>OY754943.1:15084857-15684857 GCA_963576515.1 Cryptocephalus primarius | reverse complement strand
AAAAGTGCTCAGGTGTTGAATAAAAGGTTTGAAAATTGGGAAATGCCATTTAAAGTTCTTAATGGAAGTGTTTTATGTACCTAGTAAGTTTTCCATATGACGTTCAAGATGTTTATTCCGAAATTCTACCGTAAACGTCTTCATCGTTCAACACATTTCAAGACTTTCTATGGAAAAGCTTCCCGTTTTTCTCCTGACAAATTGTCTCAAAAGAACTAAATGCTTCTACGAATACTACTGTAGAAAAATATGTTTATTTTATAGAATGTGAATCTCATGGCGAATTTCATTTATTATCTCATTTTCTTATTAAAATTTTCCAAAGTAGCTAATTGACTTTTCATGAAGGCAGTTTGGTATGCAAGGAGCTTTTAACCGTTTAATCCCCTCTTGGAAATTTCTTGAAATTTAAACTGCCTTCCCAATCTCTAATTTTCGTGGAAGAAACAATAAATTTCACTTAAACTTCTTTTCGATACGAACGAAGGTGCAAAGTGTATTAAAGCACATATTGACCGAAGGCGCGGAGAAACACTAATTCAGCCCCATTCCAGATGTCTGCAAAATTCTTCCCAATGAATTTATTGCCTTCGCATTCGATTAGAGAAACACTATTATCCAGGTCACATCAACTCCTCTTCCAGACTCAACTCATCTCTTCTAATATTCGTTAAGGAAACGTCGAAACATTTGATCGATAAGGGAGTTAAGTTTGGCTTCCGAGTAATTTTAGTCTAATAAAATTATGTAGTATTTGGTACACAAAATAATAGACTTCAAGTTAAGGACATTCATTCTTGGACTTAAAGTTAGAACAGTAAAACTTACAATGTTGAAGGTTTCAACACATTTCAAAAATATTTGGCAAAAAAAATGCTTGTCATTAAATTCAGAAATATGGTGTTAAAGCGTCTAACTTGTTAAGGTACTGAAAATCAGTATATGTAAAGTAGGCCATACACAGTTCTGTGGTTTATCGATTTCTTGTTTTAGTTTTCTCTTCGTTTTGGAGTAGATTTGTGATACTTCTCGCAAAGACTGTAATGCATACGTATGGAAAAGTACTTTACACCCGTACGTGACTTTACGATTTTTGCATGGGGCTGCTTTTGAATATCAATATTTTACGTTCTCACTCGATAGATTGAGGCTTGAAACGGCAATAAAAAAATTCGCACATTTTTTACGATAATACCTTCGTTTTTTAACGTTACTTTAAAAGTGCCCTATAGAGGTTTCTCAATTTTACGATCGAATGTAACTCCGAGAGAGCAAATTTTATGGCACGGCGCTTAAACGTTGTTGTTGAAACATAAAGAGGTCGTGTGGAGTTCTACAACAATTATATATATTTCAAAAGAGCTGGTAAAGTTTTCTTCTGTAGGCTGTCTGAATAATGGCATACGAGGGTTTGGGTCATTATAACTTGTTCTACAACCAGATATTAACGTCTAAAAATTAGACTTTCTGCAGGGGAACAACAGCAAGGAATGTTTAGACAATGCTTCTAGATTCTAGACAAGTACATTAAATCTCATTGTTCTCCACAACACCCTCAAAAGTTCAAAAGGGAAAATCTAGAGCACTGACTTTTGGTCGTGTTATTATGAAATGCAATCGTGATCTACCTTTTCAGTATGACGAGGCAAGCCAAAGAGGAAGAAGTACCGTTTGGATTAATAACTGAGGAGATTTTAAATTACACCAAACCAATTGTTTAGAGCGCAGTCCATGAGTGCTCTAACTCCTTCTGTAGTCTTCATCTACAGATGACTCAAACCGAGACTGTCAGATCTCAAAACTTTCCCCCAAGCCCTTTCGACCTTCCCTCACCTGGCTATCGATCTCCATCACCTCGTTCCTGTTGATCATGATGTTATTCAACAGCACCGAGGTCTGCACGATCAGCGCCATGATCGGTATGAAGGGCAGCACGAGCATCTGGAGCAGGTGAAGCCTCCTGCCCTTCCCGTCTGCAGGATTGATCGATTTCGCGCAGCAGTAAGCCCTCGGCGCCTGGGAGACGTCCTCGGAGCTGATCGAGCGCAGGGAGACGTCGTCGCCCTCCTTGGGGGCGCTCCTCGGGGCGGACGACATGGTCCTGGATCACAGAAATGGTCATGATGCGTATATAATGAAGGATAGTTCGAGAGGTGGGTTGGTAATGATGTTCTGCAGTTCTGGCTAAGACTGTGACATGCCTACTTACTTAGCTGCAGACCCCTATGGGAATTGGCAAGGATGAAATTAACTGGGTCTCCTAATAGGTGGGGATTTATGAAATTTAGCAATTAGTGGAGCCATAAACTTATGGAAACAAATGTATAGACGATCCAGGGTGAAAGGTTTACGTCTGAATTGCTGTTTAGTATTCCACATATTAAACTGCAACGTGATCTATCCATTTACCGATCGTGGAATATGCAGATTACTCTTCGCATTTTCAGGAAAACTGCCATTTTCCTACATTAATCAATACCTCGTGGAAACTCCATTCTTTCCACCACCATAAAAAAATTATAAAGGAAGAAAAATCACCGGAACGTGCGATCCGATATACGAGCGTAAAGTTTCCATTCCACTTGATGCGAAATGATAGAAATTAATCGGATTCGAATTTCCAATTACTGTCGAGGAATTAATAGGAATCACCACCAGTGGAGAGACGTGGAAAACGATTGCCGGAGGATGTACACGAGTCAACATCATATAAAGGATATTTAGATTAATTAACGAGCACGCCACACGTCAAGGATATCCGATTTACAATGGTGGAAGGGAATGTCTCTTACATCAAGAGGGATGTAACAATGAAAATGGAAAGTGAATGGTTACACAATGGATGGAATATTGATTGGTCAAGTTGTGGTTAAATTAAAATGGTTAAAAATTTCATTTCATTGATGGTAATTACAATTTAATTAACATCAGTCGCGTTAGTGGTGAAAAATGGTTGCTCCAAAAACGATACTGAAAGGGTGGAGGGTCTATTTTTTGTATATAGGGATGTATTACAAATTTTAAATCCATTATAGAAACATTCCTGATTCAGGCTTTGATTACTGTGACTTTGATTTCATCATAACTGTGGTATTAATATTTTTACAAAGTTGGAGACACTTTCTACCCTTAAAAAAGAAAATTCTGCTGCATGAATCAGTTCATATATCTCTTCCACTTACTGTATAGCCTATAAAAACGTATTGTCTCAGATTAATGAGGCATTGGAATTCTACTATTGCTTTAAAATCTACTACTTGCCTTGGATAGATAAAGGGCTATGTGGGGATTAGAAAATAATTAATTTTTTCCATTTAGATACATTTGAACCTATTGTACTAAAGTAGTATTAGAATGAATTCAAACAAATTTCATGTTATTTAGACGTACAAAACGAAACATGTGGCAAATTTTCTTTTAATAAATGCAATGAATCCGTTGTTTTCATGCAAGTATTTTATTTAGTATATTATTTCCCATTTTCATTTCCACTCGAATTATCTACTTTCAAAACTTCACTACTTAAATTAACGAGTCATTAACCACTCAACATAATCATCATTTAACAACCGATCCTAATCTCTAATCCCCTCGTCTACCTCCCAGAATTTTCTAAATATAACCGCTGACACAATAGGAAGCAATAAACAATTATTCACTCACCCCTATCAATCTATCCGTTAATATGCGCGCTCGACATGTATAACAATCATCCCTGAGCGGTTGCTACAAACTTTACCCAACAACTAACCCCCCTCGTCGTTTCCTTGTCCACCCTGTTTCTTCGTTTCGGCGCGTCGCGACGCGCGTTACCTGTGTTTGTGTGTTTCACTCACGTCCCGTTGATATTTGTATCAAACAAGGAACAGGGATTTTGATGATTAAAGGGGGATGAAGAGTATGTGGATTTTTTCCTGAAATCCAAGAGGCAGGTACAAAGCTTTGCGCTTTGTTTTCGGAAAGTAAGGAGTAAACGAGTTATAATTCTTTATTTATAATGCGTCACAACCATTATATTGTAACGTTTCTACGTACAAACAGATTTAGTTCTTCCGAAATTACAACAGCCTTTACACACAGAGATTTTGTACTACACTGACGTCAGTATTTACATTTCACAATTACATAAACAACTACTTGTTTTTCCCTAACAACGACCTATACGGGGCATTCGCTACACTATCCCTCCCCGTATTCAGGGTCGCCCTCGACCCTCGGACGATCTACTTCCACAGCAGTCCATATCAGCGAACTGCTACTGCTACGGGTACTGCTACAGCTACTGCTACTGCAACTGCTACTGTTCCTGCTACGGCTACGGCTACTGCTACGGTTACGGCTACTGCTACTGCTGCTACTACTGCTACTGCTACGGCTACTGCTACAGCTACTGCTACTGCAACTACTACTGCTACTGCTACGGCTACTGCTACAGCTACTGCTACTGCAACTGCTACTGCTCCGGCTACGGCTACTGCTACTGTTACAGCTACTGCAACTACTACTGCTACTGCTACGGCTACGGCTACTGCTACAGCTACTGCTACTGCAACTGCTACTGCTCCTGCTACGGCTACGGCTACTGCTACTGTTACAGCTACTGCTACCGCTGCTACTGCTATGGTTACGGCTACTACTACTGCTACTGCTGCTACTGCTACAGCTATGGCTTTTGCCACTGCTACGGCTACTGCTACTGCTAATGCTACGGTTACGGTTACTGCTACTGCTACAGCTACGGTTACTGCTACTGCTGCTACTGCTACGGCTTCTCCCCTTCTTCAGAGATTCCGCCTGATCCTTGCCAAATCCATTTGATTAACTCCATTGAGCGGGTTGGACTGCAAATCTTGTACAAAAATTCGTCAGCAGCAAATCGAAATCAAGCAGGCCAATCCTCTTTCTGACCATGAAAGACACCAGGGATGACCAATCCCATCCAATGCTCCAGGTAGAAGAGGGACCTGTCTCTTGAAATCCTCCAAGCAGGCCAATCCTACTTCTGACCATCAGAGACACCAGGGATGACCAATCCCATCCAATGCTCCAGGTAGAAGAGGGACCTGTCTCTTGAAATCCTTCGCTGCTCCTGCAGTTACTGAAATCCCCAGCAACTGCTTCATGGTTCCAGACGCACAACCCAGTGGTCAACCATCACCAATTCTTGTACTAAAGATGAACAGCGCCCGTCTCCCAATATGAGTTACAAATGTGGGTGTAGCACTCAAACGGGCCACGCGCGCCAGCCGCACGCAGTCAATCCATTCGAGTGTTATCCTAAATCTAACTTAGCTGTAAGTCCTGTGGAATCTCGAGTCGCGCCAGCCGCTCAACAACTCCATAACGCCGCACAGACTGCACTTCTCGCCTCTCCGCCGCGTGCCATCGCCATCACTTCTGTACGCCATCTCAGGTCCACCAAAATTTTTCTGCTACTTCGGTTCACCAAATCCCGGACAGGCCCCCAAATTTGTAACGTTTCTACGTACAAACAGATTTAGTTCTTCCGAAATTACAACAGCCTTTACACACAGAGATTTTGTACTACACTGACGTCAGTATTTACATTTCACAATTACATAAACAACTACTTGTTTTTCCCTAACAACGACCTATACGGGGCATTCGCTACAATATGAACATTATGCCCAAGGAAGACTATATGGTTGTTAGATATCAATTAACGCACGTTTTGGATGCGTACCTAGTAGTGTATGAAAAATTTCCTTCCGTAAATGATCCTTGGTTCTCCTGGACCTCTTTGGAAGAGGTAGTCACGAATTCCATGAAGATTGGCGAGCTCCTACCTTAGAATCAGTGATTCTTCCATTGTAATAGCACCTTCATGTTTTGGGTAGCAATTTTGCAGGGTATAATGGTCATATAAAAGGTTTATGGGGGTGATGCATGTCTCACAAGAGAAGATAGAAAGGCTACACTGGAGATACAAGAAGATTTTGAGTTTTCCAGGTAAAGAAACATTAGACGATATATGACCTGTTGCCTGAGAATGAACCAAGCCTTTGTAAGGTGGATCACCAGGGAGTCTGCTTCTCACGTAAATGTACAAGAAGTTTGAGATCACATATGTATAAAGAAGGCGAAAAAGAACTGAGCTAAAGTTAATTCTTCCTCTTCGTGCATCATATACTTCTGCTTAGTTGGTAAGTTGCAACCTTTAAAGACTTTCGCGTTTACTCGATTGTTTGAGTTTCCTCACGACATCAAACCTTCTTGTCCTCAACAATTTACTCTGTCTGGCGTAACACACGAACCATACAAGCGAATGAGCCCACAATAAAATTATCATCCAATTCATTATTCCTAGCCATATCCATACACGCCCTGCTCGAGATATTTATTGCTTGTGTCATGAATTATTCTTACGTAGATATGAATGAAGGCGCGCAGTTTTTAAAATTGCAAACATGGGGGACTTTCGTATGCGAACCATACTGGCGCCCGAATTGATAATAAGACGATTTCGCGGCGCCAATGTAAACGGCCCAAAAACTAAAATGGGCCGTTCGACCCTTTATAGATCAAGTCGTAATTATGGGGTTGCAGAAAAGGGGTTGAAGTAAAACATAACGACCTATTAGTCGGTAAGGGGAAATGTAACATTTTATCGTAAAATGGTGTGTAAATGTGCCGTTACATAAAGCCAATGGTAATTTAGCGACAAGGACAGCGAGTTTAATGCAGCTAACAAAAATTATAGTTGTTATAGATAAGTGTAATAAGTGATGAGACGAATCTTTTCCTTTTATTCCAACATGGCTACAACATGTATTCAGATCGAACTAAACAACTAAGCATCCAGTCATTTTCAACATTGTTAAAAATTCAGGTGTAGTAGTTCTCCCTAGGTATATAGGTATGTCAGTGTAATACCATACTGCCATGCCAACTGCACCTCTATTCTCATTATCGAGAAATACACCCTTTTCAAAATCAACCTACTAGCAATAAAACACACAAGCCGCATCTGACTTTGTATTCATTCCAGCAGATCAAGCGATGTCACTCTCATATGATGAAAGCAACTTCTCATTATATACATGACTGGATTAGGAGTGTGTTACAGGTGTAGCGATGTTCTGAAACCTCAGACTGGCACTGGAAAGAATCAAAAGTAATAATCTTTTATGAAATTAATGTTTTTAAACATGGCCAACAACTTTTATCGGTCACCTGTGAAATATTGAAAGGTTTCTCCATGAACCTATTACAGTTTTGAAATAAAATGAAACAATTACGGGTTCCTAGGAAGTTTTCCCATTTTTCTTTATTTTAAATGGTTCGAGTCTAATTTCACTTTAAAACTATTTTGATGAGTAGATAAATGCAATGTTCTACTCATGTTTTTGACATGGGTACATAAATAATGAACACACAATATGACTTGACAGTACTATATAGTAAATTGCATGTGAACAAAGTGTTACTTTAATGTCATGCAAATATTTATCTGAATTTGAAGGAATGACTAAAATTAAGGAATAAGTAACAACAGAACACATGTATGGTCCGTTTCACGCTTTACCATCAGTTTCTCACTTACAATATAGAGAATATTAATCACGTTACCATTCTATAGAAGTCTCCCATGACTGCAAAGTAGTTCAACTCTACATGCAATTCTCCACAATAAACAACAGCCACTGGTTATTGGTTTAAACGTGATACGTACTATTATTACATTTAAAAAGTCCTTAAAACTTATTTCATTATAGCAATATATTATATAAAGAAAACTCTCAAATTTTTCTGCACATCCCTCTGCTCGCACCCTATTCCTAATCTAAAGATAACACAGGATGATTCATATCTGATGGCACCCCCTCTGCAGCCTTTGTAGGTACATTTCGAACAGCAGCTTGTTAATGCTGAAGTAGTGAGGGTTCTCCGACTCATTCAAGTCGGGAGCATAGTGCTGCTGAGACGTAGGGGCTGCACATCCCGACCAGTCGACGTTGCAGCCGTCTGAGCTAGGAGGTGACTCTGGCAGGTGTCCCATGTAGTTCGAATTGTTGATGTACAAGTTGTTGATTCTTTTGGACAGGGGCATGAAGTCAGTTTCGTCCTCGAATTGATTCCTGCCACGTTTCCTGAGGCAGAAAGAGAGACAAGGGGGCGTTTAAAAAGAGGGCACGTAGAGGCAGAAAAATGCTTGTTGATAGTGAAAGTACTTACCTGTTCTGGGTCATCGTGGACGTTTCTCACTGGAGCATAAGATGATACAAAACAATTGTGATAGTTCTTAATTTGTTAAAAATTGTAACGATTTAACGATGTCTGACTTCTGACACAGAACCATGGAATGGTGAAGTTCACTGAAATTTTTTTATACCAGTTCTTACTAGAATAATTTTGAAACAATCACATTTATGACAACAGTTTGTGTATAATTACATGACTGAACAATTGCCAATGACAATTTAGATAATTTCTAGATGAAATTATCTATTTATATTTATGGATATGTTGGTTGCCTATATATTACTAAGCAATAATTCACCCAACTAGAATTCTGTGGCTTATCTGTACACATAACCCCAAATTAAGTTATGAAATAGAAATAAACAATAAAGCGTATAATTAAAGTATTCGTGTTCACCAACAAAGTTTCCAATTATCACAATGGAAAACGAAAAGGTCGAAGACGACAAAGACGACGGAGAAAAGAAGCCAATTGTCATCAGAAACTCCACCGATTTACAGCGCCTGAAATTAGAAAAACTTATGAAGAATCCAGTAAATATCAAATACCAATTTTCAGTCTATAACCAGTAAGTGTATGTAACTTTTAGGAGAAACCCGTGATCATCCCAGAGAGGCCAAAGGGGAGGAACGTCCCAGCGGTCCCGGATTTCGTCAGAAACGTCATGGGATCCAGCGCAGGGGCAGGTTCCGGGGAGTTCCATGTGTACAGGCACCTGAGAAGGAAGGAGTACGCGAGGCAGAAGTATATGAAGGAGAGGGCTGAAACGGTAAGGGTGAATTGTCACGAGACGATATAGGATAATAACTTTAAAGTACTAATATGAAGAACATATAGATCTTTGTGAATGTCATATAACAATATTCATATCTTGGCATCACCAATTGAATTCACCTAAGATTTATTCTACATTTTACCTAAAAGCTTATCGTAAAGTATCAAAAAACTTTGATGAAAATGGTTAATAGGCACCATTGATAGCTTTATGTGCTATAATTGATTATGTATGATGATTTATCAACTGATAAAAGTGCATAAATTTACTATCTTCACACATAATCTTCTCTACCACCGATGATGAATAATTCCCTGTCTGTTTAGGAAAAATTAGATGAAGAATACCGCAGCAAACTAGAAGAGAACAAGAAAAAAGCAGAAGAGAGGACAGCGAAGAAAAGGGCAAAGCGACAAAAAAGGAAGGAAAAGAAGAAACTCAAAGGAAACAAGAAAAATGACAAAGAAAAGTCCTCGGATGAAGACAATAGTGAAGACAACTCTGAAGATAAAGATACGGCGAATAATTCGGAAGAGAATGAAGATAACTCGAAAACTGAAGCAAAAGAAAGTGAGAGGGAAGAGAAATCTGATAGTTGATGTATTTGAGACATCATTCCAAATTAGATTTGTGCGAAAATACACGTGATTTGCTTACAGCGGTGTAGATTCAAGATACAAAACATGCATTTGACTTTCTCCATGAAATGTAATTTTGTGCAGATGTTAGGACTTCGCGGGTTCATTATTATTCCAGTTTCGAGGTTTTTTTAGGCTTTCGATTGTGTGGCTTCACAAAATTCTTTTCCTTCGTATGGTTGGTTGCATAACGTACATACAGAAGTTCTGTAGCCATCATCCTTATATTTTAACCTCGTTCTCCAATTGGTCCCTTCAAATTCTGACCAATGAAGCTCAGAGCTCGTCACGTTGGTACGCCGTGTAATAACGTCAACGGAACGACGTTGGCGGCCCTGTCATCGAATCGTTACTCGTGCGTGTGCGCTCCTCCATTTGTCCATTTAGTGTCGTTGATTTCGTGTCGGTCGGTGGGTGAGAGTGCGTTAAAGAGCAGTCCCTGCGGTCTTCCACGCGAAATACCTACCAAGTGTCCGCTCGGATTCGCTTCTGCCGCTCTACGACTCACTGTAAGTATCGCTCTTCTCGAGTTTCTCACTCCGATCAGTATCCCTGTCGGTGTGATATGCGGTATGGCGATGTGTACCCGCAAAATGGCCGATTTATTTATCGATTTTGTCGTGGAAGACGTAGAAAGACCGAGGGTCCGTTCGATTGTGATCCTCCTTGGCAGGAACCACCGACGACGTTTTGCGCCAAGCAGTTGTCATTCCCGAAGGTCGCAGCCTTAAACTTAAACCGATACATATGCGTTTATTTATTATTATAAATACAACAAAAACAACTATATAACCGCTACTTGATACATTTTCACGTGTTACGCAGTCAGCTTTGCGTGGGACGTTGGAATTTGTGTAAAGGTACTTTTACGAAAAAACGTTTAAGTGGAGGTAAAAGTTCATGAAGTGGGGAAGATTACCTCATCATGTCTCAAGTGACAAAACTGCGCGTATGATGGATAGATGTTATGAATAATTTGCCTGGAAAGTTAATACAGGACCTGTTTGTCATATTAAACATCAGACAATCTATTGTTGAATCCCAAACACTTATTAATTGCAGTAATTAATAAGCAAAAAGTAGATAAATCTTTAATGAAAGTGTTATTAAATTTCTACTCACTTATTTTGGCAGTCTTACTAGAATGAAGTCTGAAGTCTTACTTCTGTAGCTTATGCTGGATGAGACTACCATATCCTTTTTATGTCACCGCTCTATTTGACAGGTGGCTCTGGGTATGTGATATCTGGTTTATCCATCATTCTGGCGGAATGTCCTACCCAATTCTACATTAAATATAAAATGGTCTTAACAGTGCATCACACTTTTGTTGAAAGTATTGTACTTACATTTGTAATTCTGTCAGGTAAGCCATTCGATCATTCTTCCATCGATCGTGTCATCTTGATTCAGTGATTGAAATCATCTGATGGTTTAGTTATATCTCCAGTGATTTAATACTTTACATCATGGCAACCCATGTCATTTGTATATTTATGCCCCATTCAAAACAAAGGCAAAATTCATCAATTTTACTATGTTAGTCACTGTTGATTTGGTTTATCTTTACATATTGTAAATAGAGGTTGTTGAAAAATCAAAAAGGCGGGGTGAGAGTACTCATTATGTGCCAATGTTTATACTGTTTATATTTGCTATATGTGGATTGGCACCATGAGACGGATTAACCTTTTAAAGTAAAAGGATAGTCAAGGATGAAAGCAAAACCACACTTGAAAGATAAATGAAAAACTGATTAGGTGAAACGCATGATGTCCTTTAACCCTTATTTGAGCAAGGTGGATCGGATGAATCCAGGCGGTCACTAGCGTTTACATAATTTTTTTGATACTCATTTTCCCGCCATTTCTCTTTATGACTGCCTGAGATATATACAGGAATAGCTGACATATTTGCATCCTCCTTAAAACAATATTTATATTGTTATCTATACTGTATTAAGATTTACATCTATTACTATTCATCTGGCCATGTACTTTGAACATGGTTTCTTCAGTATATTAACTTGCACATCATCTCTTCAGATTAATCATATTTATGACATGCATCTCTGTTAAAACAAATTTATATCATATTAGGGTTTACATCCATAATTCATGTCATCTCTCCTTGTACGCATTATTTCCAGCTTTGAATCCTCATTAACATTGACTCGATTAACCATATCTGTGTGACCTTCGATACATTCATCATCTTCTTTGCTAATTATTTTCACCATGATTTCTTTTATAATAATTCTAGTGTTAATTACAAAAAGAACGCCTTTTGTAGATACTATCGAATTATAAAGTCATTCGGTTAAAGGGAAACAAAAATTTTTGATATATACATTTTTTGATCCAGATTAACAAATAATTTCGAAATGAATCATCCATCGGAGCCTTAAAATTCCCTGCCTTCTTTGATTTAGGTTTAGTTCCTTTTTTATGATACACTTTGGAAGCATCACAGGTATTTGCGACTGTTGGTGTATATTTGTTTGGAAACGCGCCAAATTCAAATTTTTTTTTGTTTTTTAAACCTAAATTTGGCCGAGGGAGTCAGTAAATAGGTAAAAGACAGTAAAAGTGTCGTTCATAATTAGAAAATCGTAAAACTATTTTCTTTTATAAAATATCTTAAAAGTTGCTCATGGAATTTTGTTTAGTTTACAAAATTATTAATTGGTACCTGTATTTTGTTTATAAACGATTTCTTTTATTTTCCAGGTAATGCTATAGAATATAGAATCGAGGTGTGCTTCGTAACTCTATCATGAAAATGGTCTTATCTCAACGCCAGCGAGAAGAGCTGTAAGTATATATTTTCTAAACCATCTCATTACCAGAATACATTGCTTAGATTTATATTTATGTTTATAACTGTATACTGGTTTATGAGTCTACTAAAGCTTTTACAATCCTTTCCAAAATCTAGACAAGTGCCAAAAACGAGATGTAGATTATAGATGATTTATTTTTTTGTATAGTTGGTCTCAGAACTGTTTTTAAGACCTTCACACATTCCATAAATGCAAGCAAAACTAATAACTGTTTGTCAAGAATAAAATTCCATTGACTGGGTCAGTTTTCAATATTTTTAAATTACTGATAAAAGGTCGACACACTATCTGGTGTTTTGTCTTCTCGCCGATATCGTTTTTGGTAAATTTTATAACCAGCAAGAAATAACAATTTCGTATCGCTTTGGGCACTCCTTTCGCGATATTTCGATTCTTAAGAAATATGTGTAATAAAGCGTGAACGTCTCGCCTCACGCCTGATGGATTTTAAACGAAAACCGATGTGACCTGTACCAACCCAAAAGAGTTAAATTTAAGTGGTTCATGTTTTTTTGATTACTGTGAGTGTATGACCTTTTGAACTTAATCACTTGAAAGGTGTTTCGGAACTCAACCAAAGCATTAAAATATTCGCAACTTTTTAGCAAATGTGGTAATCTTCCTAAGAATCTCGTCAGATTTCCACCGAAGGTACTAAAATTTTAATGGTGGGAATGTCGATCTATTGTATTTGTAACTATTAAAACATTACACTATGGTCCTATGATCCATTGTGCTTGAAAGCAAAGAATAGAATTATAGAAAAATAGGAAGACTAGAATGGAAAAAGCGAATTCTCCCTGTTTAGAAATTCTAGTTTCAGATTAAAAATTCCAGAAAATCTTATTATCCGAGAATGGACAAGGGGAAATTTCTGTAATGAGGCGCTTTTTGCTATTTCACTTTCACTGGTAAAATTAAGCATAAATAGGATCGATGGTGAACCACTTTTGAGATGGCCCCGCCCAATCCAAAATAAATGAAACAGTACTGCTTTAATTCCTTACTGCATCAGGTTGTTTAAAGTTTGATATTAAGGTATGAACAGGCTGGGCCAACAAAGTCCATTCGGTATCCAATGATGAATCTCGTTGATGGCCTTTTTTAAGCCAGTCTGTATGCACCTTAATGTGAAACAGTACCAATAGTGTATCGAAAGTTTGCCTTGATATCTGCTTTAAGAAAGGCTGATGTCGGATGTGTCCAATGAGAATAATTCATTATTGTTGTACGAGTACCTTGTAGTAATCCCCTCTGGATACCTTAGGATTTCTAAGAGTTTAATGTATGAGATGTCAAATGAAAGTTAAATCTTTGACCCTTGTAGTTAAATGTTATTGATTTTACTTTACGGCGAAAGAATAAATGTAACAATTTTAATATAAAATTATTTTTACACTTAAAACTTCGTTTCGTACCTTAATAAACTAATTTTGCCCTACCTACATAAATATTTCCGTCCTCTCAAAATATTAGTATTAGATAACAATTTGTATTAAAATCGATTTAAGTTAGCATACTTTATAATTGTTGTATAATAATTAAACTAAATCGACCGTAATATAACTGTAATTATTAATATACTCATTAATTGGCAAATAAAAACAAAAACGGGACGTTATAACAGAGTACACTAAATACAAATTCGTGTAACACCTTTACTTTAAAGAAAGTACGAATTTCAGTGGGTAATAAACATTCTCTAACAGTCTATTCTTCTGATATACTCTTCGTCTCGTCCTGTATGAACGTTTGAACTTGGATTCGGACCAGAGAAAGGAACAGTAATAATAATAACAGCAAGTTCGTGCAGGGCCTCGGGCTGTAAATACTTAGCGGAATTTAAACGCGTTATACTTTATTAGAATCTAATGGGAGGAACTCTGCCTAACTGTTGTTTGAACCAGCGATTTATATACAGGGTGTGTCGCGAAATAGCGACCGGCACGCCCTTCGCGACATTCAAAAACATACGGATAAATTGCACAAACGATATGAAATGCAGGCAATTTCAGTCGCTTCGGAGCGTCGATAAATGGTTGGGTATTTAAAGAAGGTGTTTGTATACGCCATTAGATTCATGTAAATCACCTGCCTGAGTCACAAACGTGATTAACCAGATATTTTATTTGAGTTTCGGTAGTAATTTCCGTAAATAGTTGGGCAAATGGTTAAAATATTACTCCACTTGGATTTGTGGTCGGCGTTTTTGTAAAACCACGGCGTCGGCGTCGCCTTGACATTGACCACGTCGTCGTGACGTCAGGCACGACGTCTCCGTCGCGACGTTATCGATTTCTTCCGTATTTTTCACATCTACTTCGGACCCATTTTGTTTCCTTATATAAGGAGCGTAGATTGTATCTCGAATTCTAATAGCATTTTATTATTACAAAATACCGGTAATTTTAACCGTACCTGGCGTTTCATTAACGTTTTCACTTTTTACGCCGAATTGCGTATGAGTCGATTCGTTATGCATGAAAGATGCAAAAGGAGCCTTAAAAAAACGAATGTGTTTTATGGGTTTTTAAACGCAGATTATTATGGTAAAAAGAACAAATTTTTGGGACAGTTGGGAGGTGTATTTGGGGGAGTATTTTCTTTCAACAAAATCAACTTTCTTTTCCTTTTTCATCGAATCATAAAAAGCATAAGGTTTTAATAACTGAATTTGGACATTTGGTCCACCGACTATAAGCAGTTGAAAATCAGTTTATATCTCTTGGGATTCTAGCTCTTTTTTCTTAAATAGCAACGACGTTTATGTTCTCTCTCTCTCTCTTGTCATTTCAGTAACAAAGCCATCGCTGACTATCTCAGCAGCAACGGTTACAACGATGCCCTCGAGGCGTTTAAGAAAGAGGCGGACATGCCGGACGAGGTCGAGAGGAAGTTCGGCGGGCTCCTCGAGAAAAAATGGACGGCGGTCATAAGATTGCAGAAGAAAGTGATGGAGTTGGAGATGAAGCTGGGCGAGGCCGAGAAGGAGTACATCGAGGGGGCGCCGACGAGGGGCAAGAGGTGTCCCTCCGAGTGGATACCGAGGATGCCTGAGAAGTTCTGCCTGGCTGGTAAGAGGTGGCGGATTTTTAGCCAAATTCTAATATGTGTTCAAAACAAGCCTTTTTTTAAAGATAATAATTTTGCATGTGGAAAAAGTATAAAATAATTTCTCCTAGCCCCGTACAGATTCCTAATCCTATACAGATTGTCCTGAAAATACACAATAAGGAGTGTAGAGAATGAACTGTTCATGCATTAGTTATCAATATACACGCCTTATCATCTACTACATGCCCCTCAGGTTTTGCACAATTCACAATTACAATTTTTCTGGATAATCTGTATGGGTTTATAAATGTATGTGGGGCTAGGAGAAATTATTTCATTCCTTTTGGTATTTTCCTCAAAAAATTAAGGTTGTTTTTGTTTCATAGTGTGACAATCTCTTTAAAATATTTTATTTCTTCAGGCCATCGCGCGCTCGTCACTCGCGTGATTTTCCACCCCGTATTCAACCAAATGGTCTCGGCCAGCGAGGACGCGACGATAAAAGTGTGGGACTTCGAGACAGGCGAATACGAGCGTACCTTAAAGGGTCACACGGACTCCATACAGGACGTCGCCTTCGACGCCAGCGGCAAGCTGTTGGTCTCCTGTAGCGCGGACATGAGCATCAAACTGTGGGACTTCCATCAGACTTTCAAGTGCCTGCGCACGATGTACGGCCATGATCACAACGTCTCCAGCGTCAGCTTCATGCCCGCTGGAGATTTCGTTGTCTCTTCGAGTAGGGATAAGACGATCAAGATGTGGGAGGTGTCGACAGGCTATTGTGTCAAGACATACACAGGGCACAGAGAATGGGTAATTTGGTTATTTTCAGTAGGGAAATTTTGTTATTAACAGCACAAATCGAAGTACAGACGTTTTTTCAGACCAGTCAGGTGATGAGTAATGTTGGGATTACTAGGAGGTAATGCTTATGTACTAGAATAGCCATTGTGCAATGTTAGCGATTAACTGTTTTTGACATATGAACTAATCATTTTATGGTTTTATTAGTATTATTATTACAATTAATTAACAGTTATTATTTCATAATTTCATTTTACAGCAGTGTACGATACTATCGTTGCTTAATCAGTTCTCTGTCTTTCCCTTTTCAGGTGAGGATGGTGAGGCCCTCCTCGGACGGCACCTTACTGGCGAGCTGCTCCAACGATCAGTCAGTGCGAATATGGGCGGTCACATCTAAAGAGTGCCGCGCAGAACTGAAAGCTCACGAGCACGTCATCGAGTGCATCGCCTGGGCCCCGGACTCTTCGGCGGGCGTCATAAACGAAGCGGCCGGCGTTGATAACAAAAAGGGAGCGCGCGCGGGACCCTTCCTCGCTTCGGGTTCCAGGGATAAAACGATCAGGTAGGAGAAGGGTGTTTGTATGATCCAATGGGGATAACCGATATGGTTATTGGGGTTAAATACGAAAAGAAAGAATTGAAGCATGTGAGTGCTCATTGAAACGTTGAGGCTTTGAGATGAGAATCTGTTGTAATCTAGATGAGAATGTAAATATTCGAAATTTTTAGGGTATGGGATGTGGGTGCGGGAGTAGCACTGTACGTCCTGATCGGCCACGACAACTGGGTTAGGGGTGTCGTTTTCCATCCAGGTGGTAAGTTCCTCATCTCTGCCAGTGATGATAAAACGTTGCGCGTCTGGGATCTGAAGAATAAGCGTTGTATGAAGAATTTAGATGCACACCAACACTTCTGCACATCCGTAGGTAAGTCAGGTAGTAATCCGTACTTATTGTTTACAAATTTTGTATTCCAGGGAACAAGTTTCTCATTATTAGTTTCTAAGACTATCTATGTTAGATTGTTTAAAATCTAACATGACATAACATACTTTTTTGTTTCAGATTTCCACAAATCCCAACCCTATGTGATATCAGGCAGCGTTGACCAGACGGTAAAAGTGTGGGAGTGTCGTTGAACGCTGCCAAGTTGTCGGAATTATTTTTAAATATTTTTGAAGAAAAGGTTTTTTAATGAAGTTTCGCAATAAGTTAAGTCAAAATTATTTACATTTATGATTTTTTTTTCGGGCATGGTTGGTGACATGCCCCATCTATAATTCCAATTTGTTTTTGAATAGTTTATTTAATAACAATTAAAGTAAGAGATAACTTATATAAATATATATTTTTTGTTACTTTTTTTCTTAACGCTCCGTTAATCTTACGTTTGTCGTTTCTTCTTCTCTTGTTTCTACTCTTCTTGTTTTTGTTTGTGATACACCTCCTGTGGGGTTCCCGGAGCCGATGAAACACACCCTCTCATTGTATCCAGCGTCAACTTTGGCGAATGTTAAGAACATTTCGGTGTATGTCGTCTCGAAGATAGCAGTATATGCCAAAATTGATGCAGGTGTAGAGTAGATTAGGTCAGAACAAAAATTTTTGTTTCCCAACGATATAGATACATACATATGCATCTAACTTAAGTGTAGCTGTTTAATAAAATGGAAAATGTAGTTCTGCACAGCTCTAGCGCTAGTTAATAAGCAGCGAGGCGACTCAATTCTCTAATTTTACCGAGTTAATACTTCAAAGAGTCCATGATGATATACAGATGAATAAGATGAATACTCTCAACGCCGTTTTAAACTGATTATGAGAATAGACAACTCTTTCTCTTTCTCTCTCTGTCTCATAGTATATCCGCTTGCTTTCTAAAAATTGTATGTGCACAAGTGTTTTCGTATATCCCCTTATGTACTTTTTGAGAAGCAGTAATTATAATGATAATATTGTATTATTTTAGTAGAAATTGTGAATACAAAAACTTGTCTGTATATATTTCAGAATAAATTATGAGGATACATTTGTGACAATTTTAACTTGATGATTTTACTTCCGACAACTTCTTTAGGACGCAAATGCCGTCCAGTGTTGGGGCCGCGATAGCGTACTGGTCAGTGGCGAGCTCCGCTCTTTCCGCAGTCGCTAGCAGGACGGGCGTCATGTGCGTGTGGATGCCTGCTATCGTCTTCGGCGTACCTGCCTTACCTGAAATCCGAGCTGGAGGTTAAGCCAAACTGTCCAAAATTTGACCAATTAATCAAGTTTAAGGGTAAAATCTTTTGTTTTAAAAAGTATTGAAATGGTGGTTTGAAACCTTCTTTACTATCATAGCTAATCACAACTTCATTCGCATTTGTTAAACGTCTCATTGCAGTGTCTGTTATTTCCATTGTCCGATAAAATACCACCTAGAAAGTTAGAAATGCTATAATTGTGAGCACAATATTTGATGGCTGAAAAGAATAATAATTTGTCTACATTTTTAAATGGTATTAGAGATAAATATAGGTGGATTATATATTGAACCGAAGGGACTTGCATAATAGAAGAGTAACGAATATCTGATGTGACAAGAACGGAGGAAGTAAAAAAGTTTTACCATACACTTTCATTCTAACTAACTTCTATGTCTATCAACTGTTACCTATGACATCTACAGCTTGTCCGACTCTGACGGTGACAGGAATGGTGTTCAAAGTATCATCTAGTGTAAGCAACCATCTCGGTTGCATTGCAGCTGCCAAAAGGTAGAGAAGGTAATGAAACTGGCCTAAGATCAACGATTCTGGATCCAAGAGGGCAAACAGTGTCGATAGGAGACCTGTGTTAAAAAAAATATTGCGGGTAATACTTTTAAAACAAAGTTACATTGGACAAAATAAATAAAAAATATTTGAAATTTATGAAATGGGTAGGGATATAGATAGCGGCGTATTCAATGTGGAATGGCCATTGCCGTCAGAAGTATTTTATCTGTGGTATTTATAATATGTATTTTATGTAATGTATGTAAGATAATCTTTCATAATACAACATTACAATATTCGTTGCTAAAATTGTATTCGAACTCCCAGATTCTTACCGGCGAGAGCCACCGGATCCATCAACATCCTATCGGTGTGCATCGGGTTCAACGTAAGCGTACCCTTCCCGAGGTAGACGAGACCCTGCGCGACCCTCACCATGAACAGCTGCGACGGGTTCCTGTGGTGGAAGACGGCGAGCTGCCTGAGCGTCGCGGCGAGCCTCGCGTTATTCGTGCCGGCCCCGATCAGCCCGAGGCCGAAGATCGCGTTCGAGGAGACGTCCGTGTCCTGGTCGTGCGAGTACTTGGTGAGAACGTCGATGGCGCTCAACTGGGGCGTCGAGACGGACGCGAGAGCCACAGAGAGCGGCACGACCCGGCGGACGGACGGGTCGCCATAACGCAATACCTGCCCAAAAATGCGGTTGATCATGTCCGTACCTGGAACGGGATGACACACTGAGGTATGTATAGAGTAATAGTAACATGGGAGGGGTTGGTGATGTATAGTCACCCGTACCGTACGATACGTTCGTATTGTAAAACAATCAGTTAAAATTTACAACCCCAGTAAAGAGGATCACCAACGTGGAGAGAAGAAGCAACAACAACAGTGCAGTAGGAGCCATTTCAAGCTCGAGTACTACGATACATTTCCTCTTACCGATATCTTCCCCCATAGCGACGACGGCCACGGCAATGGTAGCGATCGCCTTACCGATGCCGTTCCACCCCATCGCTTCGTTCGCCCCTTTCTTGCCTTTCTCCTTCCACTCAGACTCCTCACCGCACTTATCCCCGATGATGTGCAGCAACTGCTGCACCTTGAGCACGTCGCCGCTGCCCGCATAAGCGCACATCAGCAACGTGGTGCTGACGAAGGTTTTGAAGGGCTCCTCGAGCACCTCGACGGCCGCGTTCGCCGTCTCGATCGCCTCCCTCGTCTGCATGTAACACAGCCCGAGACCGAGGCAGGCCATACGCACGTGCGGGGACTTCAATCGAGGGTCTTTCGATAGCGACAGCGCCATGAGCTGCTCGAAGATCGCCCCGGGCGTCCCGTTCGTGCACTGACCCAGGGAGATCAGACCGCAGGCGAGACTGGTTATGCCGAAGACCTCGATCGAGGAGACCGAGTTTATGATCGGAAGGAGGATGTTGAGGACGTCCATTCTGTTCGTACCTAAAGAGGATAAAGTATGGAGTTTAAAAAACTGATTTAACCCTTCGATACCAATCAGGTACTTAATTAAACAAAATGTAATTACCAACATACGCCAACCCGATGCCGAGGATCGCGCCTAGCTGCAGAACCTCTTCCTTGCAGTTGACGTAATCTCCTAGGAGAGCCAAAGCTGGATCGCACTCGTTACGCACCCTACAGTTGACAATCCCCAGTGCAAGGAGTGCCCCAGACTTTATGTATTTATTGGTCGAGTACAGGTACTTATCGACAGGGGTAAGACCGCCATCGATGTCCCACAGATGCAGCAGGCCCAGGGCGGCCGTGGCGCTCAGCATTCCATGTTCCTTGTTCCGGTAGATCCAGTTATTGCCGCCCTCCACTGTCAGAAGTTTATCGGAACCGAACCCTAAAATATAGAATTGACGTTTTTCAGGATTTGAGTTTGGATATGATGATGTTGTAATGAATGGTTACACAACTAAACCATGATACAACTAGTCCTATACTATAATACATTTAATTTAAATTTTCTTTCAAACATTACCTGCATTTATAAATCCATTAACTAATGAAGAAGCTAAATTCTGCTTAGCGCTATCGACGTTCTCTCCTAGGACGGACAGTCTTGGCGCTGTCTGCTCCAACCAGGTCTTGTACACTTCTTCTGGAGACTTCGGTGCCATTATATCCAGCTGAATGCATGCAACAGAAGTCATACGTACAACAAATGTATGTATGTACTAAAGATATTTTCCTAATAGTTTATTTGTACACTTCACTCACTTCACATGCTAGCTGTAGAAAATAGCTGTTGAGGTGGGCGTTGCTCAGGATGTTTTCCAAATCGTTGTAATACCTCACGTACAAACTCAGTGGGAACATGTACATGTGACGAGCACAAATAAACGCTAACTGGTACAACGTTACCCTGCAAGAAAATAAAGCAATTATTAGAGAATACTCGACTAATTTAATAACGAAACAAATGAACAAGCAAATTGTGGTATTCATTCATTGCATCGAAACCTCGTCTCAGAACTGTAGGTTGAAGGTACCTTAAAACATAAACATTTTCCCTAATATATATATACTCATTTATTGAACATTGATCTCACTTATCGTTGCAGTAATCGAACACCTCCAACACCTGCGCCTGGTCCTTCATCTGAATGGCAACTATCATAGCGTTTGAATACTCCCGGAAGCGCAAATACTGATCATATGCAATCTTCATGATCTTGCTCCTTTCCGAGTCATCTACGTATTTAGCGCATGAAGTCAAGTACATGCAGATAGGTTTGTAGGTATTGTTCGTAATGTAATCGGGTAGTAAGTGTATCATGTCGATCTCCATCAGAAGATCGCAAGCTTGTAATTCTGCATGATGGGCGCAGTCGAACACGAGGATGTCGTGGATGAGCGGCATGTACGTCTTGGCCGTGGTTTCGCAGTTGAAGATCCACTTTTGGACGATCTCCTTCTCCAATTGGCGAATGTACTCGTGGCCAAAATCTCCGATGTTTTCCATTGTACCTAACAAATACGTAGAGTATGATTGTTCTTTGAGTATTATTCACAGTATAACTTGTGTATTTTGAAACACTTGTATCATTATTATTTAAAAATTGCACTCTAGCTTTTAGACATTCATTAAAACCCTAAACATAAACAATTCGTCTTATTTTAGTAACTCACCTAGCAAACAATACTTCAAGCATTCACAGTCCACCTTCGACTGCTCACCACCTGCAGTCCCCATGGCAAGAAGGGAAACGACGTCAGCGATGTGCTTCTTCAAAGCACTGTCCTTGGTCTTTTCATACAGGTTCTTCAATCCTTCATAATGCACTGCTAGATATTTCAAAGGTTTCGGAACTGAAGTCATTGAAGTCGTCGAGGTGCGAATAAAAAACTTTAGCATGTCCAGAGATGGCTTTATCTGTGAGATATCGTCACCCTACGGAATAATACTTGGAATAAAATACAATTAAAAACCTGGAATTATGCAGGAACTGTATATATAGTTACTTTCTGACACTCCCTATTCATATGATGGAGCTTTAACCCGCACTTTTGTTTATAATAATTGTCATACTTTCTTCTAATACGAAGCAAACTTTTTAATTACAATTCAAACTAAAACTCACCATGACTCTATCTATATGAAGTTGCAACTCGTTCTTCAGCTCAACATCCTCTTCAGGCTAATAAAATACATCATTTTATGTACAGGTAATTTATAAATGAATCGTCTCACCTCAATCGAATTTTGTCGTTTTTCGTGAACTTTTGCAGTCATTCTCTCCTTTTTAATTAACACTGATCGATTATTAAAGCTCTAATTTCGCTCTCTTCACGTTTCAGTTAGCGAAACTCAAAAATGAATTGCAATTTCAAAATGACAATTTAACCAAAGCAGTGTACCGGTACGAAAAATTTAAAAACACCAGGTTTATAATGAAATACAACTTGTCTAGCTTTTGATTGACAAAATATTTGCCACATTTACTTCTTGTTAACTGTTTAAAAATCATTTCTAAATTATTTAAACTGTGGCAATTCTTCCACTTCGAGTCGGTTTCGTTTCTTAAAGTTTCCAGCCTTGTCTTAAATTTTGAGGTTATGTTGAAAACAAAACTGTTGATTCTTTGTTTTTTTGCGATGTAAAAGGTTTAAAATAAGCTTCCTAAAATGGAAAAGACCGATTGGAATCGTGCGTGGAGTCCAGAAGAAATTGTACAACATGCAGACAGTTGGAGTCTGGCCGGGGACGCCGCCCTGCTCAACACCATCAAGAAGTTCTCAGAGGTGAGAGATTTCACGCTTTTAAGATGTAAATTAATGTTTCTAATAGCTTTGTGAGGTGAAATCCATAATAGACTGTGATGTTTAAATATAGATAAGGGCATAAGGGCGTTCTCGATGTAGCTGTTTTGCACCCACTCTCTTTTGACCATGTTTCTAGTGACCTAAAGTAATCATCTCTATTTGCAACAATTAGTTCCTTCATTGTGATGCATTCCAGTTATATATTTCAATTGAATTTCGTTTGAAATGCAGATATTGTCAGCTATCCAACATAGAATACCTTTACGTCTATACCATCAGTTTTAAGAGATTCCACTTTTTAAATGGATAGTGTAAGGGCCGATACTCTCCTATAACATATTGATCTATAGCGTGATCAAAGAACCATGGCAATCATCAGTTCATGTCTCTTTATTCCCATTTAAATCCATTATTTTTAAACAGGAATAAATTTTGCACTATTTTGTATTATTATTTCCTCTATTTTAGAATTTGCAGACAAATACTGAGCGTATCAGCAAACAACTAGATAACTTATTAAACAATCTTGATGAAGCGGCTTTGCAATTAGACCTGGCACGGAACAAATTCCACAGCCTTCGTAATGTCCAGTTCATGGAAAGCAGGGTGTATGAAGACGATGAGACCCTTGATAGTAAAACTGAAGAGAAGGTATTTTGTAATTAAAGTTTCATTTAATATTATTTTAATTACCTGTTAAATGTGTCAAATTATAGGTGAGTTAATAAAGAAAGGTGTTAAAAAATAGTTTGATTATTCCTATTTATAAGCTTATTGAATAGTGACTTTTGATGCAAGTGTTAAATAAAGTTCTCTTTTAGGATGTGGAAAGAACCATGCCGGAAGATGAACAAGACCAACAAATCATAGATTCGATCAAGACCGGTATGAAAATATTGGACGAATATTATGATAAAATAGAAGTTTCTGTCAGCGATAGCGAAGATGAATCAGAACGAAGGTATGACTACTTATTACAAATATTGTCTTTTACATATTTTTTATTTTCAGTTTTGTACTACAACCTAAGGACAGATACAGTCATCGTCCATTGCCTCCAATAATTGGAACAGAAGAATGGTACAAGAATGAATTAGATGAAAATTCTAGTGATAGCGGCTCTGATCAAGTGTCCGAGGTTCAGAGCGAGTCCGAATCCGAAGAAGAGTCTCCTAACAAACTTGTGAGTAGTGACAAACCATATAAATCTGTGACAAAAAATATGAAATAAGGAATGCCTAATGGATTTCAAAACGTTTCCATGCAAAGAACTGTTCTTACTTTACACGATATTATTCAAGCTTCTGTTAATCGTTTTAACATTAGTAGCTCAAAGTAAAAGAAAAATAGTCTAAAGTAAAAGAAACATACCCAAGCACACTATTCGTACATTGTATGAAACATTGCTTGAATGTGATTCTGCAACAACCTGTCAATATAATTAACGAATGCAAAATATTTCCATTGTCGATTTATATCATAGAAGACAATGGGAGAAACTGAACCAAACACTAAGAAAGTCTTCATTTATACCTTCTCTGACAAAAAATGAAATGACTTCTCAGGTCAGAAAGGATTAATGAGCGTTGTCATTATATCAATTAGCAACCACTACTAATTTATTCTTGAAGTACTTAATTTCAACATTGTTTTAATTAAGATTTATTTCTGTAGGTCAGTACATAAATCTGATTAAATTTCAAATCTCCTGATAATCTAGGTTGCATTATAATCAGTACACATTCATGAGAGAAATCAGGATCAAAAATTTTACTTTTACTTATGCTCACATGGAATAAGATTCCAAATATTTTTTTCTGGTCTGGTGAGTGTTCACTGTTGGTTGTATTGTGTTTAAATACGTTTGTTCAGTTGAGTAGTAGGTTTCTCACACTGTACACCACTTGAGCATGGGTAACATCCTCTTTTACTACTTCCAGATAAAAGGATCAGAAACTAGTTCTGAGTTGGGTTTCTCTAGCCACATTAATGAGACTGGGGTATCTCAAAAAGATGACGGGCATAGTGAGGAGGAATCCGTGTCCGAAGGGGTGAGATACATTTAAAAAAGTTATGTATACTATTTTCACTACTTTCGTATTTTTTTATTCTTTCTTCAGCCACCGTTGTCGTTCGCCGAACAATTAGCAGCTAAATTAGGTGATATAATAAGTCAGCAGGAGGAGGTGCCAAGTCCTGAAGTTAATACTAAACCTATACAACCTAAGAAAAGCAGTGCATTTACAGGTATAAGTTGTACATGAGTATTTAGTTCCTACTATCTTTTTTAGTATGAAACATTTGTTTCTTCTAAAATTTTTAATAACAACAATAATATTTGTTAAGAGTTGTCAAGCCCCGAAACTAGCGGAGTACAAAATAGCTGATTTAAATGTAATTACATTTACTGCAATAATGATAATCCAATTTATTTTGGGTGAGAGTGATTAAATTAATCGTAAAATATTTATTTGATAAAGTGCGTGTGATATTTTGCACTTACATAATTGTAATTTACCCAAAAACAAAGATACAGGTATCTGTTTAGCGTTGTAAGATATTTTACCAATTTATTTCTTGGGGATATCTCACGATATAAATTAAAAATTCAGTTTAATTCGTTTATTTTGTTAAAGGTGTACAACTACTAGTGATTTGAATTGCAAATTTATTTATCCAGCAGTCTAGAACTAGAGTCATTCGAGGGTTTAAAGTAATTGTATGAATTATTTAAACATATCAGGTAATTATCTCTAGAAGCACGTTTGAAGTTTTTGATGAAATCTTTTATTTTCATTGAATCGAAACAATTAATTAAATAACCAAGTTTAATTTTAATTGCATCCATTAATTCCAGATTTATTTTCTGATGAACCTCCTCCTTTGGAAGATTCGGAAGATTTACAGAAAACTGTAAAGACCAGATTATTCTCCGGAGGGACAGGTCTCTTCGATGATAATGAAGACGAAGAACTTTGGCATGAAGATAAGAAAAGTGCAGATTTTGGGGACAAAGAAGATACCATGCCAAAGTCAATGCAGGTATAATTTTGTGTTATTTAAAATTGATTCAGTTATTGAATTAAAATGAGATTAGTTTGGGTTGACTGATAAGAAGATAGCAAAGGGAAATAAGCAACTGCAACATTTAAAATTAATTCACTAATTATGTGATGTATTTATTATTATTATACTTTCTAGATTTGCTTTAGTTCTTTGACGTTTTTTCAGAAACACTTGGTTGAATTGTCTTTTTATTTTAGAAATGATAATTGTTTTTCGCTTTTACAGGTCAGTAAGGGACTGTTTGATAATGACCAGAGTAGTGATGAGGATATTTTCTCTCCACCGAAGCTGCCCAAGCAGCCATTCTTAAAGTCTGAGAAACCTAACATTCTACCCTTTACTGATGAGCCCCCTGTTTTTGAGAAGAAAGCAGAACCATCGAAAAAGGTAATATTATCTCCTTGCCAAAGAACACAATTTTCAAGTCACTTCTAGCCATTCTTTTGCCACATAAATGCAGGGACAATAGATACTTGTACTCGATACGAGTGTCTGGTTAATGAAATACATACTTATAACATTTTGTTAAAACAAAAATTTTGTTTGTTTTGTAGAAACCGGTTGGAGCAGTCTCCCTTTTTGGTTCACATGATTTATTTGATGATTTGATGAAGCACACCCAAAAGAAGGATGAATTAAACCAAAACGTAATACCAGAAAAGAAACAAAGGAGGAATCTTTTTGATGATGATAATGATGATGTTCTAGTGTTGCCAAAAGCCAAAAGTACAAAAACACCAAACACATTTGATGAAAGTAAAAACTCAAAATTGGTAAATACTGAACAACCAGGTGCTAAGTATAACAAGGAAAAATCTAAAAGAATAAGCCTATTTGATGATGATCATATACCAGAAGTTAAAAATACGAAAAAAACAAATATATTCAATGAAGAAACAAGTCCAGAACAAAGTATTTTTGATGATAGGGAACCTCTAAGTAATATTTTCGAAAATAAAACGGCCAACAGGAAGTCTAAAAAAATTAGCCTGTTTGATGATGATGATGATGATGAGGAGTGGAGGAGTGAAAGAGGGATTCCTGATATTGCCCCAAATAAGGTACAAGAAAGGCCTAAAAAAGTTAGTCTATTCGATGATGAAGACATGATAGAAAATAAAGATACAGAACCTGATATTATGAATAAAGAGAAACCTAGCAAGACTGTTCACGATGAAGAAATTATTAAACAAGAAATGTCAAAGAAATTAGATTTATTTGATGATGAGGATAATGACAACATTGAAAGTAAAGAGGTGGAGTCGAATATTTTCAATATAAAAAAATCTAACATAAATATTATTACTGAAGAAGATGAGAAACAAGATAATTCGAACAACGTTACTCTGTTTGAAGAGGATGATACAGAAAGTAGAGGTGTAGTGTTTACTGATGATAAAACAGCTACTCAAGCTGAAGAAAACATTGTAGAAACAAACCATCACGAAGTACCTAAAAAAGTCAGTCTATTCGCGGATGTTGAAGATGAGATTGAAAATCAAAAAACAGATTCTACAATTTTCAATAAAAATGATAAATCGAGCATTGTTGTTAATGCTGAACAACCAACAATAGAATCAAATAAACAGGAAAGGCCTAAAGAGATTAGCATATTTGATGATGAAGATGAGGATCTCTTCAAAAGCGATATATTCGCCAACCTGGAAGCTTCCATTCCAAGCAAATTCGCCGATTTAGGCGATAACTTATTCGAGAAGGAAGGAACGAAGGCGGACGAAAACACAGAAGACCAGCCTCGCCAGTCTCCCATACCATTCAATATGTCTCCACCTCCAGATGACGAAGGCGAGTCCGATACAGGATCTGACCGAACCCTGTCAGAGCAAGAGGATATTTCTTCCTACAGTGGCATTGGTGATTCGGTTGTTTTCTATGATGAGCCACCTTTCCTGGATAGCGGCATCACTTCAAATTTTTCAACAAGGTGAATAAGATGTATTTAATGTTGCAAATACAGTGGACAGTATATTAGTAAGTCGAAATAATAAAGACAATTATCTAAACAAGACTATTATGCTAGTAATAAATGTATACAATCTAATGTCGAATTAGTCAGTTATAAGCTTTTTAAATAACAGTCATATTTTTAGGTTGTCTAGTTTGGACTCTACCTTTAATCCATCCATGATGTCTTCCAGGCGACTGTCTTCCGACATTTTCAATGAAGACCAATCGAATGATGAATTTTTCGTAACGAAGAGTAAGTCTGAAGAAGCTGGCCCATACCTGAACGTCATTCCTGAACAAGACAATGCAACTAGCTTCCTAGATATCACTCCAAGCGGTCATCCGGAGGATTTTGACACAACTGAACATGGTAATAAATAGACACAGTTGCTATATCATAACCTCAGTTATAATGAATTAATATTTCCTTTAAATTACTGAGAATATGACATTATTATTGTAGTTAAAATTTTTGAAAAATGACATTTATGTCACTCCATTTATGGTATTTTAGATTCTGTGGAATCTCCTGTAACATCAGATACAACTCCTGAGGAACGCTCCAAAGATAAAATCACCAGTATCAGAGAATTATTAAAGAATGAATCAGAAAAGAAGATTGAATCAAAGGAAATTACTGGTAAAACTCTTATTATGTTGTGTGAATCATCAGAAATAATGTTTCATTTTTGTTTATTTAATAGCCCCAGGAAAATTGAAACATAACTTGAACATAAACGTCAGTGCTCTGATGCCTGGAAGTACTCACCCTCAGAAAATGAAAGACATCCAGAAGTCTCAGAGCCTTGAAACTGACACCGTTGATAACTCTTCTGGTAAACGGTCGCTTAGTTTCGATGACACCATCGGGAACGTTGAAGTTTTACAGAGCATCACCAAGGTAGACGATATGAATGTAATAAAATGTTTTGATGTATTCATTGTATATTATCTATTAGGATAGAGTTAGAATTCCTATTAAAAGAAAGCCCTCAACGAGAAGAGGAAGGCAAACGTACATAGCGGTCCAACAAGATGAGTGTGACGAGAAAAGTGATGGTTCAGAGCATGTTAAAAATGGTGAGATTTGATTTTTATTGAAATTTGGCGCAAGATTTGTGAAAATATTGTCAAATACTGTTCTTTCCACCATAGAAACTTCCGAGGTTGAACCAAAAACAAGCCCAGAAAAGACATCGCATGACCCTAATCTCTTCGTAAAAGAAGAAACCACAGCCACTGACAAACCAAGCAAGGCTGAATCACCGGCACCTCCAAAACAATCCAAACGACCTCTCTTCGATGATGAAGATTCAGATCAGGACCTGTTTGAACGGAAACAAGCTCCCAGGGCGCCCACAAGGAAATCTCTATTCAACGATAGCACTAGTTCTAGCGAGGATGATGATCTTTTTAAAAGTGCAAAAAGCCAAAAAAATGGTAAGTTAATCTTTGATTGCTTCAACAATTACTAATAAAACTTTCATTAGAACTTCCTAAGTCTGTGTTAAGTAAAGGAACCCACAAGGGATCGATGTTGAAGAAGTTGGAGAATGTCGAGACCAGTGAGGACCCTTTGTCGAATTTGTTGTCATGATTACAAGGAAATGTGATATCGATTTATTGTTTATACTGCTTTACTGTTAAGAATATGAAATTATATTTGTTTTATTGAGGTTAATGGTGATTTTTATTGCTCTGAAATGTGACATTAAAACTTTATAATGTAACACGAATTTCAGAGTCTGAGTCCATTCCTCTATTTTGAAATAATTTTAAACAAATGTAATATTTAACCCAATGTTGACTCACTACTTTATAACCATCTTATAAACAACTTTCCTCTTGAAAATACGTTTGAGACGTAAAGGAGGGATAAATATCAGTAGTTAATTAGGGATTTTCAATTAAGGTCATCCTTTGACTATGTTTATATTTTAATAATATCAAGATTACATAAGGACGGTGCAGACTAAACGAAATATAACACAAAGGTATATATTTGGAAGGCACTTTTCAGAAACAGCATTATTGTGTATTTATTATTCAGATACTTAAAAAATAAATTTAAAGTTACACAAAACGACCGGCGAATCAGTGTCTTTTTATAATAAATATTCATAAATTACGAAATAAATATACAAATATTTGGTTCATGAGAAGATATACACAGAGTAGAGACCGATTCGTCTTTCGTTCCATAAATCAACAGTTAACAAATTATAATAACTATAATAATAAATTTGTTAGGAACAAGCATGTTATTTCATGCATCCCAGTAACTGAACGTTGTTTCGTTTTATTGCCATTTAAATTAATGTCTTTTTCTCCAGTTTACAAGTCAGCCCTAAGACACAGAAATCGTCGACACAGCTATAAAAAAGGTACAGAGTTACAGTTAAAGCTACTGTGTAATAATAATATCAAGTTATTAACGACATACATCTCTACTTACACCATCACACAGAGCGAAATACATACAAAATGTGTTAAAAACAAGCCTCCGTACAAAATCATTTGTGATTGCCCTATATGGTGTAGTTAAAAAGAAGATCGAATAGGCACTATATCTGGGGGACCCCAGAACGGGGCCATGTTTAAAAGGTGTGTTGTGATGTTAGACCCTAAACATACAGCAGAACGTTAAAAACAAAAGAAAAAAAATATCACAGGCTACTTGCGTGACTAAATGAGCAAAAATGCCTCTATATGTATAGTATATATATATAGGAATAATTTCATTCATCTATACAGTAGGTATATATATTACATGTATATTATATATTTATATAAAATTGCTTTATTTTGTTTTTTTATTATTTTCATAAAAAATATCAAAATACTTTTGGACCCTTTGGACATAAGCTGTAGTAGTACTTCTAGTAACCATTTTTCATTTCTTGTTAGGCGTCTGGATAAAATCGACTACAAAAAAAATTTGTATATGATGTCATTTACCCTACGAAACGATCAGCTAAAACTGATCATCCCAATGGAATAAAACTAAAATTGAGCGTTCGGATCTATTGTCTGCACGTGTGAACGATCACTCTCGGGAACAGTGTGCTAAAAACAAAACATGCCTGGGGATATAGGGTATGTTAATGCTAATTGAAAAATTCCATCGTCTCATCGAATCTATCACAGTACTTCTGGACTAGTTACGATCGTGGATATAAATGCGATATAAAAACTGAGAAGCTAGACGAATTGCCGAAAGTAATTCAGGGACAAGCTGTTTCAATTTCTAAATAGAATAAACCTACGCTAATAAGATTTCCATAATTTAGTACTTTCTGAGCGTGTCTCGAAATATCCCCTGGAAACAACCAAATTTTCCTCAATCATAATTAGAGACATATCGAAGGTATCATTGATTCGATCAGGCGGTTGCACTTTCAAATGCCTGAACACTTTGCCAGCTCACGTAATTATACAGATTGTATTCATAAATCTTGCTTTCTAGAGGGCGGATCACATGTCCAAAGCTGCCTTGTAGACAAACCGAAGTGGTCTTCGGGTGAACCTTGAGCGCTTCTTCCAAAAGGAAGGTATATTGACACGTATGTTTTGAAAGCTTTTCTGATTCGTATTCAGTCTGATTGGACTCTTAAAAATTCATTGTCGTAGTAGGGTTTACGTAACTAAACTGGTTTTGAAATGTTTGGGCAATAACAGGTTTTCCTTTATATCAAACGGTACGTCCTTACTGTCGTCCTTTTTCAAGGAAACTCGAGACCCTCCCTAGGAGTCAATGGGACTGCCGATGCGGAACGATGAAATGAACGTAAGTTTAATTCCCATAACTAAAAATATTCCCAGGTCGTTCTGCCTAGAATCCAATGGCAAAAAATTGTACCTTTAAACTTGTTGGAAAACGTGGATTAAATCTTTTTAATACGCAGTGTTCTGTAAAAATCCAGAAATCTATTTTTGAAAGTAAAACTATCTCGACGGCTCAGACTTTCGACAATCCGAGGTGGAATTTTTAAAGCTATTATTTTTGGTCGTTGAAAGATACATTAACGTTTAAAACGAGTTTTGATTGTAGTCATACTTTGACGTTAAACAATTTGTCAGTTTATAGGCAATCTTTTAATTTAAAAAAAGTGACAGATAGCATTACTCGCGGCTTAATCCTCATAATAAGCCGTAAATGAATCACTTAATACAATGTTTAAAAACCTTTGACTGGGTGGTAATGATTATGGAAAATAAAGTTGAATCTTAAGGAATATAAATTTGCAGCACTGGAGCCATTGGCTCAAAAAGTAGTCATTTGATCATGGCTGATACCGAGTTGATTACTAATTAGGGACAGGCTAAATAGAATCATTGGAGAATACGAGATCGATTATACTATTTCTACTATGAGATGAGTGATTAAGTAATCGAGTGATCATTTACTATCAACCAAAACGATTAGGTTATAATGCAGGTTAAAGACAATATAATATATGAGCTGTTGAATTGGCATAGATCGGCTGCTTAGTGATGAATCAGTAATCACTTCGTCATATGTATCAGTCATGTTCACGTAACCTTTCTATAAAGATTCGCAAGTGTTTAAAAGATAAAGCCTAGTTTTGGTGGTTCCTAGGAGTTTGTGAAGATGCTGCACTTTGTGCACATCAAAAGAAATATTTACGATTATGAAACAAATCTTTCAAGTAAGATAAACATGAATAAGGAATAGAATTCAAGTACATTACGTCGAACGATCTTTGATCCAAATAAAAAGCTCAAGTAGCTGCGAAACAAACAACCTACATCTGAATTCACTAGCTCGCCTCATGAAGCTTGACCCTCATAGGCACTCTACACTATTCTAACCAGGTACATATAGAATAAACGCCTATCACATCATCACGTCGGGCACATTCAGCAAATCATAATTACTAACCTTTTTCTTCTTAAGGAAATATACGTTCATATGATCTTTCCCTTTGACGTAAACGGAGCCCCGCGGTTCAAACTCGTACTTACTCTCCAGTATCTCCAGGCATTGCTCCCCTACTTGGATCCTACCATTCTCCCCCGTGCTGTCCATCCGAGAAGCGATGTTGACCGCGTCCCCCCAGATGTCATAGTAGAGTTTGGTATTGCCTATCACAGCGGCTGTCACGTCTCCAAAGTTGTACCCTATCCTCAGTTCGAGATCGAAACCTAACAGGTCCCGGTTGAAGTCATTGACGACGTGTTGCATCTCGATGGCGAAGTCCATGAGGGCGTAGAGGTGTTCGTGGGGGTCCCTCTGCTGCTGCCTCATGTGCGAGTTCAACCCGCTGGCCGCCATGAAAGTCGAGCCGATCGTCTTTATTTTCTCCACGCTGTGAAACTCCGGCCTGTCGAGCAACTCGTCGAAATCGCCGATCAGCTCGTTCAGCACCCGGAGGTACTCCCTGCCGCCTTCGTAGCTCTCGTCGTACATTTCGTTGAAGTTCACGATGCTCGCGAATATTATCGCGACTTCCTTGAAGTTCTCCGAGTATTTCGCGTCTTTTTTCAGTTGCTCGGCGACATGCTCGGGAACGATGTTGTAAATGAGGTAGTCTGCTTGGTTCTTCAAGCTCTGGACTTTGTTCTTGTCCTTGTTGGCGACATAGTTCGCGTGGAAACTCAAACGGTAACCGATCTCAAATTCACGCGTTAATATCCATACTAGAATCACAAGTAGTACGATATTAAGCATGAATTCTGCTTTGTACACGGATCGGAGCGGATTCCGCGAGGTGGTCGTAGAAAGGGTGCCATTAACTATCAAATCTGTGTTTGGAGGAGCCTCGTCTACCAGGAAAACCATCGCGACGATCCCAGCGCTGAAAACCGTAACGACGACGTTCTTCATCCAACAATTCAACTGAGTAAAATTACAAAAGTGGACTATACCTATAAACAGCAGATAACTAAATACGTTCAAATGTGCTGGCGTAACGTCTTGACATATGAAAAACTGTATACTTGCAGAAATCAATGGTAAACTAACCAATACTGCTCCAAACAAGTTCCAACGGTAGAACCGCATCAGGCACCAGAAGATCCTATCAAACCATCGAACGATCGTTTTGAGGCAGAGCGCTAGCCCTAATAGCTGCATGAACGATAGAATGAAAAACGTCACAAGCCACAATGCAGTAGTACCATATACCAACGCTTCACCTACAGAAACGACTAGGAACACAAGAACCGACACAATTACATCCAGATAAGTATTGAAATTCGAATTCGCCAACGTGACAATACCGTGCTCGTCCCTCTTCGGTATGTAATGCACGTTCATCCTGTACTTCTTCTCCATCTCCTTGTCTCTGAAGAACAACGAGATACCAGACAACGGCGGTTTCATGAAATAACAATATCTCGACTTCGAATTGTCCTGGACGCATTTGATGAGCTGCCTGTCGGACTGCTTGCGCAGATTCTGAATGCAGGTGCCGTACTTGTCGAAGAAGGGGCCTCCTCCAGGGTAACGGGTGATCTGTTGCGTCTGCGGGGAGTTCACCGAAAACTGGCTCGAGGTGTAGTAGCCGGAGACGCGATGCTGGAGGATGTCAGAGTTCAGCAGGGCGTTGTTTATCTTTAACAACATGTGGTAGATGTAAAGCATTGCTAATTAAAGTATGTTAGATTACAACTAAATTAAACCTAACCCTGATCCCCATGTAACCATCTACATGGGACTGCATGGGAGAATTTGTTATGGAAAACTTTATCATAATCTCTAAAATTGAATGTAGCTAAAACAGATATTTTGAATACCAGAACTCCAGAATGGAGAAGGAACTAACCTGTTGATGTAAACTGGCGCTACTCCTTCTACTGTTACTCCTTATTCCGGAATCCTTCCTGCTCTGGCACATCCCGTCTTCGAGTCCAGCAACGCTCGGTAACCTGCTCGGTACGTCGAGCGAGTTCTTCGGTTTCTGCACGGCGGTCACGGTCGCGCTCCTCGACCGCTGCGCGGGCTCGAAACCGTCGTATGCCCCTTGGAGGCACCCCCTGCGCGACCTGTTGCTGCCCGCCCTCTGTAGATAGGAGAATTCCGGGGACCTTCCGTACTGGGACCTGTAGCTGCCGCTCCTGATGAACTCACCACCGTTATCGTACTGGCCGATGTCGCTACGTGACTGACTTATGTAGGATTTTATGTCGAGATTCTCTTTCGTGAACTCGTCCGCCTCGGAACGGATCACGCTCGATAGGGAATCCTTGCGTTTACCGTTCATGTTCCCTTCGATTATTGTCGGAACCTGGACAGAAGTATAACACACATACATGTTTCGTTCATAACAGACATTCAGATTTAAACAACACCCAAAAATGTTCTACCTGTTGGTATCCGTCTTCCGTAGCGTTAACAGTGAAAATATCCACCTCCAAATCCTGGCGCTGATCCGACAACTTCCTCATGAACTTCGGTATCTTCCAGTTCTTCAGCTTGACCGTGTACTTCCCCGAGCTCGCTGTGCTGGTCGGCGTCTTCGCGTCGTCGGCGCACGTCAGCTCCTTTCTGTTCGCCGTTGGGGCGTCGCCCTCGACGTCGAGGATGCTCGGCAGGCTGCTCGCCTTTATCTTGCAGACGTCTGGCGAGAGCAGGTTCCGGTTCTGGTGCTGGGGCTTCGCTAGCGTTGCGGTCGTGTCGCAGGAGAGGACCCTCGGCCGCGACAATGGCGACGAGGAGGTGTTCGACGACGGCGGCGACACGAACAGCTGGAGGGAGTTCGCGTACTTCTGGCGTCCCTCGGCGCGGAACGAGCCGCTGTACGCGGGAGTTTTGTCGCTCTTACGGCTCAGGATGTAGTACGTGTTCAGACCTGGAAACGGATGAGGTTTTGAAGGAATAAACAGAATCAGTTCCAAACTTTTAGTATAAAACGAAATTTTATTGTCTTAAAGACGAGCCAACTTGACACTTTAATAATGGACACTACGGTAGGTGGACTCGCAATTCGAATCGAGGGCATACTTGATTGTTATCATTGATGTGAACTGAAGGGTAAAGGGTCATGAAAAACAAAAACACTGATCCTTACCCATGACCATTTCCCCATCTTCCAGAACGTACATGTCCTGTAAAAAATTCACTGTTTTCTCCGAGACGTGTATCATCCCAGGTCGACCCGTCGATTCCATCTTATTGGCAAGAGTGACGTCGTTGCTCCACACATCAAATTTGAACCTTCTCGTACCGACGATACCACAGAGAACCTTCCCCGTATGAACCCCGACTCGCATATTAACCTAGTCACAAATGAACAGTAACAATAAAACTGACAAACAATTTGAAAATAAAACGAAATAAGTTCCCTTTCCGAATCGCTTTCGGCGTTTCTTATCCTTGAAGTTCTAGAAGAAACTTTAATAACCAAGATTTTGGCAGTCACTTCATTAGTATTTATCACCACCAAGCTAGTAAAAAATTGTAACTGTATCATATTCTTTCTAATATATTCAATATGTACTTTATCTAATTTGAAGAATTGACTTTCTATGAAGAATGCACGAAACAAATTCAAACTAATATAATAATATCTGAAAATTAATTCCCAAATTTTCAAGTGGTACTTGAAAGGATTCTAGGATGCAACATATTAAATATATAATTGTACTAAGACCAAGCAACCTAAACATACGAGTATGAACCCCGTAAACAACATATTATTAACCTGTTCGTTCTTCTCCTCATCAAACTGCTTGATCGCTTGGATCATGCTCAGGCCCATCTCGATGCAGCACTGCGCGTGATCTGACCTCGCCTCTGGACATCCGCTCACGCAGTAATAGCAATCGCCGAGCGTCGAGATCTTCTCGCAATTGTGAATTTTACACAGCGAGTCGAAACGCTGGAACAAATTGTTGAGGATCTCGACGAGTTCCTCCGCCGTCTTATTACTCGACATTTTGGTGAAGCCGACGATGTCGGCGAAGAGTATGCTCACGTTCTCCATGTGGTCCATGTTGAAGGGCCGAAACAGCGAGCGTATGTCGTGTGTGGAATCGGACGAGTGTCGCCTGGTCAGGATCTCGTCTTCCTTCTTCAACCAATCGGCGACGCTCTTCGGCATGAGTGAGTGTATCATGTTCTCCTTGAGACGCTTCTCGAGTTCCAGCTGCCGCCTGACGAGCAGGCTCTGTCCAACTTTCATGAAAGTATTCCTCATCCTTATGTTATTCATCAAGCATACATGAAAGCCGATCAAATGTAGAGCGAAATGTATCAACAGACGCGTTGATAATGAAGGCAGGCTACCGCTCTCCTTCGCCCTGAGGAAGCTGACCGACGTTTCGACAGCAAACGAATAACTTATCCCGATGAGCAAACTGACGCATAACTTCAATGGCATCATCGTGTATAACAAAAGTAAAATGCATATACACAGAGCTAAGTTACCGATTGGTGGAGGATGCGCTACCATGAACAACACCAAACTGAGCATGATCAGCAACAGAGAGGTAGTTAAAGAGAAGAAATTCACATGCTGATCATAGATCTTGGTGTAAGTGAAGAGTAAGAATGAGATTAGGCATACGACGAGTATGAGGATCAGGCTACAGTTCAGCGGCCATGAGGTGCGGTGACCTAAGATGCCGGACGTGAAGAAATAGGTTAGCCACATAGTTGCGATAACCGCCAGGTATATCAGGGCGCACCTGAAATTTTTAAATAAAGGGATTTAATTTAAGGGATGCGTAAACGCATACGCATATGCTTGAGTGATCATAGACAAAAAAAAATTATATAGGTACACAGTGATACTCTTCTGTTTTGCAACATGCTCGTCTGAGGGAAGAAAAATTAGAGAAATTTAAATTTTTACTATAATTACTCCATGTAAACTCTATAGTCAAAATTAGAAACAATAATAGTAAGCATGTTTACTAAAAAATAGAAATCATGGACATTTTTATTCTGAGCAGTTAAATCAACTTACTTTTTGGCAGATTGTGGGAAATTTTGACAGATTTATTTGCCAAATTATCCAAATTGTGTGCCAAATATTCAAGATTGGCATGCACTGAATAACACTGTATGTGCCACAAGGACTTTTAGATTAAATTTGAAGCATTACTACTTTAAATTACAAGGATAAAATTATACTGCTGATAGTGAGAAACGCTTGTTGCCTTTACATGCATTAACTAAACAGGAAATTAATTAAGGAAACAGTAATAAATCGTTGAAATCACTTGATGTACTTGTACTTCAATAGAAGTAAGCTTATTGCAATGGAGAGTTTCCTCACCCAACAGCATGTAACTAAATGCCTACACGTTAGTTAAAACATGTTCATAAATCTTGGCAGAACAGTTCTACCTTGAGGATGGTCTCGCTTCCTTTTCTCTATACAAAAGTGTAAAGCATATGTGGTCTTTTATCTGAAAAAAACTAGTTGAAACAGATTATAGGCTTGTTCCCTTTAACGAACCCAATCTGTTAGCTAGAAAATGTTTGGAGCAAGTTCATAAATCCTGTTGTTTTGATATAACGTACTGTGTGTCTCACTTGTTACCACATACACTTTACCAACAAGATAATGCCCCAAGAGCAAATTAAAAAGAGAAAGAAACTTCTTAATTGGGTAAGTGCAATAAAAATACCTTACCTGAACTTCCTCTTATTCTGAGGGTTTGAGCTCTTCCTGAACTGATCCTCGAGTATTTCAGAGTCGAACGTCGGATCCCACCAGGATTTCTGCGCGGCCCTCTCGAACGGCACCGGGAAATACCTGCCCCAACATCCGGAGTTACGGGACATCTGTGCCAGGTAGGTCTGCAGCTTCGGATCGAGCGACAGCTGCGCGTTTTCATCGTCGACCAGGTCAGAGGGGTTGTCGTCCTGCACCTCGGATCTAGCGTATGACGAAGCCCCCGCCTTATCCGCTCCCATACTGTCTTTTCACATGAGCATCTTCTGGTCTCTCAGGGGAAAGCTAGAAACAGGGAATCTGTTAATGTGTGGCTTGTTGAGAGAAGTTGTTTTTCACCTTTGAAAAGGGTATTAATCTGTAGGCGAGGATGTACGCGAGTGTGCTTCCACAGCATGTTTAAAATCTAAATTAAACATTACAGGCTTATGTCAACAATCGGGTGATTGTTGTTTGTCTCAGCGAGATTTCGCAGCTCACAAGCTTTTCACGCGTTGGACTCTTGAACACATATCGGAAGGGTAACTATCACGCTCCGTCTGACTGCCGTTTCCCAATAAAAATTGCATACTTGCAGAAACACACTCGCGAATCTGATGTTTAGGTTCCCCTACGAAACCGTCCCCTACCATCCCTACCACCGTACTCCTGACAGATGACACACAATTGCAGGTTTCTGCATCATCTTTGACGTTTGAAAATCTAACCAACAACGACTCGCGCAATCTGTAGTTGCCAACTTTAAATACAAAACGGATGTATTTAATTGGAATAATTACTCAAACACTGTTTAGAAGTATCATATTTCAATATTGAATAGAACAAACGTTATCTAATTTTGACTCCTTCACATTACTAGATTACTTATAACATTTAATTAACAGTTGGTGATTTTTAGTTATTTTCACGATTCAATGTATGACACCATGTGAATTTGTACATCTGACCTGACGGGTCTTATCGAGTCTAACCTCACTTTTATGGAAGCTATTGGAGTGTTTGTATGTTTTGTGCGACCATTATATCTATCTAATCGTATACACGACGTTTTTTCATATCGTCTGCATACATTCGAAATGTCAGAGGCGAACGAAGACAAAAAACCAGTCATGCCGACCAAGTCCTCAATGGAGATCCTGTCCGAACTGTTCAGCACTTTCGACGCAGAACCGCCTGTTATCGTCAAAAAAGAGAAGACCGAGTCCAATATTAAAAAACACAAGAAGAAGAAACACAAACACAAGGAGAAAAAACACAAGAAAAGCAAGAAAAAAGCCAAAACCGAACGTGGAAGCTCCATCTCCAGGTAACTTCCCGATCTTGAATTGCTACCATATTGATTTCCCTTCTTCTTGCAGCTCTACCGGAACCAAATCGAAAGTCGACCTAGCGCAGATGCTCATCAAAGAGGAGAAAGACCAATCAACAAAGAAAATAAAAATAGAAGGTACGGACCTCTCCTTGGATCTTGACATCAAAACGGAAGAGAACATAAGGGAACCACGTGAACACAGTCCCAAGACCCCTCCACCTGCTGTCGAGCCTAAACCGAAAATCCGAATAAAGGACCTGAAAGACAGCTCAATCTTGAAATCGTTAAATAATGAGAAAGAGGATGGTGAAAGATCTGATTCAGATACCGGCAGCAAGAAACATAAAAAGAAACACAAACACAAAAATAGGAAACGGAGCAGAAGCAGAAAGAGGAGCCATAGCAGAAGTCCAGAGAAGAAGATTAAAAAAGTGGAGGATTTAAGGGAAAAGTTGAAAGAGAGAGGTCGAAGCAGAGAAAACAAGGACAAGGGAAATTATAGCTCAGGGCATCATAGCAGGGATCGGAATAAGTTGAAGGAGAAGTATAGTACGAGTAGATCTCGAGAAAAAAGTAGGGATAGATATAATAAAGACTTGGAAGATTACAAGAAAATCAAACGGTCCGAAAATCCTTTTTATAGAGATAGATACAAAGAGAGCAGGGATGAAAAAAGGTCCGCCAGGGACAGGTATTCTAATTTTTATGAACAAAATATAGTAGAAACTACCCTTCAGTAGAATTTACTTATAATTATATTTTTCTCCTTTCTCTTTTTTAGCTATAGAGATTCTGGCAGCAAATCGGACAGGCATAGAAGAAACTCCCATGAAAAGGAAACCTCAAAATTTGATAAAAAGAAGCTTCTAGAGATAGCTAGAAGGAATGCAATATCAATGATGAAATCTGGTAGTTTACCTGCTGCTCTCACGTTGGGACCTCAGGCACAGGAGAAAGTGATTGCTGCGATAAAATCTGGTGGTAAAACCATCGAGGAACTGACAGATTTCTGCAAGACTCTATCAAAAAAGGAGGAATTGGGTCAACTCTCTAGTTTGTCAGAAGGGGATGAGAGCGATAGTGAGAATGATAGACCCTTCCATCATCCCTTTCAGCTCAAAGACAGGCCAACTTCCATAATAATGAACATAAAGGTATTAAAAATAGTTTAAAATTATATCTATAAGTGTCACCGATCGATAATTAATGTTCCTATATATTTCATTTTTATTATTGCAAATCAACTATCTTATCAGAATTCCATTCCATTACCAACAAAATCAAACCTCGAACGTACGACGGAGCTCCGGATGCAGTTCCCAGTCAGCAGTGGTCAACAGCACCGGAAAGGGGAAGAGTGGACTCGTGTATCCCCGCCGTCGATGAAGAAATGCGAGTACAGAACGTCAACTAGTACCATTCCTTTACCGATAGAAGCTCCCCCGACTAAGTCTATGAAGGAGACCCCTACGGTACCGGCGCCCCCAAACGCTCCACCTGGTCCACAGGCTTTTCCCACACCTGTTTTAACAGTAAGAAATTGTACTTGTGTCATTGTAGTTTAAACTGTGTCATATTGATACTTTTCTTTTCATTTTCAGCCCACCGTTGATATTGGGTCTATAGTGTCTCAAAGGCTCACGGCTATTAAAAGGCTTCAGGACAACCCAAATGATGTCCAGGCACTGTCTCAAATGTACAAATCAAACCAGGAGGTAAACTTTGAGTTTTTGTAATATGTTGCTAGTAATTTTAAATTAATGATAATAAGGACTATCTTTGCATAAATTATATTTAATATATTGTTTCCTTTCCAGATGCAGAGCTGGGCATCCAGCAAGCAACAATTTGGCCAGTTCACAGGTACTACAGGAGTTCAGATATTGTCCCAATCGGAACTGGCTTCCGGGTATCAAGCGTGGGCGAAAAAGGTACTTTTCAAAAACTTCATTCCACATATACTGTCGTGTACTCTATAGTTGGGAGAACGAAAGAGAGAAAGTCCACTCTTTTCATTCATTATTTTGTTTTTTTTTTATCTCATTTTTGAACAAATTTTCAGGGTTGGATTTTTTCTAGAATCATTACTGAAGTTCTAGTTGAATTCCAAACAGGCACAGACCATTTCTTCTTGAGGGAGGAGGTGGAATCTGTGGCTGTGAGCGAAGACTAGATGTTTATAAAAAGGGATGATTATTTAGAAAGTTTCATAGCTTAGAAATTTTCTAAAAATAACAACACTCCATTTTTAAAAAAGTGAAGTTTCTGTAATGTTTGTGCAAATAGAAAAATTTAATATAATTTATCAGAAGTGTGAGACGAGGATAATATTAATGCAGATATTTAAGTCATTCATAAAGGTGATGACGTACATCCCAGAAATAGACATCTAGTGAAATGGTCTCGTAAACTAGAAATCCCCACTAGATCTCTAATTTACGAAACCTGCCACCTGAGAATTTGTTTCAGGCCGTTATATTGTATCAAGGTGCATGGAAAAGGAACGGGGCAGCCCCTGGTTAAAACACGCTTATCTCGGTAAGTTCTTCACCGAGCTGAAAGGCATTACACCAATGGTAACGCATGAGGTCCTATCGTATCATTTTGTTTTTAAATTACTTGACTCCTGTACCCTTACTCTGGTAAGTATTGTAATAGAGTGTTACGAGATTTCGTACTGTTGGATTTTCCCATTTCTTGTGGTTCTTTGAATTTAAGTCAGATTTTAAACATTATGTTGATATGCTATGGATTAATATATCGATATGAAAAACTAGATGAATCAGAAGCAACAAACAAATGTATGATCATAGTGTTTTGTATTTATTTTAAAAATATATTAACTTTCATAATGTAGTAGTGAAAGGTGTGTGTTCTCCTAAGCGGGGAAGAACATAGGAGACATAGAGTTTTTTAAGTTAATGTTTGAAAAGGAAACTTGCATTGCATATAGGTGTGTTTCTGTATTTGTCTGGTTTTCGCAGAGAAATTTCATTTAAAATCACCCAACACTATTCAAATAACAAATAATAATATTCTAGAATAACTCCTCCCGTCTAAACCCATACGTCACAGGTAATACATCCGATATTTTTGTACTTTCCCTACATTTTAACCCTATAACTGGAAAGTACAACAATCTTAATCCGATCTCTAACCACTTTCACCTAAAACCAGAGTCCAATTGTTCTTTCGTAAACAGGACCAGCTACAGACGGCAGCTCCAGTCTCTGGCGGTATGGGTATGCATCTGCTCCAGAAGATGGGGTGGAGGCCCGGCGAGGGTCTCGGGAAAGAGAAGACAGGGACACTAGAGCCACTGATGCTTGAGGTGAAACTGGACAAAAAAGGCCTCGTCGCAAACGAGGAGCAGAAGACAAAGAACAGAAGGATAAAGGTCGGCGGCGCAGTTAAGAACTTGCAGGGGAAGCACCCAGTGTCCTTATTGGGAGAGTACGCGTCTAAGAAGAAACTCGGTGCGCCGCAGTACATTTTGGAGTTCGAATGTGGACCAGATCATAAAAAGAACTTTCTTTTCAAGGTAAAATTTTTTGGTATTGTCTAGAACGAAAGTGTGTATCATTACTATTTCCCGTAGTGATTTCATTTTCCAAAAACCGATATCTATACATCATATTAATGCTTTTTTTGCCATGACCTATGTTTCTTGCAGTGTAGCAATATTTCTTCCTTAATTTTAATGCCTACATACATCATGAATTTTCTTTGGCATTCTTGTCTGGAGACTGCATTCGCAATTTCTTTTCAATGTTTAAATGTGTCACCGATTTCCACAGTTCTTTCTTTCAATCAAACAATTAGTATATAAGGGCACCAGTACAATAGAAAGGTTTCGAATCGTGTATATACGGTATTATTTTTCAGGTTGTGTTGAATGGCATAGAATATAAGCCTAACATAGCAAGTAATAACAAAAAAGAGGCTAAAGCTACAGCTGCCACAGTTTGTTTGCAACAAATAGGATTGTTACCGCCAACTTAGTAAGGCCAGTTCTCTGTCCGTCATAGGTATGAATGTAAATAGTATTTACTTTAATAAATAACTGGGGATGTAAAGAAATGTATTTTACTTATCGGGAAAGGTCTGTCGAAATCAAACAGTTAATCAGTAATTTAAGTGTAATTAGAATACTACTAATTACGAAAAACACAGTAATACTGACAGTAAATTTTGGTATTTGATTTTTTACACTATGAAGGAGGGGGAAGAGGGAGAGTATGATGAAGTGAAAAAATGCCAAAGTTTACAATCTTACAAAATTAGCTTTCACTAGTAAAGTTTGATTTTGGCACTTTTCTGTGGAGTGCTCGGCCCCGAGTCTACTCGAAGTTATGAAAAAATTATCCTAAAAATAATATAAAAATATGTACTTTTTCCTAAAAATCCCAAAACTAAAGCTATTTGCCTCTAAATTCTAATCGAAAAAATATCACAAATAAAAATATATTTGGTCAGGTATAATGTATCATTGTTTTTTGTTTTCTAGTGAATCGGATCTATAGTGGGTTTTTTTCTAAATAACTTTGTTATTGATTGTGATAACTATACAACTACATCACACTGAGATAACAATTTTATGCAATTGTTTAAAAAAGGAGTATCATTGGAATAACGGTTGAATACAGAGTATTTCATTAGAATTTGTCATTATCGCGTAATTCCTTAATTTTCCGCCACATCAAAAAAAAAAAATTATTTAGAATTTTCCTGCGGCAATTAAGGAAGTGCGTTTATTTAAAAATATCAATTATTTCTACGATTTTTTAAAATTCTTGTAGCAACAACCATTTTCTATTCCATGAGCCATTTAGTTACAATAATTTCGACATTTAAAGCCACTTCGTTAATAAACATGTAAACTGTATAACAACCCTTGTTTAACAACGTTTTTATGTTAATATTAAAGATCAGAGCACATAAACAATATGATATTCCAAATAAATAGTTCCCTAAAATGTAAAAGAGAGCCTTGTACCTGAAAACACTAATAAAATATAAGAATTGCCTCATGAATGACGAAAAATGTGGAAGACCATCAATTAGTCAGATTTGGCATTGCAGATTTTAATTCATTTTGTACTAAGAAACTTTGTTTTATTCAAACTGATTTGAAATACATTCTATGGCAATTTTTTGTCAATTTAAGACAATTCCTTAAGTCCAGTTTCTAGGGATTATAATCTGGCAAAAATGAGCCAATGAGTATTTTCTGATTGGTCTGATGTTCATTTATTCTGAGAAATGAAAATTAAAATATAGTTTTAAAAGAATTCTTTCAAATATAAGTTTCACGATGTAACCAGTCACAAGCGAATTCAAGTAGATCACACCAATTTACTCTAAAAAGAACTAGAGTTGAACATCCCAGATCTTGCATATTTGAGCATTATTCCCTACAGATTCTGGACTGTCGAAAATTACAATAATTAGGTTTATTTCGTCATTTAGTTCAGCGAAAAAATCTCCCGCAAACGTCAAAGCAAGAGCATCACAATCATCAGATAACCACCTAAAGACATTCTACTGATGATTTGTAAGGCAGTACAATTATCATTAATCCAACGTCAAAGGGTAGAGATAATTAAGTATGGCGTAATAATGGAAGTAAGCCGCCATGACGACGAACAGATGCCAGATGGCGTGAGCGCACGGCACGACCCCGTCGCTCTTGAAGAACACGATGCCGATCAGATAGAATATCCCACCAACGCTCAGCTCTGCCATACCCATGAAGTAGTGCTCAGCCAATATCGGGAAGATGGGACCGATGCCCATTATCAGGTAGAAGATCGTCTCGAGCATTTTGTACTTTTCGTGGAAGATCTGCTGGTAGGAGATGCCGATTATAGCGAGGAACCAGACTATCCAGCGCATCTGCGACGCCCAGCCGGCGGCAGGAAGCTGCTCGAGCGTCAGCCATGGGAAATAGGAGCCTGCTATGAACACGTATATCATCGCCCTGTCGCATCGGTGGAGCACGTCCTTCAACTGCCTGGGGAGCCAAAGAAATACCGTTTAAATGATATGTGAGTTCATAATTTATTACAACAAACAATAGACTCAAAACATGATCTGAACGCGGACTATCAGTTTTGGTCTTGTGAATCATTCCAGACGATCCACGATCTGAAGGAAGTATGAAAAAAAGGTTACGAGTTTGGAATCTGTTGTTTGCTGATCTTTTTTCACAAAATATTACCCATCAGCAGACATGCTTTTCGATCCAGACAACTAGAGGTTGTATCGAAACGATAATGCAATGAAATGTGAACTCCGATCTCGTAATACAAATTTACTACTTAATCTCTACTGCATCTTGAGGATCTTCAACGCTTTCAATTTATAGAATTGACAACTCGTATAAGTCAACATAATGTACTTTAAAATTTTCATTTCAGTAGTTGATAGACAATTTCATTTCTGTTTATATTTACTCGATTACATAACACAATTAATTGTTATTTTTCATCCTCTATAATTCCAGATCCCTGGATGCTAGATCGTATCATCTAAATGATGTAAAATTTGATGGCCTTCGACCGGTAAGTTTATTTGGTTTTATTTAAGTTCAAAAATTAAAACTGGTCTTGCTAGGTAGAATATATTTCAGATATTAATTAGACGGAGGTCTGGACTTTTCCCATCACCTTGCATAATTATTCTATTGTAAAAACAAACTCGTAAGAATTTTTGTTATCACAGGATCGCAATAAATAAGATCCTGAGTGCTCTTCAATTTAGGCGCGTATAGTTCAAGTCTTATATATGAGTGGCTCGACAGAAGAGCCCAGGTTAACCATGTTAACCATGAAATATTATTGAGTAAACTTGAAAATAATGGTACAAGAAAAATTGTACCAAGCCTGCTTAAAAAGTATCTTAGAGATCGGTTAGAATACGTGAACATTAATAATGTAAAAAGTGAGGCCACCATAATAAACAGTGGCATGCTACCACCATCCAAAGAAACAATTATATCATGCAGATGGCACCATATTTCTATATGCTTCATTAAGCAACTATATACGATATACTTTTCTTTTCTTGATAAAATTCCGCGTACCGCTAAGAACAACCTTTTCAATTACAACTTCCTAACCTGTGTCTGTTACAATAGAAAACGCAGTGGAAGCTGGTCGATATTGAGAACAGGAAAACTAACGTAGCTCCGTAAACTACAGCTGCAAGCAGCTGATCACCATCTTTAGATCTGGATATTAGTTCGTAGGTCGCTATGATGCTAGGGATTATCCAGACGCCGTGTGTTATGATATTCGCTAAGTGTTCGACAGGCGTCGGGCAGTAGGCTTCTTTGGGCAATGCCTTTCTGTTCATCCATTGTATACTGTAATACAGAATAAAAGTCAGCCAAGCTCTTAATTGACACAGTTAGTTGCAAAGTCTTTAGGCTAGCTTCTATATTAAGCGAAGAAAATTGAATGGATTTCAGCACAATACACACACTCTACTTTACAAGCATTCAATTAATTCATCTCCCAAGTTTCGTTATTTGATAGTCTATTTTAAGACCATAAATTCCCTTGAGCATTGTTTTCGTCACGACAATATATGGAAAATAATAGAGCAGGTGTACCAGAAGCGAATCAATAAATTTATTCACCTGGGCGAGCGTATAATGTGCTCTATTTATAGAAATTTATAAAGAGTTAAAGCTACATAAATAATCTTGATTATGTAACTCAGAACAGCTCACTGAATTTTTGTATGTGTTCTAAAACTATGAAATTCAGGAGTATGTAAATAATTGTAAATTTGTTTTTTATAAACTGACCCTATTGTATTGATAAATTTTAATTGACTTGATTAATTACAGCATTAATAATTCACCAAATTAATTTGTAAATAATAGATTAATATAGACGAGTACATAGTTAATTGGAGCAATAAATTTAAAAAAAGGTTTAAATTTATACCTTGTTTAACTTACATTTCCGAAAATGTCTCAACTTTGGCCATCAAAAAGTTCAACACAGAAATATTTCACACAATTCTCTTACATTACATAGTCTATAATAGTCGTTTATAGACAGGATGCATTGAGAAAACAATTGATGTAATTGAGGAACTTAGCAATATTACAATAATGAACCGCCAATAGGAATACATTGTGTACATATTATTTGATTATCTTATTTTTACTCTTCCTTTGATAGCAACAATAGGCATCGTTGTTGAGTACAAATACCAATTCATCCAATTGATTTTAATACAAAATGAAAGGAGCAACGTATTTTGTTAAATGATTGAACCACTAAATATTAGTGTCACATATTAGTAATTTTGCAATGAGTTATTTATTCAATAATTGAATATAGCTTGATGATATTAAATTTCAATAAACTGTGACATAAGTATAATTACCTATTAATTCATCATAACGTGAATTAAAATAATTGATATGTTAAGAATGAAATTAAAGTTGATATGAACGGAAATCTGACAAATTTATAGTTACGTAGAGACCGACCTTGTTAATACACATTACAAAATCACATAGTGTGAAACTGGGAAATAATTTTATATTTATATTCACAATTTGATCGGATCCTAATTTAAAAGCGCTCCATTCAATAAATGTTGTGCATAATCATCATTCAACATATCTGATTCAGTTATGTGAAACGTTTGCTTACAGTATTTATTTGTCACGTTCTGGTGATGGATTCAGGAATAGTATTGTGGATAAACGTTCACAGCAACTGAGGACAGCAAAAGCAAAACATAGTTGCTTGCAGATGACAGCGTAGTCAACGGGCACAGTTGCAAATGGTCTTTCGATAGTTAAAAAGCTGGTCGTGAGCTTTCGAATTTAATGAGTGAAACCGGGCCCGATAACTTTCCCATCAATGAAACATGAAAGCTTATGATCGAAACTTACCACTTGAGTCTCTGTATACAGGTCTGGCTGTTAATATAGAGGAAGTACTGTCTCAAAATGGTGCTACTTATCATAACTGGAAAAGAGAAGAAGAAAAGCCATTTTTCAGAAGGGCATCAATGGTCGTGCCATGCATGTATGTTAATTAAGCGAATAGAGGGTGAGATGATTATTCAATGTTAAACTAACCAAGCAAGGGATGAACAAAAACGCAGGGTGCCCCTGCCTCCGCTTCGAACCGTCTGACGTCTCGATCACGACTGCTCAAAAATAAAACCTCTGTCAGAATGACCAGGCGCTGAACTACAGAGCGGGGGAACTACCGACATTTGAAATTGTGCGCGCTTCAAAAAATTAATTTATGCTTTTTAAACTCTTCCTGCGATACATACCTTTATTGATACAATTAATACAGCTTTGCCAAGGAGTTTGTAATTAGAATTTCCTTTCGTTCCAATTGGGCCAAGCTCAATTTGAACCCCTAAATTTAATCTCCTGATATTTTAGTTATTTCCCAACCACGGAGAACCATTGATTTCGTTAAAATGAATCGTAAAGACTGCGAGTTGGACGTTTAAATCACCGTTAGTTGCACTTTAAGGCTTCAATTAGGAAATGCAATAAGCGATGCGTTACAAACGCGTCGTTTCAAGTTCACGGTCGTGCTAATTGGTATTGAATTACATAAATTATATCGAAAAACGTACGCCTCGATAATCTGCATGAGTAGTAATCGCATAAACTGTGTGGAATAGAGAGGAATTTCCGCAGAATGTGGAAATAGAGACGGCAATAAAACGGTTCCCTGAAGCTTGACACTTCTTATACTTTTGTAACAACTATAATAGTATCTAATAATACGAACAACAGTTGTTTACACATTACATATTTTACACACACGCATAGTGGGCAAGCTCTACACTATCACGAATTCCTACTAGCTTTGAGACGAAATGTTTTGATTACGGAATAATTATGGGGTCAAAAGGATCTAATGATTAGAGATATTTAGGTGTACAGATTGTAGTAACTCCACTTTTAATTTCAACTGCTCTTGAGATGTAAGTAGGAGATAGTGAAATTTCGTGCTCAATTCGTAATCATCAATTTGTATTTGGTTCGTCCAAAAATTCCAATTCTTGAAAACTACAAGGAATTGTATTACATTTTCCACCTTTTTATTAATTATTAAGTAATAGTCAAGAGCGGGGAAACCCATAAGAGCCACTTCAATGAGGCGCCCTTGGTGCCCTTCTTTGGTGGAGAATTTCGCCAGGTAAAATATGGCCTTTATGGGATGTCCTCGTCGAGAGAGAGCCAATAAGTCATATTAATCGAAAGCAACTTAAAATTATGAAGTTGCTCTTTGATCATTGGGCCTGGTAAACGACACAGTCGGGACGTGGAACAGACCCTAACGTTAGTTCATTAGATTGACTGTGAATCGCCCTGTAAGTTACCGAAAACTATTAAATGATTATACTCCTATACAAAACCTATAAAACCCCCAAAAATGTGCATTTTCTGTATATATTTTTATGTATATATTTGTTTAATGCATCACATTTTTTTTTAAAAGATTGCCATTTAAACATTTCCGAGTAGTTCAAACGAATCAAAACATAACCTTGAACTTCGTCACGCTTGTCAGTGTTAAAAACCCTCAAAATTCCTCGTTATTTTAAATTATTACTCACTCCCATACAAGAATTACAAAAACACACAACTGTGCGTTTAAATCTACCTTCCGAAATGTAATTGACGACTCTTCTATGCGGGTTACAGTTAGGTAACCTCTTTTCACATTCGCATATAAAACATCGACGTCCTTAATTTTTACGAGTTTCGAACATGAAAACTACAGTCAACAGTTTCGTCGTCCTGTTGTCTCTGGTGGTGCTAACGGAGGAGTGTCACCAGGAGGGTTACCCCTTCGAACAGTACTTAGGAACGAAGACCCCTTACAGGCTCGTGTCGAACAAGAGTTTTGAACCGATCTCATTTCAGGGTAAGGACTTGTATACCTCCACTAGACCCTCTTTTCAAAATGCGTAGTGAAATATTCAACAAATTTGGCCTACCACAAATTTTCTTGACAAGTTTAGACTTGAACTTGATGTTTTATTGCACTATTTCCAGGTTGTGAAGCGAGGAAGGTATGGATGATAGTGAGGCATGGCACGAGGAACCCCAGCGATTTCGTGATCCTACAGATGAAGAACCGTTTGCCACAGATCAGAAGTCTCATCATTAACAATGGGGTTTTACCAAATGGTAAGAGAAGTACTCACCGACTTACTTTGACTGGATCGAACCTAATAACTGATGGAAATTCGAAAAAAATTGACTTAATGCATTTCATTTTGATCAATCGTTTTCCTCTCTTAAACAATAGATCCCTATTTTGAATTGCAAATCTGGAAATTAGTTCATGGACTGCATGTTAAATTGAATCGATTAAATAAAAGTTATTCTGAGATTAATTAGAATTTACCAGTTTTGGATGGTATTTGATTGACCAGTTGACTTTGAATAATTGGATTGTTTTATCTTTTCATTATAATATTTTTATTGCATCATGATAATAAGAATGTATAATATATACTGTTATAGACTGATGATGATGATGATGATGATGATGATGGTGGTGATTATATATGATAAGCAAAAATGTTATATATTAATTTTGTATTTCTTCTGAAACTGACCAAAGGTATCTGCACTCTTCATATTCTTTCATTTCAGCTACATCTATTTTCAGTTTAGCAATATGTGTCCTTACTACCAATCAGTCTGTTTTTTCATACCCCTATGCTTCATCTACTTTAATCATATCCTCTGTGCCGCTGTCGAATGATTATAGTAATTCCAATTTTGTAATAACAACACTTTCCATTATTTCCCAATATTTCGTGTTGGTACCAGTATACCAGCATCACCTTAGACTTACCACCATGTAATATATCAAATAATTTGAATAATAACCGGGTTTAAAATTATTTTAGAGTACGTGAGAAATCGCGACTTGGACCTGTTCAGAAAATGGAAGTTCACTTTGGATGTGAAAGACGAGAATAAGCTTGCCCACGAAGGAGAGGAAGAGATGCTTTTGTTAGCCGAAAGGATGCAGAGCAGGTTTCCTGGGATATTCGATGATGCATACAGTAATACATCGTATAAGGTAAAACAACTTTTTCAGATGAAATATTTACACTATAGTTTGGCTCTTTATTCCAAAAAATCTTTACTGATAACGATTTAGCTTATATGTATTATGTTACAATTAAATTAAGATATCCTACAAGATTTAAATATTTTGGGGAAATTTCTGAGGTATGACTGAAAGAACTGATAAACTGAATCCAGAAACATAATGTTAACTGATACTCAAGTGATATTCAGTCTTCAACTTTTGATATGTTTCAGCACCTGAAATTCCTGAGAAGTTACCATAAATTGGAGCACTATGGAGTATTTATGGCAACCACTGATGACTTCAAAAAGACCTTCAAAGTTTTTTAGGGATTTACAAAATCTATTTTTGATACTTCATACAAATTCTCAACAATAATTCAAGTACAATTATTAGACATTAACTGACTGTTTTCTTCGTTACAGTTCAAGTACACATATTCCCAGAGGACCAGGAAAAGCGCATATTACTTTACCTCAGGATTATTCGGGAGAAGTGTAGCAAAAGACGTTTGGTACCCAGATGCTCTGAAGAAGGATCCAATCTTGAGGGTAATATTATTTTTAATGTCATTTTGGTGTTATACTATATCTACACTTGCAGTTTTATAAACTGTGCGAGAAATGGCGAACTGAAGTAAAAGACAATCCGGTGGCTATGCAGGAAAAAATAAACTTTGACGAAGGACTTGAAATGGCCAAAACAGTCAAGGAAGTGAATGAGAGATTAGGTTTAGATGGACAGTTAACCACTGGTAAGTGAAAATAATTATTTGTCTCTGTAAGGAAAGATTTCTAATACAATTTTTCCTTTTAGATGATTTAATTTTGATGCATAGAATGTGTGGTTTTGAAACAGCCTGGAACAAGAAGAGCAAATCGCCTTGGTGCTCTGTGTTCACCATCGATAACTTAAAGGTAAAGAGAATATCTTTCCCATCACTTATCTAACTTTATTTTTTGAAGGTATTAGAGTACTCGGAAGATCTCAAGTATTACTGGCAAGACGGATACGGCTATGAACTCACCTACAAACAAGCCTGTCCGGCGTTTGGTGATATGATCAACTTTCTGGAAAAGTAAGCATTATTCATACTGCCAAACATTTTAGGTTTTTATTCATACTTTTCGTTTCCAGCAACAGTAGTTATCCCAAAGTGTCTGTCTACTTCACTCATTCCGGGACTTTACTTAAGCTGTTGGCACACGCAGGGTTGTATAGAGATAGCGAACATCTGACTGCTAACAATTTCGCTGAGATGTCCGGGAGGAAATTCAGGACGAGCCACATCGACAGCTTCGCTACAAACTTAGCTTTTGTTTTATTCAGGTATGAATAGAGTCGAACTCGGTTGTAATGAAACTCTTTGTTACATGTTGGTGATTTACAAGAAGTTTTGAAGAATATGATGAAATTTCACAAAGTTGATTGGTTGATTGATAATTAGAGGATTAGTAACTGTTGGTTATGTATAAATTTGGGTTTTTAAATCGAAGCAACATTACTGTATGTTTATTCTCAGTCAATTACATGCATATTTTTAAAGAATTGCACAAAACAGCCATTTTTGACATAATTCTACTGAAGTAATGAACAAATGGTCAAATTTTTAGTTTGTTCTGCCTTATTTACTGTTTTTCGTTGTTAACCATCTATTTTAAACGAGATCTAATGTATACCATTAAATCAGCCAATCCAATCTTGTTACAGAAGTTGCTATAACCGAGTTGTACTGTGTATCAATAAAAGTAATTACTGTCATGTATAGTAAATGTATTATGTTGTTGAGCATTTAGTGCAATAATTAAAATTTTCTGTTCTTCCAGTTGTGGCGTTGAAAGCAAAGTCCTCACCCTCCACCAGGAAAATATTGTAAGGCTCCCAAGTTGCCCGGATTCTGATTTATGCGATTTGGAGAAAATTAGCTGGTTCTATTCGGAAAGTATCGACAGTTGTGACTTCGAGGCAATATGTAATAGCTAGTGTAATAGTATAGTAGTAAGTAGATAACTAAATTAGTTGATTAGCCCCCTTTGATTAAAGCTCCGATTGATTAGATCTCATGTTAAGAAGATATTCGATGAGGTGGTAGGGTTGTTCTCCTTCCTTCTGCACACCGATTTTGCATGATTGTAATTACAATAAAATGGAGTTACAATGCACCTCGAGTTATAAAAACCGTTGGTAAGAAGAAATCAATTCGTTTGAGATGCCCGACGCAATGTTTTGAGGAAAAATTAAATTTTTCCGAAGTTCTGCATATTGTGTTGCATACCATGCGGGACTGTCAATAAAGACATGGAACGGTAAACTGCATAGACTTACTAAAAGTTAGACTGCTTGTTGACGGCCTTTCTCGTATGTGGCAGAGACGGTAGTGTGGCCTCTCTCTAGTAGGCGGGGCTTAGCTTGGTTCTGTTTGGTAATTCGTGCAGAGAATAAACATGGTTGCTAAGTCCCGCCCATTAGAAATAGAACCGCGTTCGCTCTCTCTCGCACAAGAAAATCGAAGAAGGTTACGGACAACCAGTCTGGATTTAAAACACTATGGTCAAGTGCGAATTGATCCTAACCTAAGTATTTGGGTCTATGAAAATTAAATTGTGTTTGTAGTTATATCGCAGGTGAGTGTTTATTTAATTGCTGTGCGTCTGCTGATGAGATAGATGTGCTGGGGAAAATAATATATTAAGTATTTAATCACGTCGAACATCGAATATAAGGTATAATATTTGAATAGTTTCTAAATGGCCTGATGTCTGAACTAAGCTGGCTCTATATTCGACAGGAATTCTATCCGTACAAACAAGAATAGTGTAGTAGGATGCAGTTACATGATGTATACAATGTGGAGCTTTCCATATGATGCGGAGTGAGCATTCCAGGTCGGTCTGTGAGGGCAGGAGCGGCAGAATCGACGGTGGTTTCCTTCCACATTGCATTTTTCAGGTATGAACCCTTTTCTCATGTTAGACAATGTGTGACAGAGTGCCGAGGATCGGCCCGAGCCCCGCGAAACGGCCTCGCAGCCGCATCGCCGCCACGAATTACCTGAAACTGGCTAAGGAGGCCTGCACTAGCAAAAACTACTCAAAAGCCTATGAGAACTTCATTAACTACTTCGAGAGCCTCAGGAACCCCTCGGAGGCTACCGCCTCTATGCAGTCGGTGTTCACGAAGTTAGTGTGTAAAATGGGGCCTATGCTCGAGGAGACAAATAACATCGAGGAGCTGCTCAAATGCTATGTGAAGGCTATTAATCTCTTCCCGAAGAATTTTAGAATACTCAATAATCTGGGAGCTTATATGTTCAAGTAAGTTGTTAATAGCTACCATTGTTACATTCGGTTTAATAATGATTTAATTGTGTGTGCTTCGTCCACATGGAGGAGCTACCAAGGCTAGGGTTTGTAATTTAAGCTAATTATTCCAATCTATAAATACATGTGGTATATTAAAGGTTCCTATACTGCAGGGTCAACCCTCAAACTGTCTTTATGGAAAAACCTGATTACACTCATTTTCAGGATTGGTGAAGTGAACATAGCTACTTACACATGGCGCTTAGTGTGAACCCCGACTACCTCCATGCCGAGAGGAATCTCCTGCATCTGAAATGGCAGGATGTGTCCCGCTGGCACTTGCGCATTTATTTCACTTTTACCGTAACATGGTTAAAATGGTTATAATTTTGTTTTGTTTCAGTGAAAGGGTATGTGTAATTACCATTACTGGCCAGTAAATAGTTCACCATCGCAGTGATTGTAATGGCGTGCATGGAGAAATTTGAGAGTGCGATAAATGTGTAGTTCATCGGGCAAGGGCCAACTCATTGGACTCCTATTTAGGTAAGTACTTATCTTTGTACCTTGATAGTATCAATAAGTGAAGAGGTAAGGGTGTTTCATATGTCATTCTTTAAGTGTCATTCTTAAATGGAACCCATCAATTCCTAATGATCTTTGTTGGTTTCCTTTCTGACGTTTTTTTCCAAGTCTGTAGGGTTATGTTTTTGAATCATTCTTATACAAACTACCTTCAAAACAGTTTTTACATGTTGTATGTATCGATGTTAGTCTATAATGAGGGTTTCTTAAATTTAATATGCCATGCTTCTTTAGGTCATCTGTGACTTGTGTTTTCAATGGTCTCATCTGTGATTATCGGTGTTATAAATCAACTTGTAATATATGAGCTGAGAAAAAAAGGTAATTGTAAAATAAAAGGTGCCTTGTAATTTTTGGAATTGAGAGCTCTCGTTTATTGAGTTGCTGAACTTTTCTAGTATTTGTATTAGTGTTTTTTAATTTTAATTATTGTGTAAAGCATTTTTATATACTTAATATTTACTTACTTATTACTGTAATACTTATTACTAACTTATTAGTACTTATTAGTGTATTACAGTAATAAGTAATAACTTATTACTGTAATAAAGACTATTATCTCAAATAACTTGGATGTTTAAATACCCATGTGTAAAAATTTCGCATTTGAAGCTATATCGCTGTGAACTCTCAGTGGTTTTTGTATATTACTTTTCAATTAATAAATATTTTCAAATTCAAGTTATTTCTTTGAGTTTGGTTCTGAAATTGTTAACCATGATCAAATATGAACATTTATTATGGTGATTGATATTGCATTTTATAATCCCCAGTTATGGATGCAACTCAATATCAGGATGAGAAAACATAATTTCTAGTTAAACACCACTGGAGGTAGTTAACGTGAGTTAATTCAACCCATTTCATAGTCTGGGGATGGTGTGCTCCTACTTCGTCTTCTGTTTGTAAAGTAAGTTGCATATAAACCAGGGGTTATGTTTTGTTACGTTGAATAATGTAATCTGTAATAACATTCGAAAATCAGATCTCTGTACACAGAACTACTACGAACTCGACAACTACGAAAACACAACTCGTGAAACTTGGATTGCCACCAGGTTAGCAGAAGTATCGAGGAGGTACGGAAAATCCGTCGCGACTCCTGCTAGCTCGTTGCTTGCCGCGGGTATAATGGCCACGCCCACTCCAACCAGTGTACGTTTTGTTGTTGTTTACGATCGATTAAATATGAGAGAAGACACGTAATATCCAAATGGTGAGTTAATTTGAACCCTTTAAAAGGCTGGTGTGCTTCTACCCCCACTGAATTGTCTTGTAGTACCCTAGGAAATAAGTTATATCACCTCGAACGAAGTATGTACTGTCATAACCTCACTTTTACTGTAACTCTGTTAAAATGGTTATAATTTTGTTTTCCTTCATCGATAGTATATGTGTAATTACCGTTACTAGCCAGTACATGGTTCACCATCGCAGTGATTGCATCTAGTGGCATGCATGGAGAAATTTGAGTGTGCGATATATGTGTAGCTCATCGGGCGACGACCGACCCATCGTCGTCCCATTTACGTAAGTACTTATCTTTGCAGCTTTATAGTATCAATAAGTGAAGAGAAAAGGGTGTTTCAGATGTCCCCCATTAGTTCCTACTGATCTTTGTTGGTTTGGTTTCACCGATTCTTTTTTAAGTTTGTAGGGTTATTTTTTTGAACCATCTTTATAGGAACCAACTTCAAAGCAATTTTTACATGTTGTACATATCGATGTTAGTTAACTCTATCACATCTACAAACAAGAAATTGCATTTGAGCTGTACATTGTGTTTTGTACACAAAGTTTTTCATGTAACGACATCAGTTTTGATTATTTGTTTTGTAATTGCAGGAATGAGACAAAGCAGTCATAGAATTTGAGAATGGATATGATATTGGCTAATGGGAGCAGGAATGAATGGAGTGGCAAAGAAGACCCGGAATTTCAACACAGATTTGGTGTGGAATGTCATAGAGAACCTTTTGGATAATCTGCTCAAAATCGCTGGAACATCAGAGACAGAACGATTGGTGGCTTATACTTATTGGTGGGTATATATTACTTTGAGTACTGGTATACTCTTGAGAAATATATTAGAACTCTATCGTCATCCTCATAAACATCAGAAAAGGTAATATCTTTCTCGGAGAAAGGTTTAATGCAGATTATTGAAATATGAGGTTTTTCAATTTTCACTACAGATTACTTGTCGAAAGCATAATTACTAGTATAACTTAACGCTGAACACTTGGCAAACATCTATCGAGAATAATGGTTATAACAGTTGTATGCAAATTTTATTGTATTTAAATGCTGTTTATAAGTTTTATTAAATCTCAAATTATTTATTATTGAGTTAATTTGTAATACCCTGTTGATATATCTATGAAAAGTTGTACTATGATTATCGTATTACTTTTGATTCCTGCAAGAGAAGTAATGTATTCTGAATTTATTTCTTCATTGCAGATATCAGCTATGTGAATTAGGTAGGGAGAAAAGGGCATCAGATGAGATTGCAGATGGAGAACTGCAATGCAGGGACTTGTTCTATAAATTAGTTGATGCAGCAATGTCCAATTCCACGGAGAGATTCACTCAGGGACCCAGGCGAGATGGCGGAGAGAACCAATTGTTGCCAGTCGTCATGAGCAGCATGGAGCATAGGTAAAGAGACTGTATTTGTTTCAAAATACTATTGTGCAACTATGTTTGCTGCCAAGGGTTTATTTTTTGATAAGGATTTTGTGATGTTGCAATAGTATCTTGTGTCCATAGGCAGTGTTCTATTCTACATGTCCAAGTGAATTATCGACATGCAAGTAGAACGATGTCCTAACATAGTTAAAATTAAATACTTTCCATGTGTTTTCGGTTTCCCAATTTTATGTTCAAGATATATAAGATATGCAAGTTACAGTAAGTCCGGTACAAGTTGCATTTAAACGTGCTAATTTAAAAATAATCTCCAAATGTATCAAACAAGGACGACTTTCAGCTCCAGTTTAGTATTACTTGCCCCATCATTGGCGATTGGTAATAATAAGTATATGGCAAATCATAGTAGCTCTCTTCCAAAGACATCTAGAAAGTATAAGTAACACATGTAATTAACTACTATTTGTAAATAGAATAATTCTTTAATAGCCACTGATGATATAAGTTTGCTCGTGGCATTCTCAAACATTTCTAAAAAGATGGCAATATAAGCAACATAGTGAACAGTAGACATAGTGTTTTTCCACATTCCATTTCCCAGGTATGACTAACTATCTTGTTTATATTATGTGTATATTGCTGTATTTATTTATTTATTAAGATCACCTTTATACTTTGCAGGAAATGCTATGTACCAGCTGACACCGACGCATCCACATCTCGAATCCCCAGCGATGAGATGTAAGTACAGAATTCTTTGAACAGAATCTGATGTATCATATATTCAGTGCCATGTACTATTCATTAGGTTACTGAATGTTGCAGACATGTCAAAATTAATTTCTTTAGAACACAATCGAAGTGTACATTTGTAATGCTCATAATATGTTGGCTTGACAACTCACAGCATTAAAATTTTCTATGCCACAGCATAGAACCGCTTTGTTTAAACATGCCTTCAGCTGCAGTGTAGTACAAATAGTATTGTTATTCACTTTCAAACAATTACAACCTAACGAATTTAATTATTCTTAAAGAAAACCTTACCATAGACTTTATTTTCGTAGAATTGTAGGAAACGTAACTTTTCTTTTATTTCTTCATATATTTTTCTTTTTTGTATGTTGATTATTATTAGTTTTATTACATTGTTTTATTTTCTTTCTGCTTTGTTGTACAAACTAATACATATTATGAATTATCAGACTAGGAGTCATGTAAAACGATAGTTTGTAACTAACCTTTGCTTCTTCTTGTGATTTTATTACGAGTATAGCCAGTTTATTATAGATATTATTTGTACCTTGTACGCTGCCAGTAGAATCTTGAATTTGTATCGTGAAATTGGCATCTCCAGTTGGATTAAGAAATAAATCGAGTTTAACCCAGCATATGATTACTGTAAATAGAATGAATGTTAAAAAAATGTTTTCTATAGCATATAATAAGTAATTAAATAGACAACAATTATTTAGGCACTACTGGCATACATAGTAAGTTTATGAATAGTCATAGCGTGAGCTTTTAACTGCCGAAATTAAACTAATAAAGTATGGCAGACCAACTGCTCCTCTATCATCCCAGGCAGTTTTTAAATTTCAATTAAACCTTGATTTGACAATTTTTTAATTACGAACTTCTTTCATTTTTAGCAATTGGCTCCTTTTACGACCTGGAACAGAAGTCCCGTGCAGAACAGACCTTTATGAAGTACGGATGTGGAATCACTTCTATGACAAGATGGCTCAGTTCAAGATTGACCCTTTGCTTAAACTGGAAGCTCCCTTACTGTAAAACTAATATATGTATCTGTTTGTGAAGTGAACATAATTGACTTTCATTTGTTGTTTCCCATACGTATTCCCGACTGTGCAACTTCATGGAGATTTGAAAATCCCGCCAAGATTAGCATTGTTCATGAACCAAAATTACGTCAAAAGTGACAGTGCTGATGCCAACTGTACACTGCTGCCAACCTAAATTAATGGCGCGAAATAATTTCTACACCTCCTTACCTCCTCGCACTCATGTGATCCTGGTACCAAATTTTGGTCCCCAAAGTGAATTTTCGCGTTTTGAATCGGCCAAAATCGCGTCTGAAACTCGACTTTTGGTACCAGGATAACATAAGTGCGAAGAGGTATAGGAAAACAGGTGGAGGTGGAGAAAGCTTTTCCCGCCTTTTTTTAACTGTCAATAAAATTACCATTCGAGGGGATATAGCCTCTGGGAGATAGGCAACCCAAATTACACAGTGAATAGGTATAGAAAATCACATCACAAATTTGAAAACATTTATTAATCGAAAATATACAAAAAAAAGACACAAAGTTTACAACTGTATAGCTTCAAATAAGAATCCTTTATACATGGTTAACTAAACTTCGAAGTTACTCGAGATAATACCTTATTACAACGATACATTTAAAAATTTCATATAAAAATCTTTTAAACAATAATAACTAGAAGAACAACTAAACTAAGAAATGTTTACCAATGACAATAAGCGAGAGCTTTCAATACTACAAATTATAAGGCACAACAGATTCTACAAGGAGGGTGGGTAGTGCTACCTCGATGGCCTGACGATATTAAACAGAGATTGGAAGGCGAAACCGAGAGACAATCATCAAAAAGTCATTCGAGATAATAGTCTAGTCCCTATTACAGTAATACATTTAAAATTTCAAATATATAAAAATGTTTTACACAATAATAACTACAAGAATATCTAAACTAAGAAGTTTTTACCAATAACGCAATAAGTGAGAGCTCTCAATGCCAAAAGTTACAAGGCACCTTTTGTATTACAATTCCATCTTTTCTCAGCTTATTAGTAGCTGAGAACAGTTCTATTTCTCAGCTTAATTACTGAACGGTGCACTTATAACGTAGCTAATCACAAATAGTACCATTAAAAACACAAGTCACAGATAGTTCTTATACTATTATCTCTAAATTTAAATCCAGAAGACATTGGAAAATCTTACAAGTACCCTTGCGACATCTTCCAACACCTTTGACTTAGGAAAACCTAAAAGGCTTTACGACAGATGAGATGTATGTCGACTTAATCCAAATCGAACGTTTTTGTTACAAGTTTAGCTTCAAAAAAGTACATGAAAGTCTAAAAGTATCCGAAGGAGACTGCTTGAAATTCTATACCTGAAAGCCGACACAACACCTGTCGTTTTTATTATAAATTTAGTTCTAAAGCTCCTAGAAATCTAAAAACCTTTCCCGGCAACTTTTCCAAATTCTAGAATCTAAAGCAACATGTCTACTAATCTACTGCTTACAATCTACATATCTCCTGGAAACATATCAAGTTTTCAGTAATTCTTGATCAACAAATTATTAAATATGAGGAAATCAAGCATGTAGTTCAAGCTTGATACAAATATTAGCCCTTAAAATAGTTATTTCTCTTAATTTCCTCATTATACCTTTAAATTATTAAACTATTTGGTAAAGTGGTAAATACATAATTACAATTTAGCAACCTTTTCAAGATTTACAGCATTCAGCATCATCATCGTTTCATCGTCCTTATTTCGTCCATTGTTTAGTGGGCCACAGTAGCCTTTTCGGATCCTTAGATGGCAACTGACTGGATTTCTACGTGATGGGAAGTTCCACCTTCTTTTCTACTTTGTTGCAGCTTCTTCGTCATAAAAGAGTTGTCATGCGTCTTGAAACGTTTTATCATTCCATTAGTTTTGAGCACTCTGAAAATAATAAATTATCTCTATGCTAAAAGAACTATGTAACGACAACATATTGAATCTGATTGATTCTGCTTCATTTTATCTAAAACTCTATGATTATATAATGAAAAAGTTAGGTCAGGTAACAAATGTAGTTGGTAAATTTACCACTAATGTAAACTATAATGAAAATTTATTAACACATCCACCAAACAAACCGCTTTCTTTTCAAAAATTAGGCATTTTCCTCGCCAGAAATTATTTACAATGAAATCCTATTACGATGTTTCATAAATAACTCAAAAAAATAAAGTAGTGTTGTGTCTCCTACAATATCAATTTCTTTCTTAAAACACTTACATTGTTCACTGAAGAGAAGAACCACAAGTAAAAGTACAGGAACGTATTGAATCTGCATAATCAATCGATGGTCTTTAACCCCTCGACGATCCAGTGATCACACATACAATATCCGGGAAAGTACTGAGTCATTTCCAAAATCTGGATCTCCTTTGCCACTCCATTTGTTTCGGGTCGTCCTCTTAGCCGATATTACATCCATTTCCAAATCTTCTGGTGGCTCTGTAAACAATTTGTACACTTAAAAAAACAAATAATTAAAAATTACGCTTTTACATTAACAAACTTGTATGGGTACAGTGTAAAATAAGGATCGAAGATAATTCACGAAATTGTAAAACTCTCTTAAGGAAACTATTTGAGATTCTAAACCTCAAAGTCCTCACAAAACTTGTTCTTGATACAAATTTAGCCCTAACGAAAACCCTGGAAGTCTTCTTTATACAACTTTTCCAAATTTTAGAATCTAAAGCAACTCCAAGGGTTGTATCAAAACTTAAAAGATTCTCACTTCATTCAAACATACGTTACAGGTATGTTGTACATGGAACAAAATTCCAGATCATCTTCGCTTCGCCACTCCCTTCATTTCTGCTTTCACTAGCCGATATCCATTTTCCATTTTCAAATTATGTGAGTTTCTTGCAATTGTAACCAATTTCCTGTAATTACAAAATACAAATAATCAAAAGTTATGTTGTAACATTAACTATTTTAATGATACACACAAATACAATTGTACTTTTTGCACTTACAGTTAGATAAAACCTATTACATAGTACATATATGGAATAACTATTCGGCAGGATATGTACTAAAGTTCTGCCACACAGATTTCTGTTCTAACATAATTCTTACAGGAGATGTGTATGTTATGTGTGAGTTATTATTATTTCCCCTTATGAGTGAGATTTTTTCGTTTCAATCATATCAAAAAATAGATATTCAAGGATATACTTGTACAAAGAATATACTTTTCGACTACTCTAAAAAACAATTATAAGTAAAAATGTCTGTAAACTCTCAAAATTTGGTTTCCTATGTTTAAACTCAATTTTCTTTGAAAAAAAATGTTCAAAATATAAAAATAAACCAATGGAAGTATAACCTTTGGTCAATCATGGCCACATCAAGCAAAACCATGGAGAAAATAAAAGCACTTCAGTCGCTTATCATCTGATCTTTAAACTTATTAACTGCAATTCAAATTTCTTCAACGAATAAACGATTTGATTAATAACTTGCCGTATCCTTTCGAATTCCTGCACCTCCATGACAAGTGAGGCTTCTTCCGTGTAGTCCCAGGAGCGATTACACATCTGCACTTCATATACGTGTGTTCTACACTGGATTCCTGTTTCAGGTCGTAAATGGAGCCCCACCTGCTGGAAATGTAAGAAGTATTTAATTTAGAAATTGACAAATTAAGGTTTAATTGAAATTTTAAAAATGCTACATACGACATCTAACGTTACAAATAACTTGTGTCCATAGCATCCCCTGCAAATCGAACGTAACCTTAATAAACCGATAAATACAGTAGCATACACCTAAACACAAACAAGGTAGTTACTCATACCTAGAAAATGCAATGTGGGAAGAAACCACCTTCGAGGCTGCCGCTCTTTCCCTTACAGACCGACTCCGACACTCCGCATCATCTGGAAAGCTCCACATTGTATACATCATGTACCTGCATCCTCCTACACTATTCTTGTTTGTATCGATAGAATTCCTGTCGAATATAGAGACAGCTTAATTCAGACATCAGACCATTTAGGAACTATTCAAATATTCTACCTTATATTCAATTTCCGACGTGATTAAATACTTAATATATTATTTTCCCCAGCACATCTATCTCATCAGCAGACGCACAGCAATTAAATAAACACTCACCTGCGATATAACTACAAACACAATTTAATTTTCATAGACCCAAATACTTAGGTTAGGATCAATTCGCACTTGACCATAGTGTTTTAAATCCAGACTGGTTGTCCGTAACCTTCTTCGATTTTCTTGTGCGAGAGAGAGCGAACGCGGTTCTATTTCTAATCGGCGGGACTTGGCAGCCATGTTTATTCTCTCCACGAATTACCAAACAGAAACAAGCTAAGCCCCGCCTACTAGAGAGAGGCCATACTACCGCCGCATTTTCCGTCCCCCCCCACACGAGAAAGGCCGTTGGCGAGCAGTCTACTTCTTAGTAAGTCTATGCATTTTACCGTTCCATGTCTTTATTGACAGGTGTCGACAGCTCTGCTAGGTATGCAACATAATATGAAGTTAGGAAAAATTTAATTTTTCCTCAAAATATGGAGTTGGGCATGTCAAACGAACTGATTTTCGTTTCATTTTATTGTAATTACAATCATGCAAAATGGGCGTGCACTAGGAAGGACAAGGACGCTACCACCTCATCTAATATCTTTTTAATATGCGGTCTAATCAATGGAAACTTGAATCAAAGGGGACAATCGACTAATTTACCCAAATTTACATGGATCTTCTTTAAAAGTCTCATATTAAAAATGACTTCATGAAAGAGTTGTCTGAAAATTCAGCAATACTACAGTAATGCCTTTTTGAAGACTTCTTAATTCAGTGTTAATAAATGGCTAAATAATTTCAGTTCTCAAAAATAGTTTTTGGAAAACATCCCACAAACTATTTAATATGTGGGAGTTAATTATATACTGATAATTAACCCCTTCTACACTCTTTCCAGCTGTGGAGGGTGGTAGCCTTAAAACTTTCAATAAGAATTGATAACCTAGGGTGTACCGTTTCTAAAGGTAAGCCTCGCATATATTACTTTCCTAGGTATACTGTATACTCCTTAGTAAAAGTTTTTAATTATACATTTGACTTTCGAAAATTTTGACACTAGTTCCCATTCCATTTCATAAAAGAACAAATGTCTTACCTTATGCATCCTAAATTACTTGCTGGAAGCGAAAGGGTTCTCTTTACGTTGCACAACTGCTCTCTTTAAATAATTAGTCGTGCCTCTCACTTCTGGACCTTCTTCCATCTAATTTGCCTGTTGTGAGTTGTGAGCGTGTCCCGTGTTTGGTCACTATTTACTTTTTGTCTTCACTCGGCATAACCGTTGTCGAGCATCTCTCTCTAGCAGTAAGTAACTGGTCGTTTATGTATTTCAGCCACATCGTTAATACAATAGAACGTGTAGAGTAATAAAGTCTAGAAAAATTGAATGCATTACAATGCAATACATATAACAGTAACTTCACAACACAATATAATACGATACCTTCTTTCTTCGAATACTGAATCCTGGAGCGGAACATCACATTCTCATTCTGGGTGATGGTGTGCCGCACAAAGAAGTTCAAGTTTCCTTATTCCACTACTAACCTTTTTTCAAGTTATAACAATAATCGTCCATATAATCCATTTAAAATCATATCACAGGACATAACCTAAAAATCCCTACGTGTTAGGGAGACAATGCCATCTCTCAATTAGTTGAGGAAAAGACTCGCACCGACACTTGTAACAATTTGAAGTGTACTAATTGTGATTTGATCTCTGTACACAGATCGACAACTACGAAAACACAACTCGTGAAACTTGGATTGCCACCAGGTTAGCAGAAGTATCGAGGAGGTATGGAAAATCTGTCGCGACCCCTGATACACATTGACAATTGCCAGCTCGTTGCTCACCGCGGGTATAATGGCCACGCCCACTCCATAAAATGCCAGTATACGTGTTGTTGTTGTTTACGTTGGGTGAAATATGAAAGAAGACACGTAATATCCAAATGGTGAGTTAATTTTAACCCTTTGAAAGGCTGGTGTACTTCTACCCCTGATGAATTGTCTTCTAGTACCCTAGGGAATAAGTTATATCAGCTCGAACGAAGTATGTACTGTCATAACCTCACTTTTATTGTAACTCTGTTAAAATGGTTATAATTTTGTTTTCCTTCATTGATAGTATATGTGTAATTACCGTTACTAGCCAGTACATAGTTCACCATCGCAGTGATTGCATCTAGTGGCATGCATGGAGTAATTTGAGTGTGCGATGTATGTGTAGCTCATCGGGCGAGGACCGACCCATCGTCGTCCCATTTACGTAAGTACTTATCTTTGCAGCTTTACAGTATCAATAAGTGAAGAGAAAAGGGTGTTTCAGATGTCCCCCATTAGTTCCTACTGATCTTTGTTGGTTTGGTTTCACCGATTTTTTTTTAAGTTTGTAGGGTTATTTTTTTGAACCATCTTTATAGGAACCAACTTCAAAGCAATTTTTACATGTTGTACATATCGATGATAGTTAACTCTATCACATCTACAAACAAGAAATTGCATTTGAGCTGTACATTGTGTTTTGTACACAAAGTTTTTCATGTAACGACATCAGTTTTGATTATTTGTTTTGTAATTGCAGGAATGAGACAAAGCAGTCATAGAATTTGAGAATGGATATGATATTGGCTAATGGGAGCAGGAATGAATGGAGTGGCAAAGAAGACCCGGAATTTCAACACAGATTTGGTGTGGAATGTCATAGAGAATCTTTTGGATAATCTGCTCAAAATCGCTGGAACATCAGAGACAGAACGATTGGTGGGTTATACTTATTGGTGGGTATATATTACTTTGAGTACTGGTATACTCTTGAGAAATATATTAGAACTCTATCGTCATCCTCATAAACGTCAGAAAAGGTAATATCTTTCTCGGAGAAAGGTTTAATGCAGATTATTGAAATATGAGGTTTTTCAATTTTCACTACAGATTACTTGTCGAAAGCATAATTACTAGTATAACTTAACGCTGAACACTTGGCAAACATCTATCGAGAATAATGGTTATAACAGTTGTATGCAAATTTTATTGTATTTAAATGCTGTTTATAAGTTTTATTAAATCTCAAATTATTTATTATTCAGTTAATTTGTAATACCCTGTTGATATATCTATGAAAAGTTGTACTATGATTATCGTATTACTTTTGATTCCTGCAAGAGAAGTAATGTATTCTGAATTTATTTCTTCATTGCAGATATCAGCTATGTGAATTAGGTAGGGAGAAAAGGGCATCAGATGAGATTGCAGATGGAGAACTGCAATGCAGGGACTTGTTCTATAAATTAGTTGATGCAGCAATGTCCAATTCCACGGAGAGATTCACTCAGGGACCCAGGCGAGATGGCGGAGAGAACCAATTGTTGCCAGTCGTCATGAGCAGCATGGACCATAGGTAAAGAGACTGTATTTGTTTCAAAATACTATTGTGCAACTATGTTTACTGCCGAGGGTTTATTTTTTGATAAGGATTTTGTGATGCTGCAATAGTATCTTGTGTCCATAGGCAGTGTTCTATTCTACATGTCCAAGTGAATTATCGACATGCAAGTAGAACGATGTCCTAACATAGTTAAAATTAAATACTTTCCATGTGTTTTCGGTTTCCCAATTTTATGTTCAAGATATATAAGATATGCAAGTTACAGTAAGTCCGGTACAAGTTGCATTTAAACGTGCTAATTTAAAAATAATCTCCAAATGTATCAAACAAGGACGACTTTCAGCTCCAGTTTAGTATTACTTGCCCCATCATTGGCGATTGGTAATAATAAGTATATGGCAAATCATAGTAGCTCTCTTCCAAAGACATCTAGAAAGTATAAGTAACACATGTAATTAACTACTATTTGTAAATAGAATAATTCTTTAATAGCCACTGATGATATAAGTTTGCTCGTGGCATTCTCAAACATTTCTAAAAAGATGGCAATATAAGCAACATAGTGAACAGTAGACATAGTGTTTTTCCACATTCCATTTCCCAGGTATGACTAACTACCTTGTTTATATTATGTGTATATTGCTGTATTTATTTATTTATTAAGATCACCTTTATACTTTGCAGGAAATGCTATGTACCAGCTGACACCGACGCATCCACATCTCGAATCCCCAGCGATGAGATGTAAGTACAGAATTCTTTGAACAGAATCAGATGTATCATATGTTCAGTGCCATGTACTATTCATTAGGTTACTGAATGTTGCAGACGTGTCAAAATTAATTTCTTTAGAACACAATCGAAGTGTACATTTGTAATGCTCATAATACGTTGGCTTGACAACTCACAGCATTAAAATTTTCTATGCCACAGCATAGAACCGCTTTGTTTAAACATGCCTTCAGCTGCAGTGTAGTACAAATAGTATTGTTATTCACTTTCAAACAATTACAACCTAACGAATTTAATTATTCTTAAAGAAAACCTTACCATAGACTTTATTTTCGTAGAATTGTAGGAAACGTAACTTTTCTTTTATTTCTTCTTATATTTTTCTTTTTTGTATGTTGATTATTATTAGTTTTATTACATTGTTTTATTTTCTTTCTGCTTTGTTGTACAAACTAATACATATTATGAATTATCAGACTAGGAGTCATGTAAAACGATATTTTGTAACTAACCTTTGCTTCTTCTTGTGATTTTATTACGAGTATAGCCAGTTTATTGTAGATATTATTTGTACCTTGTACGCTGCCAGTAGAATCTTGAATTTGTATCGTGAAATTGGCATCTCCAGTTGGATTAAGAAATAAATCGAGTTTAACCCAGCATATGATTACTGTAAATAGAATGAATGTTAAAAAAATGTTTTCTATAGCATATAATAAGTAATTAAATAGACAACAATTATTTAGGCACTACTGGCATACATAGTAAGTTTATGAATAGTCATAGCGTGAGCTTTTAACTGCCGAAATTAAACTAATAAAGTATGGCAGACCAACTGCTCCTCTATCATCCCAGGCAGTTTTTAAATTTCAATTAAACCTTGATTTGACAATTTTTTAATTACGAACTTCTATCATTTTTAGCAATTGGCTCCTTTTACGACCTGGAACAGAAGTCCCGTGCAGAACAGACCTTTATGAAGTACGGATGTGGAATCACTTCTATGACAAGATGGCTCAGTTCAAGATTGACCCTTTGCTTAAACTGGAAGCTCCCTTACTGTAAAACTAATATATGTATCTGTTTGTGAAGTGAACATAATTGACTTTAATTTGTTGTTTCCCATACGTATTCCCGACTGTGCAACTTCATGGAGATTTGAAAATCCCGCCAAGATTAGCATTGTTCATGAACCAAAATTACGTCAAAAGTGACAGTGCTGATGCCAACTGTACACTGCTGCCAACCTAAATTAATGGCGCGAAATAATTTCTACACCTCCTTACCTCCTCGCACTCATGTGATCCTGGTACCAAATTTTGGTCACCAAAGTGAATTTTCGCATTTTGAATCAACCAAAATCGCGTCTGATATTCGACTTTTGACAGCGCTAATGCCAACTATACACTGCTGCCAACCTAAATTATTGGCGCGAAATAATTTCTCCACCTCCATACCTCCTCGCACTTATGTGATCCTGGTACCAAATTTTGGTCCCCAAAGTGAATTTTCGCATTTTGAATCGGCCAAAATCGCGTCTGAAACTCGACTTTTGGTACCAGGATAACATAAGTGCGAAGAGGTATAGGAAAACAGGTGGAGGTGGAGAAAGCGTTTCCCGCCTTTTTTTAACTGTCAATAAAATTACCATTCGAGGGGATATAGCCTCTGGGAGATAGGCAACCCAAATTACACAGTGAATAGGTATAGAAAATCACATCACAAATTTGAAAACATTTATTAATCGAAAATATACAAAAAAAGACACAAAGTTTACAACTGTATAGCTTCAAATAAGAAACCTTTATACACGGTGATCTAAACATCAAAGTTACTCGAGACAACACCTTATTACTGCAATACATTTGAAATTTCATATAAAAATTTTTTACACGATAATAACTAGAAGTATAAACTAAGAAATGTTTACCAATGACTCAATAAGCGAGAGCTCTCAATACTACAAATTATAAGGCACAACAGATTCTACAAGGAGGGTGGGTAGTGCTACCTCGATGGCCTGACGATATTAAACAGAGATTGGAAGGCGAAACCGAGAGACAATCATCAAAAAGTCATTCGAGATAATAGTCTAGTCCCTATTACAGTAATACATTTAAAATTTCAAATATATAAAAATGTTTTACACAATAATAACTACAAGAATATCTAAACTAAGAAGTTTTTACCAATAACGCAATAAGTGAGAGCTCTCAATGCCAAAAGTTACAAGGCACCTTTTGTATTACAATTCCATCTTTTCTCAGCTTATTAGTAGCTGAGAACAGTTCTATTTCTCAGCTTAATTACTGAACGGTGCACTTATAACGTAGCTAATCACAAATAGTACCATTAAAAACACAAGTCACAGATAGTTCTTATACTATTATCTCTAAATTTAAATCCAGAAGACATTGGAAAATCTTACAAGTACCCTTGCGACATCTTCCAACACCTTTGACTTAGGAAAACCTAAAAGGCTTTACGACAGATGAGATGTATGTCGACTTAATCCAAATCGAACGTTTTTGTTACAAGTTTAGCTTCAAAAAAGTACATGAAAGTCTAAAAGTATCCGAAGGAGACTGCTTGAAATTCTATACCTGAAAGCCGACACAACACCTGTCGTTTTTATTATAAATTTAGTTCTAAAGCTCCTAGAAATCTAAAAACCTTTCCCGGCAACTTTTCCAAATTCTAGAATCTAAAGCAACATGTCTACTAATCTACTGCTTACAATCTACATATTTCCTGGAAACATATCAAGTTTTTAGTAATTCTTGATCAAAAAATTATTGAATATGAGGAAATCAAGCACGTAGTTCAAGCTTGATACAAATATTAGCCCTCAAAATAGTCAGTTCTCTTAATTTCCTCAATATACCTTTAAATTACTAACTATTTTGGTGAAGTAGTAAATACATAATTACAATACAGGAACCTTTTTAAGATTTACAGCATTCATCATTTCATCATTCTTATTTCGTCCGTTGCTTAGTGGGCCTCAGTAGCTTTTTCAGATCCTTAGATGCCAACTGACCGGATCTCTGCCTGATGGGGAGTTCGTCCTCCTCCTTTTACTTCCTTGCAGCTCCTTCATCATGAAAGAGTTGTTGTGCGCCTGGAAACGTGTTATCATTCCATTGGTTTCGAGTACTCTGAAAATAATAAATTATCTATGATTCAAGTTACTCTTCCTTTCTAAGATGTATTTTTCATATCCATATGGTACATGTCTAAAATAATGTAAAAATTTGAACAAAACCTACTTTTATATCTTCATTAGCTGCTGATAATCCAGAAGGAATCGTAAAGAGAGGGTGCAATATAATATTTCAACAAAGTTTTGGTGAGACCATGTTAATTAATAATTAATTTAGACATGTCAAACAGAACACTGTCTGTGGACACAGGTCACTATTGCAATGCCACAAAATCATTATCAAAGAAATAAATTGCAAGGCAATATACACACTTGTGGAATTGAATTTTGAACAAAATACAGTTTCTTTACCTACGGCTCCTGCTAGTCATGACGACTGACAACAATTGCTTTTCTCTGGAGTCTCGTCTGGGCCTCTCAGTTAATCTCTCCAGGGAACTGAACAGCGCTGCATCGACTAATTTATGGAATAAGTTTCTGCTTTACAGTTCTCCACCTACTATTTCCTTTTATGCCCTTTTCTCCTCATCATGTCACATAGATGATTCCTGCAATGAATACATCAATTTCAGTTACAGTGAGTTAACACTAGAGCACATGTAGGAGTTAAAAGTAATTTGATACTCATAGTACACAATGCATAGATACTATGAACACTGTAACAAAGATTAACTATATAATGAACAATTGAGATTCCAGAGAGAACCACTATTCTTGACAGATGCTTGCCAAGAGTTTAGCATCAAGTTGTTCCAGTAAGTATGCTTTCAACAAGGTATGAAACTTCCTTTTCTTGAAATTTTTATAGGTAAGATTTAAAACAGAAGTGGTTAAAAACTATTTCAGTAATCTGCATTAAACATTTCTATAGAAAAAATGTTCTATTTATTGATGTCTAGTATAATAAAGAGGCAATTTTAAGAGATTTCTTAAGTAAAATACCTGTCTCTGACAATCCAGCGATCTCGAGCAGAGTATCCGAAAGGTTCTCTATGACATTCCAGTCCAAATCTGAGTTGAAATTCTAGATCTTCTTCGCTACTCCATTCATTCCTGCTCCCACTAGCTGATATCATATCCATTGTCAAATTCAATGGCTGCCTTGTCACAGATCCCTGTGATTACAACACAATCAAAACTTACTTCATTACACGAAAAACTTTGTGTGCAAAACACAATGTAAAGCTCAAATGCAATTGCTTCTTTGTGGATGTGATAGAGTTAACTAACATCGATATGTACAACATATAAAAATTGCTATGAAGGTGGTTCCTATAAGAATGGTTCAAAAAAATAACCCTACAAACTTGAAAAAAAAATCGGTGGAACCAAACCAACAAAGACCAGTAGGAACTAATGGGTTCCATTCACGCTTAGATAGGGACATCTGAAACACCCTTTTCTCTTCACTTATTGAGACTATAAAGCTGCAAAGATAAGTACTTACGTAAATGGGACTCCGATGGGTTGGTCCTCGCCTGATGAACTACACATATATCGCACACTCAAGTTTCTCCATGCATGCCACTAGATGCAATCCCTGCGATGCTGAACTATTTACTGGCTAGTAACGGTAATTACATATACACTTTCGATGAAGGAAAGCAAAATTATAACCGTTTTAACAGCGTTACAGTAAAAGTGAGGTTATGACATTACATAGTTCGTTCGAGGTGATATAATTTATCCCCTAGGGTACTGCAAGACAATTAATAGGTCGTGGAAGCACACCAGCTTTTTTAAGGGTTACAATTAGCTCACCATTTGGCCTTTTACGTCTTTCACTTCGCATTTAATCGACTGCTCACAACAACAACAAACCGTATACGGTCAGCACTGTCATTTGTTGGAGTGGGCGTGGTCATTATACCAGCGGCGCGAAACGATCTGTCAGCTGTTAAAATATATTAGGAGTCGCGGCAGATTTTATGTACCTCCTCGATACTTCTGCTATCCTGGTCCAAAATGCGAGTTTCGCAAGCGGTTTTCGTGCGTTCAGAGAGGGTTTTCGAATCTGACTGACGCGTAGGAAGATTTTATGATTTTTGAGCCCCTAGGGCTTTTATAAATAAAAAAAATGGTGTGGCATACGATAGGGGATGCTTGATTGATTCTAAGCATTAAAGCCCTTTGTTTCTAAACCGTTTAATTTTTGAAATATACGATGTGTTTTGTTTTGGTATTTGTTTTTTCGATAAAATAACTTCCAAATCTTCAAATTTTAAAGTCTGGATGCGCCCCTGGGGCTTTTTCTGGATTTTGTTTCATTTCACACTTCTCCAAAGAGTCCATCAAATGAAACAACTCAAGATTTAAAAAATCTTTCTATTTAAACATTTGATGTTTACACAATTTCTCTTAAATATTATTGGAACAAATAAACCTAGGTAAAGTATTTTGAAATTATACACTTGTGGTGTTTAAAAAATTACTTTAAGGGTGGAAAGAATTGAAATAGTTTAAAAACAATTGAGATATATTAACTTACAACGTAAACACAAGCCCTGAAACTATCTCATAAATCTTTTCCGTGAGTTTCATCATGAATTTCGAAAATTTACCATTTTGGCTTACAAGTAGGACTATAATTGTTGGAGACACACAATCTGAGCAAATTTTGTCAAACTAATCTTAGTTACTAACCGAAACAACTTTTCTCTTGGTTAGGAACTAAATGTAACTAACCCTTGAAGTTGTTTAGCAAAGTAGTACTTGACCATTTGAATTTTAAGTTTTCCTTCCATGATGACTACTCACTCACATTGAAAATATAACATTTGTAGCTATTTACCTTATCACTAATTGAACAACTTTTAATTTCATATACAATTAACATTACTAGTAACGTGAACATAGAAGAATATTTTATAAGAAGCATTATAAAATCACATTAACTAATCTACTGCTTACATTTTAGATATTTCCTGGAAACATATTAAGTTTTCAATAATTGTTTAACAACAACTTGTTGTGAAGAAGTAAAGGGTTTAATTCAAGCATGGTTGGGACATTAGCCCCCAAAATAGTTATCTCTCTCGATTCCCTCATTACATTTTGACATTATTAAATTATTTGACAAAGTAGGAAATACATAATTAAAAATTAGCAAACATTACAAGATTTGCAGTATTTATTGTTATTCGATAATTCCATCATCCTCACTTCATCCATTGTTTAGTGGGCCTTGGGCAGCCTTCTCCGGATCTCTGGATGGCAACTGTCTACATTTCTACTTCATGGGGGTTTGTCCTCCTCCCTCTACTTTGTTGCACCTTGTTCGTCATAGAAGAGTCGTTCTGCGCCTGGAAAAGTTTTATCATTTCATTATTTTCTAGTATGTATTGTGAAAATAATACATTAACTATGATTCAAGTTATGCTTTCTTTCTGATAACGCCTGGGAAGATTGCAATCTGGAAGATAAGAAAGGAAGGTTAGATTTTAAAAAATAATTTTACATTAATATTGAACTTATCGAACTAAGCTTCTGGCTTTAATAATTAAATTGTTTTCTATAAATGTAACGCATCCACGTTCATATAGGTTCTTAATATTACTTAAATGGCTCTGTCGGTTTTGGTGCTTAGGAAATGAATATTGAATCAAGTATCTTTTGGAACAGTGCCTAAAGCTAATAATTTTTCTTTGAAAAATTAAGTTAATAAAGTTTTCTTTGATAAAATAAGTTACAAATTAAACCTATATTAGCTGCTCCCTTTTGCCTTTCTTCTAATTCTTAGTTTTATTCTTCAGTAACAAATAGTCGCAACCAATAAAAATGGTACTATTGGTAATTTAGCAAGTAAACAGTAGTTAGCAGGTGTATATGTTATATAATAATTTTGTATACATATATTTAGAGACGCTAACTCAGTGAATGAACTATATGAGAGTGTATTTAAAAAGAGTACAAGAAATGGTGAATGCGCCGACATTCCAATTTTCTGGAAACTGGTAATACGACGTGTTTTTTACAAAAAACTATGAATTTTCAGGATACGAGTTGGAGCGAATTTTCATTGAAATAACAACTTTTGGTCCCGATTTAAAAAATCCAAGCCAAAACTGAAGAGAGCCTTAATGACCATATAACGGTTACAATTAAATCCCTAATTAACTAATTAGAAACGTTTCTCTTCTATCAGAGAAATCCATAACCACACCTGATTCACAACTTCGACGTTTAATCACCTCTACCTAACGCAATAATTACCCGGCACCCACATGTCGCGTTTTTCAGGTTGTAATTTCAGGACCGTAACCTACTGATACATTTCCCCTGCTTCATATAAAACCCGTCCAAATAAATTTAATCCAAACGACATGAGTGCCCTCGTGGTGATCGCCTTACTAACGGCGAGCGTTACGTATGCATCTGAGGACGAGTACGTGAGGGAGAATTTTAAAGCGTGCAGTTCGAGACGTGAGATTCTCAGTTGCGTGAAGTACAGGGTGTTGAAGTTCATCGACGCTCTCGACGGGAGCGACAAGGGAGCACAAGTGACGCCGAAGTACAGACGGGACGACGGAGAAGTCGTAAAGTTGCTCAAGTTTTTGACGAGGAAACTCTTCTCGGCGTTCGGCGACTTCGGCGGGCTGATCGAGGGCGGGAGGCATGGAGACGGAGCAGGTACAGTAAAACTTTGATTTTTATTTGTCACAATAATGGAAATGAAGCTGGGCGCTGTCTAATTTGCCCATGAAACTTTACATATAGCGAAGGTGACTCACTCACCTTTACAATATGCTTAATTCTCTCACCATCAGAGCCTTTGCTAAAAATATTCCATTTTTCATTCAAACTACATACACTTCAACACCCAATTCCCATAAGAAAACAATTTTTTTCAAAATTTTAATGTTTCAGGCAGACACGAGGAAAAGAAGCATAAGAAAATTTGGAAACATTTGTTAAAAAAGGTGAAGCACAAATTAGAAAAGTCTAAGAAGATGCTAACGATGACACTAATAGTAAGTCTTACAATCGTTAAAGTGCTATTTCTGTCTGTCCTGACTTATTCGATAACTTATTATAAAATCGTGACGACGTGCGATAAACCTTTTGTATCCTGGTGGTAAGGCAATGACAGTAACGCGTGTTTCATGAATTAAAATGGAATGTTTTTAGGTCTCAGTTGATACCAAATTTTTTAAAACGATGGTGGGTTTCGTTGAAACTTAAGTTAGTGTAGCACCTGCAACCTATGGCGTAAGTAACATGGATTTTAATCAGGGTAGCACCTTATTGCACAGTACATATTATTAAATTTTTGTTGTATTTTACATGCAAGGTTTTCTTGCACTTCACAGCTCGATTTTATTGAAAGGCCTTTTGCGGCACATTTCAAATGGCAACGAAAGCGATTTTAACATTAAAAGTTTCAAAGAAATATGTATAGGGGTTTCCTACAGCTGTGAACACGGTTTTCAGATATTTTGATGTGATACAACGCTGTTATAAACGCATCTAAGTTTTCAATTTATTTTTTCGCAAAAAACATGTAATATTGCATGAAAAAAGATAATAAATAACCTTTCAGTTGCTTATAAACTTATGTTACTTCTTTTTCTTACTTAGAATTGTAATGTACATTTGTTATACAATGACAAACAGCCCATAGCTTATTATTATTATTGCTTTGTAATTATTTTTATTCTAATCGATTTATTTTTAGGTAAGTCAAAATTCGAAACGAAACCACGTGCCGGCATCGCCCTCCCCGTAGTCGTGCTAGCCAAATTATTGAACGTAATTTTCATTTTATCGATGGTATTTTTCGCTCTGTTCCTAATCAAGAAAGCTGTATTATTAGGAGTGTTACTACTTCCAGTCACTCTCAGGAATATACAACGGGCGTGTTTCAGACGAGAAGAACCTTCGTTCAGTTGAATCTTTCAGTGAGTATCCAGGAACAAATATACGTAAACAATGTTTGTTCAACTTTTATTGTACAGTTGTCTAGATCGATTACTGTTGACTGATCGTTTGTTTTGAATAGTCTCGATGAAAACCCACCTTTCACGTACCGAAAATATTTACAGTAGCATTTATTTTTACGTACTGCACAAAACTGACAGGTTTGAGAATTAATTACGTTCGAAATACGCGAATAAATGTTACGGTAATTTTTTATTGAGGAATATTAATTATCATGACGTATTATTTCTGCTCGATCAAAACATAGTTTTAAGACGCGAGGTTATGCTTTCAACTTACCTAATAAATTTCGATGGTAATCAATTTTTTTTATCCAATTACATCGCAAACAGTGAATTACAGAACGTCACAAAGTTTCCTGAATACAATAAAAAAATAATTTATAAGGGGAGTGAAATTCCTGTTTTTTCTTTAAACTAAGTCAGTTGATTAGATCCAAAAGTCACAGTAAGGCTATAAAACACCTCCCAGTCATAAAGGTAAAAGTATACTTACACGACTCGATATGTGACTTGAAAAATTCAAATCCTTCTCTTTTTGGCAGGGCGTCAAATTCAGTCTCCGAACGATCCGTTGGATTTGGCAGTCTGGATGCTTTCAGTCAGTATCATGACGAAATCTTCCATAATTTGGAACGCAGCTGGAATCCTACTTTTCGGAGTCCTTTTCCTGAAAGCAGTCGTCCTCGTCGTCTCCCTGATTGTACCTGTCGCCATGTGGAACGTGCTGAATGATTGCAGGCGGACGGGACTCTTCGGATGAAAAGGAAATTGATTCATTATTGTCATATAAAATGGATTTTAAATTAATTTAATCTCGTGAAATATTTATTTCAAAAATAACTCACTTCAAGCAGCTATAATATATCAGAAAATATTATAACAAACAGGATTGGAAGACCTGCTAACTCTACTCATTAAGATATGCCCCTTTTCCTTTACAATGTTCTCATATTTGCTATTTCTCATGCTTGGATTATTCTTCTTTGAATTTTTTATCAATTAAAATAGCTGAAGCACAGTTTCTCTCAGTTTTTTCCAAATTTTACAAAATTTGAACCAAAATTCAACCACTTTTCAGCAGGAAACGAATTTCAATGTCTTTATTTAAAACAGTACGATTGAAATCATCTCGAATTTTTCAAAATTTCACGTCTTTTAAAAATCAGAATCAATTTAATCAATTTAAATCATTTCTATTTCGTTAAAACAATTTCAATCTCTTCGAAGAATAATGTTTTGGGGCATTTCAAGAAGTTTTTCGGGTGTTTCCTAACCTTTCCAAGATACAAAGTACATATCAGTCTTTCCATAAAGCAAAGTCTATTTAAATTTTCTCCATTTTCTCTAGGAGAACGTAGAATTCAATTATTCCTGAAACAAAGTTCCAGTTTTGTCCAGAGAGTCCACAGCTTCTTTAAATCTGTACCAAGGTTTATATAATTCAAAACGAATTTCACGTCTTCCATTTTACAGTATGTGAAATGAAGTTTCACCCATTTCTGAAGTGTAAAAGCTTGTTACCCTTTGATTGTTTCTACCTTGTTTAGATTTTTAAGAGCAAACTAAGGAAATTTCCATATTTGCACTGAAAATATTTTTTAGGGAGAATAGATATTTTTTAAAATGATAAAAATGTTGATATTATTAGCCTCAGTAAAACGTGGCTCCTAGAGAGCCAAAATAATTTAAAATAATCATATAATCGTGTTATGTATAAGTCGTAGGGGGTTACGTTGCATTAGCTGACTTAACTGCCTCCTAACTACAAACGTTCGCTAATTAGCAGGTTAATTGTTATCAATATTGAATTTTAGACAGAAGCAGGTGCTTGCAGTGCACACACCGCATGAAATGTAACTAGACTGCACTAGCCGCAAAGTTGGTATTTACATAATTAACAAACTCCTGGATAAGTACTCTGTTAACCATTTTCCCAATTTGAGTTCAAATTGAATTCCGTAGGCTTTTACCGCTTGTCAGAGGACTTTAATGTAACGCTAACGAGTCTTCTATAACGTTAACTCTGTGCCCTTTTCCCTCTTTATTATTAGCGTGGGCGTTTACATCTGTGACGTTCAAATTTCGTTAAGGTACATCTTTCAGTCCGGGTAAATTTCGAATCCGGAAATTTCTTCCTGTTTTTAATCTGGGATACGTTGTTTTCCTCCGTACGAGGGAAATACGAGTGGAGATCGAACGTTACAAACTTTGTCCATTTAAACGTAGCGGTGGATTGTATAGCCAACGTCTAATAGCCACTTAAAGTTAAATTTACTGCTCCAGGGATGGTATATAAACTGGAATTTATTGGCAATTCTCTCAATCGACTACGAACCTTATTAAACGCACCCGGAGTTCATAGACGGGGATTTTTAAAGAGGCGTCACGCGCTTCAGGTTAAGGGGGTTGTTTATACAGCACGTGAGACGGTAGCAACAAATAGAACGATAACGGTTTTATTTCGAAAAAGGGAGAAATTTTATTGTATCGTTACTTCTGCTTGTCAATGGAGGTTTTGGCCACTAAAGTTTAAAATAAACTGTTAGTACAATAGTGGGGGATTGGTATCATTTTTGAGTGGGTTGCTTCTTGTAAATTATGTGTTAGTACGTGGTAAAATGTGTAAACAGGACGTGTAAAAAATTTAAAAAACGGCCAACGACATGAACCCGTATACCATTATTTTCTATTTGAATGGAAAAATATCATTCGAAGCCATTGTTTGCAAAAGTTGTTTTCGTAACAATATTTTTCTTAGGAAAATGTTTTCATGAGTTTGTTCGCAAAGAGAACCATCGTTATCACACGTTAAAGGGCTCTCAAAACAATGAATCCTTTCTGATCGAAATTCAATCCGTATATCGAAATACTAAACCCGAGGTAAAATTAAATTTGTAAAGTGGAGGGCTCCTTTTCCCTCGTTTGCCGAAATATAGCCGATTTGAAATTTCGAACAATGGGAAAGTCCTAGGTGCAAAGGAAAAGAAATCAAGGGAATCAATCCCGGAAATGTATCTTCGTCCTGATTTCAACCTGCTGAAGGATCTGACTCCCTTTTTATTTTCCCTCATAACGAAAATGCGCTCTCTCGCACAAAGGGAAAGAAACAAGATCGATTTGCGGCGAAACAATTGTGTCACGAGGCTTAGAAAATTGAACCCGTGTCAATAAACGTGTCAGTCGTACAGTACGAAAGGGTGGCTCTCCTGAAAAAACAGTTAATCAGAGGAATTGGAGGAAGTATCGTGTCTCTCGGGCGGTTGATTTCGTGAAAATAATGCGCACGTGGAAAATACATTTGAAGAACGCGTGCGAAATTCGTCAGTTGAAAATGTTTTCCACTTGAAAGGTGGAAGGGATGGTCATTAACAGAAGTTTTGGCGACAGATGGCTCGCTCGAAAAATTACTGGTTAGATGATATAATCCTTCAGCCTATTTTGGTGTTTTAAATCTCTGGCTCTGATCTCGGGAATTTTTCCAATCTTTTAACCAATTTGTCTATTACTTGGAAAACTTACATTTTTTAAAATTGGTACTTTTATATGTGAAAATTAAAAATATATGAAATGTCTTTCAAATTAAGCATACATATAAATGTGGGCTTTTTGGGCCGCTCGAAAACGTCATGAGTACAAATGAAAACTGGAAAAATTTTAATTCTAATAGAATTTAAAGGGAAATATCCCTGTGATTCATTTGTTTGGGCACATGAACAAACTATAATCTACCCTGGGATAACACCTACGTGAAATTCAGTTAAAAAAACTATATAGACCGTATAAGTACCTCCTTCCAGGATAAGCTGTTCCTCTGTTTTATTTATCCGATATAATTTACATTATGGGATTGCGGTAGCGCATAGACAAACATTCTCGCAGCAGCGTTTTATATTATCTAAATGGAAAAAGGTAATTTCCCATGGAACATTCCGGATTCGACTGAATTATACCCGTACGCTTTCGCCGAAAAAAGCTGTAAACACAACATACTTTACGAAATGGCGAAACAGTTGGCGTTTATAGTGACGACCCCCTCGTCTATTAGCTGAGGGCATTTATCGATAACGCTCCGGTTATCTGTCGTTATATTTAGAAGAATAAAAATAAAACTAGCGAAAGTGGTACTGGAGGCGTATCTCTATTGAAAGGGAAAACAGTGCTTCAGCTTCATCTCGGCCATAAATCAGTTTAAAACGTGATAAATAGTGGGAATCTCGGAAACCCTTTTTATCGAGGAAAAGGGGAAGTTGGGAAAGTGCGAGACGACTTAAAAACTTTCGCCTGGGGATTATTAATGGACTGACTGGGACAAAGAGTACGGGAATATAACAACAAATACAATACCATACCTAGTGGCACTTGGTAACAATTTTATATGGAGCAGCTGAGTGATTTACAAAAAAAAAAAGAGAAAATTAATACTCACAAGAGTATTTAGAATTCATTGTACAATAAAATTTAATTCTTGTAATTCTATTTGGGGGTGCAGTGATAAAATAAGAGTGATGGTTTTGGCGAAACTTGCATAAAAATTCTCTGTTCGATACCAGTGCGAGAATATAAATTTTAGTTAAAAAACATTCCTATCTCGTGCATTATCGAATGTAAATTAACACACATCAGCATTAATTTTTTGTTACTGATTTTTTTTATCTCGTCAATAACGCCTGTCATAAAACTTATTACAATTTTTTACAGGCGTAATCACCGAATTATTATTACGAAGCTCGTTCGCACTATCAGAATCTACATTACTGTACTAACAGTAATTAATTTCTAGCTTATTCTCGTTAAGTGCATTATTACTTTTTTTTCTGACTTACATATTATCGCAGAGATAGCGCGAGAGATTATAATGGAAATTGATGAACGTCGCGAAAATTGATGGTGCACAGGTGATCCATATTCATCAACCGAAAAAAAAGGAAACGTAGAAGGTTTCATCGATTTTTTAGGCGATTCATTAACATTTCCGTAAGCGGATTTTTATCACCTTCCAATTCGATTAATTTTCGTTGTTAAATAAAGTTTTATTAAGATATTAATGAGAAGAATAAATTGCGGTCATAAATTAACAAAAGAAATGATCTTTAATAATTCTTTAATAACTATTAAAGTTATTGCGAAAGGAAGTAGCGACTAGGAAAGACTGTATAAAACCACAATTAAATATAAATATTTAAACGCTAAGACAAATTAGATACTTCTCTATTAAATATGGCTAGCTAAAGTAACCTTAATTTGTTTATGAAAAAGATTAAATTTCTCCCCATTATGGTAGAAGGAAGTCCGATTACACAACGTTACAATGTATCGACTTTGTTTGACGTAGCGACAAAACTTTAATTATCCTCTTTTTTTACAGATATCATCAAATAAAAATTGATATAAAAGATGTCTGAGGTTTCCCTGGTGCAAGCTAATTAACCAAAATTACTCATGAAATATATCCAGGATCAAATATAAATGGAGGAGAAAAATGAACCAAAAAAGGCACAAAAAATTCTTTTTGAATCGGCCATAATTTCTGAGTTATTAAATTTTTAAAATCTATTATTTTCTTAATATATAGCTGTTGCACTTATTGAGTGACAGCAAAAATGGTTTACCGTTTATTTGACATCCCCAGTAAATTTAATTGAATTATTCGAGATGCCTGACGTACGACGAGAAAATTTCTGAAACTTGCCCCACACGGAGTTATCAAAATTATTTTTAAAAATACCAGCTTTTCGAATATGACAACAAAATTGTTCTACAGTGATTTCAGTTGTTTATACGGTAAAAATACTGAAGTTCAATCGCATTTTCATTTAAGCCCTCTTCCCGTATCCTCCCCCCTTAACTTTTTACCGACATTGAAATCTCGACGCCCCCTTCTCTTTTCCGGGACTCGTTCCCTTGCGTCCCGAAACTTTTTCGGGCATGTGGGGGAGCCGGGACTTGCGCCCCGACGCCGTCGCGGGTAACTTTATAAGAAGTACCGCGAGCGGCTCCGCAACAGTCGAAACGGCGCCCCCAATAACGAACAGACGTCGCGACGCGTCAGACGACCGCGGAAAAGTGTGTGAGGAAAGGACGCGCGACGTGGAAAGATAGGATCGTAGACGGTTAATTAGGACTTTGTTAATTTAATTGCTGTTAAGGTGCGGGAGGATATGTAGGTGTAATAAGGGGATTTTCTGTAAGTGGGGGCGGTGTGGCAGTCTAATTGGTTAAAAGGGTGAGTACTATCCTTTGATTAAATTAAAGGACTAATTATATTTTTTATATTACAACTAGTTGAGATGATAACCATTGAATGCGATTGATTTGGATAAAATCAAATCAAATTCTCAAACAATTTTGATTTTCTTTTGGGAACTGTAAATAGTAATTATTTTACAATTATACTTGGTAAACACAATTTTCTATTATGCCACAAAAATACTCGTGTTCCTAATGCTTAAAATATATGCATTAGGACAAAATTACCAAATATGCATGTATAGGCAATAAAACTTTATATGATGAAAGTTTCTGTGGAAAATGGAAAAATAGAGGAAAAAAATATTTTTGACTTTTCACTGGGATTACTACAAAAAGCGATTTGTATAAATAAATAATTTTCTCCGAGAAATATATGTCCTTTATTAACCATTTTCCTTAAAAATGAATGGTTTCTTTAAAAAAACCTAAGTCATTAAATATACTATGTCTTACTAAACATAAGTTTTTCATAAAATCCTGTAAAACAACACTTCAAAAGCCTGGTAAATTAAATTTTTTCCAGTTCTTCAGAAAGGCCCTTCTATTACTACAAACTGAAATATACCTCTTCGATAATACTGTCACTTTCGTCATTTTTAAGCCTTGTTCAGTAAAGTTTACATCACGTCGTCCATCACAAAGATATATGCTACGTATCCTTAAGCAAGAATGGGATAATAAATTACGCAAGATCACGCTAGATGTACACTTTATTCAGATCTGCGGATTATCCGCAGGACGTCAATAAAAAGGACCACTCCTAGTGGCGATTTATCATCTAGCGAAAGAAAATACGAAAATGCCCACTAATGGCCTCGCAGGGGGAGGTTTTCACAGTAATGCCTAATGTATCTCAACGTTACAGGATACGATCTACGATAAAAGGATAAAAGCTTGCATGGGGTTATGCAGTAGATGTAATATCATTAGGTACACTTTGTTGTAATTGCATCTGCGTGGATATATTCGGGAAAAGGACGAAGCGAACAGTTGGGTGATTATTTCAATCAAGGACGTATCTTTTGTTTCGTAAAAAATAACTCGTGTCAACGTTGTTAGAAATAACCTACATTTTCTAAAGGTTTACGTATATAATTTGGGGAGTCTTTCTTGAGAATTTCAATACAATACGACAAAATCTTGGTGATATCCCAAATAAAGGAGGAAAAGTTGACAGGGTTTGTCTAATCTGAAAAATCATGAGAATTTGACCATTGCTTTATTTCATCGCATTCTGTCTTAAAGTAGACACGATAACAAATATTTAACACCACTTATCAATCATGTCATCTACTTTGTGTGCCACGTATACAAGTATTACATAGACGTACGTGCTATTGGTATCCTTCCTAACACTTTCACAAGCTGTGTCACTTTTAACATTCGCACCGTTATGGAATGAAAGACGACTTTTCGCTCGATTTCGTATTCACAGCGAAATGTCTTCAACAAATCTTAAGGATTTTATCGCAGGAACGTTTGAGGTGTTTCCCGGGCCAAAAAGCTAAAACTTTATTCGGAAAATGTGTATACGTGGGCTAATCCTGTAATAACAACTCATACGTTGGACGCCAGAACGATTAATACAGTATGTAAGTTAGCATATTAGTAGTTAATGAATAGTAATGAATTGGATTCAGCCAATGGTTTTTCTGGGGAATTTAATGGTTTTTCGCAGGTATCAAAAGTGTTTCAGAGGATTTAACGGATTTTCGCAGGTATTATTGGCTTTTCTGGAAAAGAAAAACCGTTAAGTTCCCTAGAAAAACCATTGACACCTGCGAAAAACCGTTAAACTCACCAGAAAATGCTGTTACATTCAGTATCCAGACATTACGATAACTCCTTAGCCTAAAATTCCGTTAACACATGATGAATCATCAAAAACCGTTATAGACCAGCAAAAATCTGCCAAAACCCCCCACGAAAACTATGAGAATGGTATAAAATTTGTTTTATTTTACTTTGTATGCACCTATTGATGATATGTTTCACTTGTTATAGTAAATTTCGCCTGTATAACTACATCCATCACGGTAATCATAGTTATAGCATCAACTAAAACCGAACTTTCAGACAAAACACACAACCCTACTAAATTAAACTCATACTTTACATCTCAGCGAATTTCCTTTAACGTTAATAACCTGTTGAATACATCTTTCCGACCCTCATTCTTGAATATAATTTCATTCGGGGGTTATACGGTGCCATGAGGACAATACCTCTTGGATCACTCCTTTTTCTTGTTCGTCGCCGCTCTCTTTGATACTCGAATGAACAAACGGTAAATATTATTTCAGCCCGAGGGAGGTTTTTCTCCTCTCCGCCGTTTACTTCTGCGATCGTAGAAAATTTCAGGATGGGAACGTAAACGACTTAGATTAAGAAATGTACGAATCGATGAGGAAAGGTATTCGATGTTATCGTGAATTGCATGTCTTTCGTTTCTTCGATTTAAAAGGTGACTACGAGGTATAAATATTCATTCAGTACACTAATCCTTCCTGTACTTAGAGGGGATTAAAACCTTCAAAGCCTTACTTTAAAATTTTTTTAGTAATTTTTAAAATATTTTCACACCGTAACGTCGTTAGGGTTGCCCGGATAAATTTCCTTTACCGACATACTACGTATTGCCTCAGCAATTAACAATTCCCAGATAGAAATTTACTCCCTCACTGAAAAGTTGATCGGCAAAGGCCGGCCATTAGTCTACAAGCGAGTCGTGGGTTATTGTTTGAAACTGCCGACCCGTGGAAATTTATTTCGTAAATAATTCAAATCGGGACGTTTTCCAGACACCCCGGACCGTTTGTGCGTTCCACAATGAAAGTAACAGTTTAAATTTAGGAAAGAAAGACGTGGAAAACGCCATGAAATCAAACAAAACGGATAATTTAAACTGCATTTGAAGTTAAAATTTAAAAAACCTACAATCGAAAGAGACCGTTTTCCCCTTCTTTCCTTTGAAGTTAGGATTTTATACTTACAAACAGTCGCGCAACCAAAGCCGTGGATACGAACAAACGGTATGATCATGTGAAATAAATATAACTCTAGATCGATTTTTATTTTCCTCCATATTTCATACGGGGAAAAATACAAAGCGACCAGATTTATTTCTACAATTCACAAGACTGGTAGCTTTTCATAAGAGCTTTTCGAGTTCATTTATTATCTCGATTGAGTAGCTTTCGGTGGTTATAAAAGAGGAATAAAAAAACGAAATATATCGTTTGCTTTAAAAAGTACAAGAGACTAGGAACGTAACATATGTAACAAAGAGAAAATAGATGGATGACTACACGGAATATTTCTATTCACATTTTTTTTAACACACCCACAGGCACAGCTCAAGTTTATTTTCGGTACCGTTAATATTATCGCTCACTGTTTAAGTAATCCTTTAACGACAATTACCTCCAATGTTACGAATTTAAATCGTGCTGATTTGAAATTTACCTCCATTCTCATTTTAATCGTCTGTCCGCTTTGGTAATTATCATTTTGCAATGGCATCACAAAGAGAGCCATGTGGTAGTTGTTTAGGTTTTATTAGCGTTTGCTTAACGTGTACGATAATTAAACTTGTTTCTTTTTTAAGTTTGTTATTCCATTACTGAAGAATAGAACATATGTAGCGGATAAACACTAGCGATGAATATTTTCTGTGAAAAAATACATCTAAATGTAATGCGTTTACGTTCTAACCGCTAAAATAAACCTTTGTGGATATGTGGATCTGTGTCGTGATCTGTGTGTGGAATGAAAATAATCGAGAATCTTCGTAAAATTGGTATGAGTCAGTAACGGATTTCGAGGAAAAGTTCCATTTTTTATTATTCGAGTACGTTACATTAACATACAACTTGATGTCATCGTAAAACTGCAAAATATTTTAAACAATTTATTTCACTTGCCGTAATAGCTTTTCAATTTCAAATAAATTGCTTCACTACCAGTTTATTCAAAAGACATTCTTTCCTTACTTGACGAAATATCGTTGTTTGAAGTATCCGGGTCTTAGAGAGGACCTTAGAGGTCTTTTATTAACCTAGCTCAATTCCTTTCTTTCATTAGAGCACCGAAACTTATTCGTCGAACGTCGAGAATGTTAATGAACTTGTAATTTTCATCTTGATTACTTTTATTGCGAACGGGACTTCTTTTCCACGGGAACGAACTCAATAAAATTTAAATTTTTCATGGAATATTGCGTACTTCTCGGTGGGAGTTCGTAAGGAAATCCACTTTGCCAGAGGGGTTTCCACTACTTTCGAATGCGGACATTTTGATTAACAAGTTGAATTTCAACGAAACAGTGGTTTGTACATAAAAGCGATTTTAAAGTTTCACGGCGTCGAATATAAATTCGAACACATCGATATTATGGGTATAACGAGGAATTTTTGACGTTGACATCGATTAATCACCGCTACTACTCTTCCGGAATACAATTATGTCAATGGCAGGAAATTAAGGCCCTAAATTGAACACCACACGCGAAGCATTCATCCCTCTCGATGAGGGTACCCTCATTAATTTCCAATCTATATTGAGTGTGATAGAAGCAAAAATTAATCGCTACAGAAAAAGCGGAGGAATGTTGCTGAATCAAGTGAAGATTTTTATTTAAACACACAATTTTTAAGCTTATAAGGACCATAAGGGCGTAAAGCTCATTTTATGCAATCTACAAGTTATCGACCTGATTCCAATACTTCTCATATATGAGTAATATCTGTTGCTCGCTATCTATGTGTCTATTGCGATTGTTGATATCGATATTCCATTAATTACGACATATAACGTTAGATTTTTTTTTAAATCCCCTCTTGATACGAAAACAACCTCCAACATCCATTTCATTAGGCAATCTCGAACTAACTCAAAAATACCCATAAACCCATATCGATTTTTTGCTCCCGCCTTGGCTCTCGTGAAATCCAATTCGAGGGGTTAATCGGGGAAATAAACATGAACCGCGCCTCCGGGTGAAATTTTAATCCGAGGTTTGTTTTTCTTCGGCGCCGGCCTCCCTACAAACATGTGCCCTCGTCCATATTTCCTCCTTAATCAAAATAAATAAAAAAATTGGCGTATTCGCCCCCCTCGGTTTTATTTATCCCTCTGTCGGCCGAGGCGGGAATTACACAAGTTTAATGTACGCGTTTGTACACAAAAAGGGTTTCTCTGTTTATTTTTACGGAATAACCGGAAAAAAGGAGTGCTGTTCAAATCGAATTTTATATGGAGCGCGTTTTTTAATGTGAAATTACGACGTAATGGGCCTAAGCGTTAAGAACATTAAATGGGGATTTAGGTGTCGTTATATGTTACCACGGTGCGTCGAGGTACTTTTAAAATCTTCCAAAAAAGAGCTCTGATTAATGACGCGAAAAAAATTTTGCGCCTCCGGTGTAATAGCGGTTTATTTTCTGCGGCCTTGCTTTATGAAATTTAATTATTTACTAAATGGCGGGTTTTTTTGGTCCTCATTTTAACACTTTCTCGCACAAAGTGGAAAGTTGAAGAAACAAACTAAATGAGTGCAAAAAATTACTTAGTCGGGCAATGGAATATTTTTAAGCGTATGATAATTGATTCTAGAAGACAATCGTGGTTTCTACGCCAAAGCCGCAAGAACTGAACACTTTTAACATTTAAGTGCAATTTAAAACACGTAGTGGTTTCAGAGGAGCTTGTAAATTGTTGCACCTATGAAAAATGAATGGATATAAAGTCTGAACTTTCCTGTTTGAAGCGGCATTGGATTTATTATGAATACTATAGGAATATATACTGCAAGAGTAAATATGGTAATTTAAAATCATTTGGTTTCAAGAACGAATAATAAGCTTTAAAACCGTGTTTTATGCTAACATAAAAAACATGTTCTTGATTAAACTGACATGACATGAGACATATGAGGACGGTAGACTGAGAATAGGGATGATTATGATAAATTCTCCCTCTAGGAACGAAAGGTCGCCTCTACATTATAGCCACGCTCAGCGTCCTGAGGGTGTCTTCTTAAGTGGTTGTAGCTCAAAGGGGGAGACAAGACAAGGGTTTTACAAACATAAATAATACATTAACTCTGGCTTTTTTCGACTAAATACAGACGTGGAAAACAAATGGGCACTAAAAATAACTGGGTACGAAGAGTAGCATGAGGGTAATAATTAGAACAAGCGAAGGGAGAAGACGAGTAGATTACATCACTTACACGTTTTGCCAGCATAGGGCGAGATTTCGATACGATTAACCTCTATCCTCGACATTTGTTGCTACAAGAGAACCTTGAGCTGGTATATTTGTTATACCTTCGGTATTAGGAAAATACTCGACAATTTATTTATTGGATATTTATCGACGGCGGGATTCTAAGCCCCCTACATATATATACAAGACTGACTAGTTAATTTAGCTTCATTGATAAAACTAAAAATAAAACATATCATTAAAGGTACTTACTATAGACGTTATCTGTGACGGTCGCAGGAAAGTATAGCTGAAACAAAAATAAAAACATGAGTGATTCGGCAAGCTAAATAACTGTTTCTATTTAAGGATTTCTAATTAATATAAGTAGTAAAAAAATATTCTAATGTCTACGTCGGATCTGAACTGTTAAGTATTCTAACGAGTCGGGGAAATCGTTAAGAGTACTACAAACTCCACTAGAATTGGGAAATTAAACTTAAAACGCCCCACTATACTGCCTCTAATTGTCCGTATTTCACGTACTGTTACCTTCGACTGAGGCACGGGGAAAAATCCAATTTGACGCGGGAACTGGCCGGATTACCTCGTTACAAGCGCTACAGATCCATAGCTCCTAACTTGATGGGAAATAAATTTCTCTAAGGCACTTTAGGCAACCCTATTAAGTTTATGCGAGTGTATCAAACACAATGACAAATAATGAGATTCCCTTCTGGAGGTATCGATGGGGAGTGGCGACACTTTACGCGATAAGATGGATGTATCCATTAATCAGGATGTATAATTAACAATAACTCGATTAATGGCCTCGGAATGGACGGGATATTTTGGGAAATCGGTTCATAAATTTCGTCTTAATAGTTTGGAGGTGTTTAGGGATTTAATAGAGGAAGGAATTAACCATTCAATTCACGGCTTGGTTCATTTTTGTTGTATCACCACTTTTCATATATATTTTTATCCTCTGGTCGGCGAGTGACGATGCGTGCATCTACGTATCTTCGTTCAAAACATATTCTTGGTTACCAGCTGATGTCAAGCATCTTGAGGGTCTTAACAAACCGTTAAATGCTTACTAAGCCGCGATCAAATCAAATCAAACTCATACTAAAAGAATAAATCATACACCCTATACGTCTTACTTAGGGGATTAGTGTGTCCTGCACGACAAGCAGAGATACCAATTTATTACTGACAGTCGAAACAGGAGAAGTGAGGGAAAGCAATCTTGGGAAGTAATCAGAATAAATGCCAGGGAAAATTAAATTAGAAAGAGAGAGAGAGAGAGATGAAAGTTTTGTTCTGTGGGAAACGCGAGTCAGGCACGACCGATAAAACGTGACGGCTTAAATATCAATCCCTAACAATTCCCGCGGTAGAAACCCGATTAATTAGTCTATCGCGGGTTTTCTAACTCGATTGGCTTCCATCGAGAACGAGAGGAAAATAGTTAAAACTTGTATCGAGAAAGTGCGTTAAACCCGACGAGGAATTAACTTTCAAATGTAATCTCTGCACGGCAATCCATCACGTTTCCAGAACATAATTTATACCTAAAGAACATACGATTCCAATCCATCAATGACAGTCAAATCCGATGCCAATGCGAGTCAAATAAAACGAAGAGGAATAGAAAAAATGCTACTTGATGAATTTCCAGAAAAATTCAACTTTCAGAGGTATAACTGAAAGTATTCTTATTTTATAAGAACCGTAAGGGAATTGAAGTCTGGGGGAAACAACTGAACTCTCCTGGAAAAGGGTAGGATTTGCACTGCTAAGGTAGTCGTATTTACTGGACCCATCGTCATTTTGCCATTACCTTTATGATCACCTATGTTTACTTAAAATACTGAAATATTATTTTGAAGTATTTTCAGTCCCTGCCTGGAGTAAACAAGTTACGCAGGAAAAAATCCAGGTGTTATTCCCCAACATTACTTCTCCCTTTTCGATTTATCGAAATTTCCTCGGATGTATAAAAAAGGCCAAAATTCGCAAAGTGCCTCCACTCTTTCTGTTTTACGAGCGCCCATTGAAAATATAAAATCATCGAATTTACGACTGTCACTTTCGAGGATTCGCAGATTAATGTAGACGAAGAGAAAATCTAATTTTAGGCGGAAAGGTTCTTTTTATGTACGCCGTGGAGCAATTAAATCATCTTTTCACGTAAGAAATTGAGAAAACTTTGTCGGGAATTAATGAGTCTCTTCGACATTTTTGACGTTAAATGTAGCTTTATGGGAAATTATTTAGGCGATCCCGTGCGGGATATTTTCGGTAAAAATTGAATGGCAGATTGAAATCGGTTTTACTTTTGGGGGAAAAATTGCCTTAATTCGCAAATTGAGAGCAGACGATTATCGCTTCGGCTGAGTTTTTAATATAACAGGTCTTGGAGATGAAAGGCAAAAATTGTAATTTCCATTTCGAGTATAATATGAGCGCATTTTCTTTACTTCAGGATTTTATGCAGAATCGTAAATACACTGGCGTGCCACAGGGCTCGATACTCTGGTACATCGGGATATGTTTTCTTTCGATACAAGTACGTGCTTAAATAGTAGTACCGGTCAGAAAATGTGCGATATAAAAGAGTGAATTGCGGAAAATTTCCCGAATTCGTTTTTCCGTTTCTTTTCATTTCCTCTTCTTGTTGGCACTAGCATATAGTTACACCGAGCTCATCAGAAGAATCCTCGGATCCTTCAATATCCATATCCATACTTCCTCTCCGATTGTAAATCACTTCAGCGCGTACGCGTGGTGTCTTCCGAGATTTATGATCATTGTATCTCCGTATTTTTCCGGATGGCTCCATTTCATCCCCCGGGGCCTCGATGTCGACTGCTCTAATAAAGGCAAGAAAAATATAAATCGAAACTGCCTTTAATTCAAAATAAGTAGACCGGAGTGAGAATAAAGCTCCGGGTTGTTTTCGTTCCATTATCGATAACAGGGCGCAAACTCTTGTGACGATTTGAAATTGGAACACGCCTCAAGATTTTTTCGGCATTTCGAAACGTGATAGAACGTGAAAATTTTTGCTACGCGGGATTCATTTATCATCCCTAAGTTGTGTATGCTGAGGAAGTTGAGAAAGTTCAGGGATATTTTTCTTGAGTAAATCGTTTTAATACGACAGGTAGTCATTGTGTCATAAAAATTACGACAATTTATCAACTGGGATATTCGGTTAAGGAGTTTTCGTATTTGATTTATTAAAAGATATAAGGACAGTTCTAAAAAAATACTTTGAGTCATTATTTTAGGTCAATTTAATTTCCAGGCCAGGCACCGTTACGAGTTTCTAAAGCATAGTAATATCTCCATGAGAAACATATTTTCTCTCACATCGATTCAACGTTATCGCTCGCATTGATTGTTTTCCATTTCAAATTTTCAGATTATGGGCCGGACAGCCGTTCCTGTCACGAAAACTCCTCTGGACCCGTCATAGCGGTTTTCTGTTTCCATTGTCTCGTCATCGAAATGGACGCGTTAGAAATGGCGGAAAACGAAATGATGGACAATTTCACGGTCGACGAACTAATCAACAGGAGCATAATCGATCCGAAACTGATGCAGAGGTACTTAACGAATAAAGGTATCGACGAGCCGGCCTACACGACCCTCATCGTGCTCTATTGCTGTCTGATTATAATGGGGGCACTTGGGAACACCCTTGTGGTAAGTCGAGTGATAATTTTTAAATCATTTTTTGCTTGGGATTCATCTGTTGGTTGTCGATGGAGACTCATTTTGGTTCTGGAATTGGTGAGAGTTATTTTGATCAGGGAAATCAGGCCATACTAAAGAACATGAAGGGAAATGTTGTGCATTTTAAGGACCCTTGGTAAGTTTCTTATAAAACTAGTACGAAAATTCGCGTTTATCTTCCAAATCGTTGCATAAGGATAACAGCACTTTAACAAGCTAGATTAGGCGTAACTTTTACGTAAGGATGATTTCGATTTAACGAGCTACATTAACAATCCCTCGTACCAACCAACATTTTCAAAGTTAACAAATTTCTCTTCATTAAACGTCTTAAATTTCCCAAATTAACAAATTTCCCTTCATTAAACGTCTTATTACACACTTCCCGAGATTTAAACACTTCACTCTCGACGATTTCCACCCCTTTAACAAATTTTGAATCAACGTTCATCGTCAGTTTCACTTTAGCTTCATTATAATCCGAGATCCGCTTTAACGGGACATTTGTCAAGATGTGTACCGGGGATTTACATTCGGTCGACTGCCTGGATCTCGGAGTTATCACAGTCTCAGCATCTTAATTACCGTAATTCGAGAGTTAAAATAAATCCGAAAGGATCGAACCGTTAATTACTTATGATGCTCCCGAACTGAACCTGTTATCATTGAAGACAATGATGAATTCGGGATTAAAGTTGCTTTAATCTTCGCTTTTGAACATTCTAATTAACGATAGGAGGGAGCTTAAAAGTTTGTCAAGTTCATTTAGGGGATTAATAACTCCATTAACAGGCGAGGGTCGCACGGAGGGGTGGATTTTTAGGGATGGTAGTATGGGCGATGGATAGATTTGATTTAAACGTCATAGAAAGTTAAAATATTTAACAATGGTACTGTATAACATATTTGTATTGAGGGACTGAATGAGTACACATATTTTTGAAATGTGAAGTTATTCTGGAAAAGTAAACGAAATTTTGACAGGACATAGGATAGGATAACAAGGGTAAATCCCTCCTATCCCTATCATTTATTGCCATCAGAGCCCATCATGTAAATTTCAAGTGGGTTGTCTGTTAGTACTTATAGTTAATAGTACAATAAATAAGTGGAAAATTGTTTCTCACATAAAGGATGCTATTCTAATAATATGAGCTTATCTGAGAAATCGGAAAGAATCCCATCGCCATTCCCCAGCAGGCCTCGCCTAAGAGAAACTACTTTTACAGTGCAAACACATTCGGCTGCATGTAAACAAGAAGCGCTGAGAGGTGTCGAAAAGTGCTGAAACCTGTAAATATAATGGAAGCTGAAGTAGACGTGTTTTCGACTGTCTATTCGATTTACCTTTTTTCCCCAACGGTAGCACAAGATAAAAAGCGCTTCACTAACTTTCAGTCGGTAAATCTTAAATGCGTGGACTAATATTCTTCTAAAAAAGTCATTAAACAGTCCACTTTACTTCGTGGGAGATGTGCTAAATGGGTTTTTTGTGGTTTACTGTCACTTTGGTTTTGGTGGAGGATTTAATGCTCCTTCGCCATTTTACTTGATGACAATTTTCAATATTTCGTTTTTGTCGTTAATTCAATATTTTATTAGATGCAACCTTAATAAAATGCAGTCACGGTTGCTATCCCTTGTTATGTCATGATCGATTTGTAGGTTTCCACATATACCTAATTGAATTTAATTGAAACAGAGTGGTTTCCACGCACCCCTAATCCGTATCCATTGAATTCAATCAAGAGAGAATTAATGGAGTCCGCACAATTTTATTACCGTTTAATAAATTGCTGAAAAATATGATTCCACGCCCAAATAGCCTCAAATATGCCGGCATTTCCATCAATCCAGTTTTAATGGATCTCATCACGTCATTTCCGTCCGATAAATCGGGTAGATTAACCGTACCCGAAAACATCGAACGCGATTTACTATCCATGACGATTTCTTCCGTTCCAGATCGTATCGGTGGTACGTAAGCCGGCGATGAGGACCCCGAGGAACATGTTCATAGTGAATTTGGCCGTTGCAGATTTACTGTTGTGCACCGTCACGATGCCCCTAACGTTAATGGAGATCCTTACGAAATACTTCCCTTTGGGAAATAACGCGTTCGTCTGCAAGATCATCGGGATGCTCCAGGCGACCAGCACTTACGTATCGACGATCTCCATTACGGCCATCGCCCTGGATAGATATCAGGTGAGTAGAAATGTTACGTGAAGAATTTACTTCAATTGGGGGTGTTCACGTCGAATATTAATCATCAGTAGGGGTAGAAAATATATAAAATTTCCTAACAGACCTTTTTGCTTGCAGAATTTCCATTCTCTTTTCGCTCAGGATTCTTCCAGATAAGATTGATTTGCGTACAATGTTTTGTTTTTAATTTTTCCATAATGGGTATGATTTATGGGCCAAAGCAAGTGATTATATTTTAATTGTGATCAATTTCCACTTGTTAAAAATTCTGAAAAATTGCAATATGGCATAAAATTAATTGATAAGTGTACAAAAATGGAAAAAATCTTTTTTAGTATTTTAGATTATTTTTTGGTATTTAAAAATATCTCTAGTTAAGGTTAAGTTACGTTAGGATCTAATTAGGTACAGTTGGATGGGAAAATATAGTTTTTCATGCACTATAGAGGATATTTTTAATTCGGTACTATCAAACTTACTTTACATCCTTCAGCTGATAGTAACAATAACAATACCCTTCGTCTGAAGCAATTCAACTCACGATTTTTCTTATTGAAGAGCATGGCATTTATACCAAAATATCCATATCCATATCAAAGTTATTGGAGGGATGTAATCGTATTTTGATCAGGTCGAAGGACGCTCGTAAACCCGAAATCTGTTACGAATGTCGGTAATAAAAGCAAAATAAAAATATTGTTACCCTTTAGTAATGAGGGTTTTATTTTTTTGTTACTTTTTAATGAGTAATGGAATTGTAAATACCTGCCAAATGGTATCTGGTAACTTTGTCTTTTTATTGAGAAAATTTTATGAGTTCAAAACAAACAATGGAGAACATTTTTTTTGAATTGTCCAATTTAATTTCGCCATCAATCTCTCCTTGTTAATTTCGTTGTGAAAATGTTACAGTGTAATGGAACCATGGTTTTATTTTTAAAAAATTGAAGCATTAATTATTTTCCCTACTAACGAGAAATTTCAAACGAGGGATATTTAACGGCAGGCAGTGTCTTAATTAGTGATTAGGAAGAGTACTTTAAACTGTTTTTTTTTATATTCGAAAGTAAATTGCCACTCATCAATTACGTAGTGTTAATTATCTATCGTAATTGCAATAATTGGTAACAAATGTGCATGAATTGCGTCTACTTCGTCAAAACGATTTATTTATTGTGTCATTAAGTCATCAACTAACCGCATTTTCTGTAGAATTGGTTAGATTCCTTTCCTTTTCTATAGCCTCTCTCAAATTTAAATTTAAATAAATTCTAAGAGGAAGTAACAACACCCAAAATTTCGCACCGTTCTTGAAGGTTCCCTTGAGCGATTGAATCATCCCATACTTCGTAACTTTGAAATTAAAAAATTATTGTATATAATCAAATTGTGAGGGCCGAGATCCATTACGAATTTTCTTGTTGTGTGATATTGATTTTAATACACCACGCCCTTAATAACGCCCTACTGGTACGTGTTCCTCTCTTATTATTCAATCACTTGTGATTTAATTTCCACGATGGATAAGGTCACTTCTAAAATCCCAAGGGGTTCACTTACATGAATTTAATATCATTAATTCTCGATGTGGGACGTTGCTGTGAAGGACTCCAGGGGGTTAATTTAATAATTCATCGACGACGTCAGGCGTCTCATACTTAAATAAATAACACTTTTTTTGTGTATCTATTTAAATGATTTAATGAGATCGACGCTCGGGCCAGAATAATGAATAAATATTTTTTAACAAGTTCTTCCGTTATATTTGAAAATAAAATTCGATTATACCTCAAAATGACAAGCGACCTTTTTAATTAAAAAATATTTGAGGAGGATATCGGAGATTGTGACGGGGGAACGGAAAATTTTCATGATTGGATTTGTTTTCGTATAAGAGGGGGCGTTGAAATCTCCTTTTATACTTGATGATACTTTACCGTTTTTGTCTGAATCTCAGAAATAAGCTGTTTTCGCGGACAGAGATCGACGAAGCGTGAATTTTAGCTTTATTACGTTCTGATGAGTTAATTTTTTGACAAAAGCAGCACAATTTTCGGAAAGTATCGATCGAGGGACATTTCCAAGAACTTTTTGGGGAGGATTAAACTAAGAGGGGAGAATTGAAACGAAAGCGAAAAGTGGAATTATAAAGTTTGATGAAACGGAAAGTTCTATTGAGAGAACGAAAATAAGGCAAACATGTCATTTGATGGGAAGAATGCTCCAATTAGGTTTTCTGGAAATTTATTAATCATTTCAAAGATTGATGAAAAAATTCTGTCTGGGGAGAGCGCCAGCGATCATTAGAAATCTGTGGCAACAACTACACTGTTTTAGTATCTCGGTGAAATAATTGATCGTTTGATTAGATTGCTACGACCCATTAATACTTTATTTTTCTATTTAATCTATCCGACAAATTAAAAATAGAATGGTCAATATGGACCAGTCAAGATAACAAGTTTTCATCCCCTCAACCCCAATTAATCAGTGTCATCATCCCCATTCGTATTAGGAGGTAAAATTTATTTTGTAAAAATTTCTATCCGCTCCTTCAGTATATTTTGAAAAGACTCTCGCGTGCGATGTTCTCGCAGAAATAAAATTAAATTCGAATGCCTTTAGTTAGTCGAATCTGATTTAATATTAAAATTACACGAACATGCGGGATTTACGCTTAACAACATTTTAGGCGATGACGTTGTTATCTGTAGATAATCAGCTCAGAGGGGAACTCTGGGATTTACTTTTAGTCTTGTGACTTTCAGTATAAAATTTCAAAGCGTAAACACAGACACGAGAAAAATTAATATCAAACTGAATTGAAATATGTACAAACAAATAAACGCTTTTGGCGAACATCACAAGGGTTTAATATTTAAAACATTTCGAAATACGTCCCTACCTTGAGTGTACTTGTACTAAGTACATATTTACATACGAGTCTGTGGAAGGCAGAGCATATAAATTATGTTTAAATTAACTGTTATTCGGTAAACAACGTTTCATGGCTTTCGCTATATTCCATGGATAATTTCGAGACCACACATCTACATATGAGAATATTTACATATAATTAAAGCTCCTTTAAGTACCAACCTAAATAAGATGATGACTGTTAATATAATCGCATTTGGAGGGGATTACTTGCAACGAGGGTGACTGCGTCGAGGCCTTTACGTTAAATATCTCAGCGGTGTGTAAGGCGATAGTAATATTTCGGAAACACAGACTTGTAATTTGACTAAATAAGTATTTTTCCTCACCGCATTTCCGTTGATTTTTCCAGGTGATCGTCTACCCGACCAAAGAAAGTCTCCAACTTTTCGGAGCTGCATTGATCCTCCTGCTCATCTGGCTGGTCGCCTTAATCTTGGCGATGCCCCTCTTCATAGTAAAGCACCTGATCCATCACACCATCCCAGTGGACAACGACTGCCTTTATATAAACTTTTGTATAGAGAATTGGCCGATCGAACACGGGAGGGCGTACTATTCCATATTCTCGCTGATCTTTCAGTACACTCTGCCTATAGTTATAGTCTCGGTAAGAAAAGTTTACATACATACTACAGGATAACGGAACACACACGTTTAACATTATGGAGTAAAATTCGATTTCAAACAATTTAGGTACTTAAATTTTATAAATGGTCTTAAATGTCTTCCGCCTTAGTTTCACAAAAAATATTTTAAAGCACGAGTGCACGAATAAAGCTAGAATCCATTTAACGAAGGAAGCACGGCTGGGAGTATAAAATTGTTCCCAAACGCAAACACCGCGCGTAACTCCTTTGAGTGCCTACGTAAAAATTTATTCAAGCAGTCCATCTATTTCGATACAAGTTCGCGTATTTTGTCTTTTCAAAGGGGAACTTTGCCAATATAATGAGTGAAGTTTGGAAAACTAATTAAAGTAGTTAAAAGTTGCGAAGTCACTTTTACATCATTCATATAATGGATACATGGTGATGGGGCTTCGCTTTTAGACGATTGACGGTTCATTTTTCGTTCCTCCTTCGTTTAATTAACGGTTTGTTAAATATTTTACGGAACTCGAGAGCGTAAAAGCGCAAACGGGAATATCTGAACGGTCGGTCAAATCGTAAAAAGTTTTCGGAAATATGAAATACCTAAAAAGTTCGTCTCGTGACGAAAAATTTAGGAGAGAAGGGGTACTTTTGTATTTACTTTCGAACCAAATTTGTCAAGCATTAAAACCGCACTGTGGCAGATTGCTCCTTTTACGACCATATCCTATAAAGTATTTTCTAAAAATTGTACGAGGCAATAACACAATGAATTTGACATATCACTTTTCTCGAACACCAAACCTGAAGCATTAATTCAGTTTACTGAATACTTGATTAATTTTAAACGAGCTGCAATTTATGAGCTCGAAATAAATCTAAGGCAACTTTGAGCCATAAAATTTGAGTGACTCGTTGGGTTGGTTACAATAAGTGTTAAGAGCGTTAATATTTATTTCAAATGGAAGAACATATACTGTTAGGGGGAGCTTCACAAGTCACCCTCAGTGAAACTGTTGATAGAAAAATGTTTTCACATACAAGTCCTTACCGTAAACAACTTTTGGCATTTCCCAATAAAACAACCGTGCAGCTTCCTTCACTGCGATTTCTCCTTTTTATTTCCCTTTTGTTCCCTCGTCATTAACCGTACGACTTTTCCGATTAAAAACGAAATGGAGTAGATCAGGCCCAAGGCTACTGCCACGAGGAAACCTATAACGTCGAGCAACCAATACTGATAGAAAGGTATATCCGCTGCAGGATTCCTCAATTGCTTCCCGCCTTTGTTCCTAATGATGTATTCTGTCCACCAGACGGCGGTTTCTAATCCTGACATCGGTTGATCCTGCATCAATTCCGCCAGCCTTTTTATCGTGTCTTTGTACCTGGTGGAAAAATGAAAACGGTGAAGAAAATGGACGTTGTCTAAAAAGTATACTTTCTCGATTACGAACTTCAAGAAAACATAACTGCCGATTCGATTAGTTTCGTTAGAGAGTTAATCATTAGGTAATGCGCTTTTAGTGCCGGGAAGCTCGCGTGTTTCCACGCCATGGGGTGACGTTGAGAATTTGTCGTTTCCTCGGAAAGTTCCGCGACAATATTATTTCTTTAAAAGTAGGGAGACGAACGCTTTCACCAATTTAAAAGTTTAGGAAGACGTGTTACCCAGTTCAATTCAATAAGTGAGAGAAAGTTGCTCATTAAATAATAAATATTAGTTAAAGTCTACTTTGGATATTTTTTTACTACTACTTACTACTTTTAAATATTACTCTCGGGCAGTTTCGTAAGAGTTTTTCTAGCGTAAAATATAAGGAGCGACAGCGCTTTCCTCTCCCAACAGGATTCGTAACAATTTTAATTTTCTCTCTTTTCTTATTGAAAATCTTCCCGGCTTTACCTCGTATCTCGAGCGATTTCCAGCACGGCCGACACGAAGTCCTCCTTCCTCATGACCGGCTTGTGATTGACCAATTTTCCGATCCCCTTGTGTTCGATGATTTTAGCGTTCCTCAGTTGATCGCCGTAGAATGGCATAACGACCATCGGCACGTGCGTGAAAATCGCCTCCTCCACCGACAATATCCCGCCCTGGGTTACGAACGCTTTAATGTTTGGGTGTCCTGGAAAAACAAGGCGATTACTCGGGAGTGTCTGCGGCGATAACACGAGGGAGGACAGGCGCCTTCGCCAGAATCTCGCGCGCGTAAATTTTGGTGGAGGCGCGGGTTCCACGTTCTATTGCTTACGAAGATCTTCTTCATAGTTTTCTCAATCAGTGGCGTAACAACGGCAGCAACGGGTGCAAAGTAAAATGAAATATTAACAGAATGGCTTTAAAATCGCAACTCGCCTCGAATCGCAGAAATGTGCAATTAAAATTTAGAGCTCAAGTGAGCATAGGTAAGAATATAGATACGTTATAATAAGCCTTCTTCTTCAGATCGATACCTTTCGACACATTCTAACTAATCTGAAATTCTGAGGATAAGTTTACGACTCGAACAAAGCCGACGTCTTGATCACAAGTGGACCCCAGGTATTTTCGATCCATTGAACTTTAACTCCCCGCTACGCTCTCCCCGATAAAATTCAATTTAACCCCGTCCTCGAAATAAATAAAGAAGAAGGCCATTCATCAAACCGTCGAGTCCCTTACTCAGGATGTCCTGCTGCGGCGTCCATTTGATTAGCTTCACATTGTCCGGCTTATCGACCAAGTCCTCGGCCTCGAATTTCCACAATACCTTGTAGGGGATTTCCTTAAACGCCCCTATTATGTTCGCCATCGTTTCGTTGTTCAGATCCTTGCTGTGAACGTTCCCTCCGAGGCTCAAGTAGATAAAACCTTCGGGGGCGCCGTCGAGGTATCGCTGGAGGTCCTACGAAATATTTCGATAAATTCGACAGCAAGCCGAGCGTTATTCGGCGGGCATTTATAATTATATATTGTCCTCTAGATTCGAATCCTTCTCTATTAGCGTGGCATTGTTTTGTGAATTCAATTCGTACGGGGATTCAAAATACCCGTGTCCATGTGAACACGACGAGTTTAATTAAAGCCGTATTAGCTTCGAGGGGAGTTAATTCGGTACAAACACGTGTCATAAATACACAACGTGACTTTAATTAACTCGTAAATGTATGTGATACGCCTTTTAATGTTGACGGTAATTTCCTGCTATTTTTTCAAACGGCGAAATAAATGACGAGCTAAATTAAGGGTCGAAGAACTTTGAAACAAAATTTTTCGCAAGGAAAATTTTGCGACTGGGTTTGGAAAGGTTAGTTTTTGGTAGTTCTGAAACTAACACAAAGGCAATAACTAACTAAAAATGCATGCATTTTCCATCGCTCAAAATAATCCTCTATGCATTTATTTACTTTCACTCTAATAGGATCCTGCTTTTATTCTTCTCGAATCCATGGTATCTCTCCTGACTGCAAACTAGCCGATAAAGGCATAATATATGATACTGGCACTAGAGACCTTATTCGCCAAAGGTGGCGCACAATAATAGAAAATTGAACGTTTTTAAAAGATCCGTTTCTTGTAGCCAGAATGGCATGATGATTAACGTTTCACATGCTCTTCTTATTAATATAATATATTAATGGCAATATATTAAATTGTTTAATTTCGTTTTCTGGTATATTTAGTTGATGTTGTTTGCGATAATTTGCTTCTTATGGGATTAATACTCTTGTTTATGTAATATATTATTAATTTTTGATTTATTACTTTTATCAGTATACCTACTACATTCTTGTGTGTCAGATAAGGCTATTTATTACTTAAGACTGACCATAAAACAGATATAATGAAAACAACAGCGATTTTGGGTAATGTACATATTGACCTTGCTGTAAGATTGTGTAGTGAACTGATATAAATTTATTAGTGGTTAATTGTCACAAAATAACAAGAAATACATAAAAGCAAAGACATTTTTGTATGCTGTACCTTTTGTTATAAAGAAATTTTAAAAAGAAGCTCATTACTTAAAAAACTTTTGGGTTTCTTACAGCTTTGGCACTTCCACTTGATTCCACAATTCGTCTCTTGACCGCCTCGTCAAGAGATATATTTTTATACAAAAACTGTCATTTACTGATGAGTCAAAGCAAAATTGACCTGCGACACGTGATAAGTCCGTGACAAAATCTTTTCTTTGTCAACCATCCTAGCGATTAAACTTTAATGAACCGCAATAAACTTTTTCAACTGAGATAAAAGTGCGGTGATAAGAAACTGCTACATTAGTATTAATGCATATTATCGCGTTGTTAACATTTTTTTTAATGTTTATCGTAATTACGACAATGAAATTATTATCATTGAATGAGATTTGCACAATTGTGGAATTTAGTTAAAACAGTCCTAATAAGGAATTAACATGGGGGATGACGAAGTCGGTAACTGTATGAATAATAGTGACTTAATAAAGCTTTCTTCATATAGATTACGAGAAAATTGTTCATAATGCCATATCCCTTGTTATAGGGGTGAAAAGCTGCATGGTTCAATACTCGATCTTATTTTTCTTTTTTTATGGTATATCTCAAAGAAAAATAGAGATCATTATACATATTTTTTTAAATTGTAAAGTAATCAATACAGATTAAGGAAACATCTATGAGAATGCCATCATTCCCTAAACTATGGGTGGATATGAAGGGTGAAAAGTGAAAAATCCTCGAAAAATTGTGTATAGGATGTTCATGGTATTGAAAACAATTCTGATAATCATTTCGTCATCATCCCCTATTTTAACAATGGCTCATCCTTATTGTTTGCCAAATAAAGTATTGAAGTATCGGGATGAGAGGGTGAAAAAGGGATGAATGCTGCGAACAAACGACTGTTTGTTTGTTTTTCCCGGAAGACAATGAATAATTATCATTAAATAACCGCAGTCCCACGTATAAACTGACTAGAAAATGGAAAAATTATTACGAGAAGGGTTCAAATCTTGAAAACCTTCGAGGACTAGTGCTTGCTTCATAAAAAAAGAGCACTGGTAAGTTATCAGGACATTATTATTTTAAAATTTCATAATTAAAGCTTCACATCCACAATTCATGCTTACCTCTGGTAACGGTTTCAAGGGTTTCAAGTGGTTGCCACCACCAACAGCTAGCGTCATAGGGCTTAACGCCCTCACTCCCTTGAACAGTGGACTTTCATTCACCAACATCATGTCGATGTTGGCGATGAGCTCTTGCATCTTCACTTTGGTGACGTTCCCAAAATGCCTATCGACGATCTGCTGCTTCTTGGGCAGAAAGGTGAAATACTCGAACATCCATTGATGCCAGTAGAACAGGGTGCTGATGAGCCTCTCCTGGAAGTTCATCTCGCCCACGAACGGGATGTTTATGTCCGAGTGCAGGATAGGGTGCGCTGGATTTCCCAAATATTCGTACATCTGCACCGTAGCGCCTATACTCCCCATGAGCACAGTGGGGCACTTGTAGATCCTCCCGAAAGCCAACAGTTCAGGGTAAAACACCTCCACCATGACAACATCGAAGTGATACTTATCCCCTCCGTTTATCAAGTCGATCAGCTCCGGTTGTTCCAAATCGAACTCCACCACGTCCGAAAGCAGGTACAAGAAGAACTCCCATATGTTGAACAGATTCATTCCCCTGTGCGCCCTTTCGGAGAAGCTGTACTTCTCCGTCCATATCTGGTAGGACGGCCTAAGGTTGATCTCCCTCAGGTTGCTCAGGCTGGGATCGTTCCTCGGGTCCGTGGTGGCGACGGTCACCTGGTGGCCGCGCAGGGATAACTCCTTCCATAACTCGACGAAGGCGACCTGGTGGCTGTACGAGGGCGTCGGGAGGATCGCGAGGATGTTGGCACCTTCACAATAACTCACCGAGAGCAACACCGCCGCCGTTACGATTCCAATCGCCGACATTTCGTGAGAGTGTCGGACGTTGGAGCCTTTCGCTCTGAATGGAGACGTACAAAGTCGCGTGAATCGGACGAGATAAAGATAAAAATGGTAGTTGATTTGACTTTTAACATCGCTAGAAAATTCGTATCTCAGATTTTTTTTCGGAGGTTACCTCATGAGGATCTGCGATGTAATCCAAAGAAAAATACTTGGGATATTCGGTGAGTGTCTTTAATGCGCGGTTAATCGAGAGTTATTGTCTGATTACGATAACGAATGCGATTAACTTATGACTGTTTGTTTAGGACGATATGTGTCCTTAATACCTGAGGTTTTTATTTTGTTAGTATTAATCTATTTGTTGATTAGACCGCTATTTGTACCGCTTTGATACGAGTGTTGAATTGGCGTGAAGCACAAATGGAGAAGCACTTTTACTTGCATTGAATAATAATAATAATGAGATACTGAAAGTTAAAAAAACTGAAGTGAATACGTGAATACTAGGAAATATTATAAGTTTTTAAATAGCTTTTACTTTGTAGCTGTAAGTATACAGTTAATAGGCTCACTAAAATAATTGAAATTTACCTATTTTTCCCAAATTTTCTTCGTTAATTAAGGGATGATAATCCATATCGATCGTGGATTTGTCTATGACTCCTTGAGTCATAGCTGAAACCACCAATAGGTACATCCAAAGCGCCCTATTACCAGCCACGCTATCGCTGCGATTATTATATCATTCCAATTATCCATTAATAGAGGATGTGTTCTAATCTACTTTAACTCACTTACCCACAATCCCTTGTCTTGTTCCAGGCTGCGTATGTTAGGATCTCCTACAAGCTGCGATACCGTTTCGCCACCGGTTTCGTGAGCAGCGAGGATAACTCGCAGAAGAACAGGAGGCAGCTGAGGGGTCGTCGTCTCCAGAGAACGAATCTCCTTCTCGGCTCCATAGCCGTAATATTCTGTATCAGTTGGTTGCCGTTGAACGTTTTCAACCTCGTCGCGGACCTGTCGACCAGCCAGGCTTTCACGTCGCAGCCGATGATGGTAAGATGTTCTGAGTTGGAACACCGCCACACCACCCCTCGTTGGTTGTGACGGTGCACGGGTCACCTGCAAATAAAGATAATTTTACTTGTGGTTTTATGGTATTGATTTGGGATGGAGAGCGCAACGACTAACCACCCCTCCTTCTACTAATTCCAGGTGTGCTACGCGATCTGCCACATGATGGGCATGTCGTCCGCCTGCTCGAACCCGATCCTCTACGGCTGCCTCAACGAGAACTTCTGGAAGGAGTTCAAGGACATCCTCTGCATCGAGACGCACACGGACGCCGGCGGCGCTGGCGAGAACCTCAAGCTCTCCTTCAGGAAGCACTCGCAGAAGGCGATCAACAGGAGCAAGCCGGACCTCGTCACCGGAGGTACCGACTACCAGCCGTGCAACACGGCCAGCACCGACATGACCGTACTGACTAAGTGCTAGCTGTTAAGGAATTTCGCGCTGCGAAGGAACGGACACCAGCTCAGGGCCGAGATCATTCACGAACAAGTGTGAGGGTCGGAGACCGAGACGAGCGACGACGTGTCTTAGTGTGAATCGATGTGGTGCTAACGGGCAACGTTTCGAAAATCGGGAACTAAAGGGTGAAGTGAAGTGTTGGAACGGTGTAGCCCCAAATCCCGTCCTAAATTAAGCCGTGCTCTCTGATTGTTCGTTACGATCACCGTAACCTCCTATTTATCCTACCGGAATCAGATCAGCGGCAGCCATGGAGATATATCACAGTTCAATGTTAATATAACTTCCAAACAGCGTGCTCTCCGTTTTACGTTGCTGTCTGTTGAAGTTACAACTCCCCTCTTCACTCCTCGAGAAGCTTTCACTGATAACTTGCTCCGTGAGATCAAAGTGAACTATTGATATGTAATTAAACTATTGCTAGTATAGCTGCAATAGTCCAGTCCTAAGCAAAAACATACACTGCACGGGCTGACCAAGGTACCAACTTTTACAATGTCCCTCTGTTTTCCCCCAGAAGAAGTCGAAGCGACAGTGATTAGGCATGGTGGGGAATGCTGGAAATATTAATCTTTTAATTATTAATGGAATTTTTGAAAAATAATTATATTCATCCACGTAGTACCAGAAATCCTAAACACAAATCTCTCCACGTTTTTTCGAAATAGTTGATATGAATTTAATAATCACTTGAAGCCTCTGGATTACTCTGTATAGAAAGAAATTCTTATGTTGCAAGGTACGATAAACTAGAAGTTCATATTTTAAATATCATTTCAATTCGCAAGCTTCATTGCGAAGAATATGCGAACATTCTTTGATTTTCCATTAATTTTTTTAGCATTAAAATTGTGGCACTTAGGGTAATTAATGAGGTTATAGGAAGGAAGGAAAATAAGGTTAAGTACCTCGTAAAACCTTAAAAGCCGCGATGTTTTTGCGTAAACGAATTACTTGCTAAAAGTATTTTTTAATTTATGATATAGTATTTTCCTCACATTTTACATATTCAACTGTCTTTTGTTCCCAACTCCTTTACTTTTACAGTTAAAGTAACAATAGGCAAAGATAACTGACTGACTTTACCAACTATACACAGACACACTATGACAGATAGTTTGAAAGCTCTGCCTGATCAATGCTAGTTATTTTTCTGGTTTATGAACGTTGCAAAATTTTATTTGACCATCTCGTTACCCAGCTTGGCAGCAATTTTTTCAGCGATTAGCGCAGCTCCCACTTTTTTGTAAAAACTATGTAAATACTACGTCTCACGTATAACTCGCAAACTACTTGGAGCTCGAGGAGAAACTAAAATAGAGCTCGGATTCCGAGCAAACAACCCTTTCTAACATATATTCTTCAATGCAACAGTTCTACCCTCATAAGTTCAATACAAACGGCACTCTTTTCTTTGTTCGAGAATTACAAGTTCTAGTCAATGTTCTATCTGTGGTGTAAAAATAATTCTACGAATTCGGAACGTTCTGTATCGGGTAAGGCCTTTACGTCCGATTTTTGAAATTGTTGGACCTACGAAACGAAAGGATCAAAGAAACGGTTCGTTTCCCGTTGATGTATCTGGTTACTACGTTTCGGTGTTATCAAATAGATGTGAAAAATATGTCGAGTGTAGACGTTTAATCAATTTTATACAAAGTTTCAATATGGTGATGTATGTTAGGGAAAGTTTTATATTTTTGTTGAATTATAAGCAGTGATGTTTTTCGCACGTAAGTGTAAAGCAAAACAACTTTCGACCGAAGTAGTGGTTTACGATATATCGAGAAGGCAAAATAAATAAAACGGGTACGCTTTTAAGGAATACTACCGAGGGATTTTTCGTATTCAATTACTTTTCCCGCCTCCGGGTTCCTTTCGGATTTGAAAGAGAACAACGAGGAGATTGCCCAGATATGTCAGCACCACGAAATAATCTTTTATTATTCCCAAGAGGTAGGGAAATCCCATAAATTATGTTTTAACCTGTAAAAGAACGCCTAGTTCACTGGGATTGCTATCGGAATAACCGTTCCCGATTAAATTGTCTCTAACAGTTGCCACCGATGTCCATTAGATCAACTAAATTAATTGCTGGATCTCAGCCGATCCCAGCGATTTACACGCGGCCGGGTTGTCATTATCAGGGATCGCGTTTTGCCGTAAAAACAATCCAAGTTTTCAGCAGGGGAGATCTTTATTTAAGTTCATGACACGAAGGAATATGACCAGTATTTCACGCCTCAAATTTTACCACTTCCAATATAAATAATTTATAAGGGACAGAATATTTATAGTTTTGTCCGAGAAAATATTATCGGAATTACTAACATCAAGTAGAGGGTACCGTTTATTTTTGTTTCGTAAAATGTCTAAATTACTACTTTAGTGTCACAAGCTATAAACCGCAGAGCGGAACTAAAGCCATCGTATCCGGTATATACCAAGTGTGTCGTTAAAACTACACGTTAGTGCATATTCGTTCCGATACGTTTCGAAAGTGGCATCAGGGAAATGTAATATTTTCATTTCATTTCGAAAATTTTCCTCCTCGGTATTAGACCAGACACGTGTAATCTTTTAATCAATTTTGATATCACCTTCGCGTTACGTAATTGACTAATTTGTTTCTTCGATAACACAACACGTCCCTGTTCAAATAACAAACCCAATTAACTTTCAGAAAACGTTTTAATTAAAACGTCTCGATTCGTGTTTGTTACATTGAACTGTGCGATGTTTGATGGTGTAATTATGTGAGGAGTTAATTTCGGAGTTGGTAGTTGTTTTGCTCGCACGTTATCTCTTTTATGGAGTCGATGGGAAGAAGGAGTAAAATACACAATTACGAAATCCGAATGTAAATATCTTGTTAATTAGATGTTAAATATGGAATCTACGTATTTTACTCCTTCAGTCGACGAGTAGAAAGCATTGAAGAGTCCACGATGTTTTCCAACAGTCGACTCGATCCCGAAAAGCAATTTTCAGTATTATTACGAGAATTAGTTATTCTATCTATCGTGATCTGTTGTTAATGTTTTTTGAAATTAACGATTAATTTTTGAATAACCTGAGTATTATTTGTAAGCACAATGTTTAATAAATCGATTGGAACTAACCAGTGTTTTATTGGTACTTTAGAGGGCAATCGCTGTGTTTTTAAGAGGAGACGCATGACAGCATCGATAAAAGCTTGTGGGTTTAAGAATTTTGCTCTTGATACAGGCGCTACGGAGTTATGATGAAAATAAAACGATCATCTCGTCGTTTCGCTCCAAAATTTAATTTTTTCGCAATGAATCTAAAACTAAAGAAGAAAATACAAAATTAACGTTTACTTTAGCAATATACGGCAAAATATTAACCATAACTTCACTAAGAAGTGTCATTTCTTCGAAAAGACTTAAATCTGATTCAAAGGCTAAGTGTCTTTTCGGCATATTGAACTACTGAACAAAGACAAAATAAAATTATTTCGTTTCACATAGCCCCATATTACATACACCCTTCTGCATTATGGAAAATCACAGCAATGAAACAACAATAGGAATGCAAGATCCCCTCGTCCTCCGTAATCCACGGATTATATGGAAAATCTAACTCTTCCATTATTCACACACGATTTTTCGAAAAGCTTTGACGTCATCCAGGCGAAGTTACGAGGATTACAGTAATAATTACACATAAATCGAAAAAAGTATAAAGCTTAGACTTAAAGCACTTTTTTGCGATTTCCCCTTGTATTTCTGGAGCTTTTAAATAAATCATCCCAAACTCCCCTGCTATTAAAGCTGGATTAAAAAAGTTCGTGTCGTGATTAGGGATGCCCGCATTTGAATTTTAAATGGAGAGCAAATGTTACTCTCGGTCGCTAATTGAAAGTTCCCTGATTTTTAAAAATATATACTCGAGTGGGTCACGGAAAAAGCATAGTTCCCCTGTGATGTTCCTGCGATCGAAATAACGGTCCATACGCCCGGTCAGCGAAAGTCTGAAGATTAAAGGCGCAATTAACACTATTAGTAGAGTAAATTGATGAAAGCATGAGACTCGAGCGATTTGCATACGTGGTATAGAAAACGGTTTACGTTCATTAAAACGGAATACAGGCCATCAACAAACAAGCACTTTCCTAATGTTTTTTTGATAACAATACCGTCTTATGTTAAAGTAAAACACTCGCTACGTCTCCTCATAACCATAAATTAATTATTAAAGCTTTTTTCCGCTAACATATAAAAATCCTCATACATAAATACATAAGATTTCCTTCAAATACGACACGTACTGAATCTCAAAAAAGTATCTCAAGGCGTCCGACCACCAGAAATAAATAAAATTGTCATCGTGTCCGATCGTAATCATTAACAGTCTGGTCAGCGGATATCGAGAGTAATAGGGTATTGAGTGTAGACGGAATCTCAAGTTACTGGAAGGGAATGTTAAGGGGGAAAGGGATATTCATCGGAAAGTGGGATCTCGTGATTAATCGTACGGTTTTAGCAAATAATCACGAACAAGCTCAGGGCTTGGCGTATCCGTTCATACACGTGCATTACAAATGGTAAGGATAGGTATGCATTGAAACGTGGAATTCCATGGTTAAACAAAGTAGATATCTTGAAGTAGTGGTAACATTAAAAAATGCGTTACATGGTGCGTGACTCTAATATGTGGAATCCAAATGCATGGAAACTACATGCATGATAAAGCACCAAAAATGCGCCTAATAATATATTAAGTACGCACCGATTATATTGAAGTGAACGTGAGCAACGTAATTAAAAATTTCCTCAAGGGTTCAGATACTTGAAATTATTTTGACATATAAACGATATTTCAAGCTGTCGAATCGTTTTTTAAAAATTAAAATCGGTTCATTAGAAGAGCTAGGAAATTGTTTATTGAAGCTAAGCAGATGTCAAATTGTTATTTTCAATTCGTTCTGTTTAACACATGTAATATTTTAAGCGTCACGTTAAATGTACAAACTTATCCTTAAGTGAAAATGATTGGCTTTAATTCCAAGCCACTTTGTGTTATTTGTCGTTTGAGTTTGCTTCTTTAGCGTGTTACATTGAAACCACTTGAGTGGCATTTGCCAATATAGTTGTAAGAAAATTCCCTTGGACGATATTCGATCGTCTAATAACGTTAACGAGTTTGCAATGCGAGAATTGCTGGAATTTCTATATATTCGCACGGTAATATAGTAACTCTGTAGATCTAACTTGTGTCACAGATACCATCCTAGGGCCCTTTCATAATAAACAACGCAGTTCTCGTCAGAGCCCGACCTAAATGCGATTATTGGACACAGAAGGCACCTTCGAGCCGATGGATAATTAATAGGATGTTGGCTTTCGCTTGCCTCGTTTGCCTGTGGAAATGCACTTGAAACAAGCCATTACTTAGAATTAAATTGTGGACTTCCAGGGACGTTACGGTTGAGTCGATGGACCACCGGATCGATTAACTGGTATAGAAAAAAGTCGGATCGCTACTAGAATTACAGCAAGTGAAAGGTGGGCGAAACGGGGGCGAAGACGTCAAAAACCAAGCGAACGTACAAATGCATTGTCATCGCGGAATAAAATTCAATCAATTTTGTGAAATATTTTAAGTACCATGCATTCCAAACGAATCAGTTGAAAGGAAGACTAGTTAATGCGTTTTCATGACAATTCATTTGAATCTGGAGCCATGTGCTGACGCTATAGCTAAGAAAGTTTAGCCATTTTTCCCATTTTTGAAGATTATTCGAAATATAAATAATAAATGAACAGATAATGAAGTCAATCTTGACAGTGTGACACATCGACAAATGTAAGCCAGACACCGGAGAAGAAAAACAAGCAATTTTTCCTGAATATATTAATTTTTGTTGTTACTACCGAAGTGAAATCCATAATCGTCGTCGTATCCCCTCCTCCGATCTAGAAGGTTCAAAATCGGAATGAGGTTACGCCTTTACTTTTGAATCAAGGTCGCGGAAGTGACGGAGAAATTGCACTTGGAATGAATTAAATTAATAAATGATTCACGATATGAGAGTGTGCTCTCTCGACTACGCCGAGGCGTTTAATTGTGGCCTGTAATGAGTAATTCCAAGTGTATGTCCGTTCAATTGTTAAACGGCGATTACACGCAAGACGTGCTTCTTATAAAAATGATCCAGTGTGAATGTATACATAAAAGAAAATAAATTAATTGGAATACTTTGTTTTTGATCTAATGAACTGTGAATTGCAAAGAGATTTACTGCAGTAACTATACAACGTACTACTATGAAGTATCCTTATGATCATTAAGAAGGGACCCACCGGTGGTAAGGAATTATAATCACCTGTATCCTATATGCAATTTACTAACAAGTTTTTTAGAGCTATAAATAAATTTGCGTCAAATTTGCTGTTATTTTTAATATTATTCACTATATAACTGGTTCGCTTTTATTGTAAATTAACAGACAAGGTATGAGAAAGCATTCTCAAATAAAAAGAACTGCAGAATTTAGTTACCTAAAATTTATTCTTGGTATTACGTTATAAAACACGCAGCGATCGTTAGATTTAATAATGGAAGGGCTCGTTCTTTCCTTCACCCCTCCCAATATTGTTTATCTTCCAATATATCTACCTACGCATATTTATAGATTATATTAAGTTCTCGTTCCGTTACGAAACGATTTCATTTCAACCCAAATAGGAATTTAAATTCTTATTTAGATAACCTACCCTTGATTTATATTGCATTATGCCAGATGCCTTTTGCAATAATGGAAATATTAAAACCCCCTGCATAATCTATTGTTCCCACCCTACGATACGTTCGTAATGAAAAACTTTTGTGTTACATCCCGCGGAAGCGGATTTATCTCATTCCAAGCATTTTTCCAATTAAATTTCCAATCTAACAAACGAGGGAGTTGGGAAATCTTGTCAGAAATGCAATTAAATCGTTAGGAAATACCCATGAGTTGAACTGCGTGAAAAATGTATTAAATAACAACCGGAGAGAATCAAAAGATTTTCATTCTATCGGATTTACTATAAGGGAAGCTGTTAAGGGAAGAAATCGAATCAATCTAAATAAAAAAATTACAGAAATTCGTTTCGTTGTGAAATTGAAGTTATCGGTGGAAGAAAGGAGAAAATCATCGTACGCTCTGAGGCGAATTCAACAATTTTCCCAGAATTCAATAAAGAAGTCCACCAACTGATTGATAAATCCAGGAAAAAATAACTTATTCTTTTTGAAATTCAAGAATACGGAATTAATGGGTAGAAAACTTTACAAAGGAGTAATTAGAAATATTTCTTAGAATTTTTTTATGTTATCTCGTGTTTTAGCGATTGCACTGCACACATGTCACAAGTGTTAATGATAGAATTATCAATCAATAAATGGAACGTTTCAAAAGTATGGGTAACTAATGCTTATGGAAAAATTTCACAAGTATCCTATGAAGTATCAGTGAATTTTGTTTACAGATAGATTTAAAGCATTTTGGTAGGTCTTTGAAAGTTATATGAAAGGCTTTCTGGTACACTTTGATACGATTAGACTTGTCGTAAGCAAGAAACCATGTTATTGTATTCATCATATGAAATCAGTCGCTGTTCAACGTGTGGAAAGAAAATTGGCATGGCAGATGATAGCTCAGCGAAAGCATCGCATTTTAAATTTCTGTAACACGAGACCGGAGCAAAGCGAAGATATTTTCGAATCGAGTACCACATGTCTTCCGCATTCGACCAAAAACACGGACAACACGGTCATCCGTGTCAGGAATACGTTAACCTTTTCGCCACTTGATCCGTATAATCGGCAGTTTATCGGTACTAATTTCGATAGCCGAAATGATACCCAACCGGACATGTAAATTACGCCGGCACCGATGTAATATCGTTACATTCGCCGCGTCGCACGACAACACAACCTAATGCCAGGTACTTCCGAAAGAACCATCATCGTAATCATCATTACCTGTCGACCATGGTGCCGCAGCTAAACCATGGTGACCGGTAACAAAACAAACGCGAGGAGACCGACGATGGGACGGCCCATCGTCACGGACCACTGACCCATTGACCCGGATTCCTCGGTACTAACAGCAGTAGTCGCACTCGACGGACGAGACCACTTTTGGTCGAGTTGTACGTTATACCGGGATATCGTCGTGCCGTGAGACGGACGTCGTACCATTTTTTCCTCTTATCATCCTCGTTGTTCGGTGTTCGGTACAGTTTTTCGGTTAAAAAGTACCAGATGGAGGAGTACGATTAAGGGATACGTGAAACAATCACTTAAGGTAACTATTTCTGGGGGTGGTGAAGCTGTATCGTTGTAATATTCCTTCTATGCTCGAAAACATGAAATAAGCACTACTTAACCCTTAACTATTTGATACAGTTATTGCTTTTATCACTTTGGGTAACTACATTAGCTCTGCTTCAACTGTCTTGTTGTAATTTTTCACTGCATACTTGGGAGTATAAGGTACGTACTACTATTATCAATGGATCGATGAGTACCCAAATTAAAATTAAATTTTGTATTCGCTAAATCTGCCCCATTGCTACTACTGTAGTTGTTGTAGGTATGACTATGAAATTGACAAATTTACTAGGTGGTAAGAACTATGAAGTACCATCACCTAAGAAAACTATTTCAGGTCTGCTGAAATCGTTGTATTGTATTGGTTTAGACCAAATGACAAATATTGTCGATGCCAGTACTTGAATCACTTCTTATACGCATGGCTGATAACCACTGTTAATTGTGCTGCATTTTATACCAGTCATGAATCCTGTATCAAATCTAAAGCATAAAAAGAACTTGTTGTAGCGGAACTACAAACTGGCAAAAATATGGCGTTTGTTATAATTTCACAGCTTTCCTCTTTCGCTTTACATACGATTAACCTCAATCGTCGAATTGATTTAAAAATTAGTAGAATTGTTACAAATGATGAGTTAACAAAAAGAAAATTCTTCAAAAGTAAAACATTTCCTTCACTGGATTCACAATTGACAAATTTGTGCTCAGATGGGTCTAAAATTGATTCATTTTGGTCATCCGACAAATCCTTTCACATATTAACATATCACCCACACATCCTCCGGCCTAGATCTAGGATTATGAATGAAAGCAAATCTCTGAAAACTCTCCGGCGAACCTACTAACCCGTCGATAATGAGCGATGCAAACAATGAATGTGTCGTTGCACGGAATGTCATCACTCACGATTATTTTTTTAACGGCATTCAGATTTCTCTTTTTCTATTTCTCACGTTAAAATGCCACGAGAAAATTGTATTTTTATTTCGCTCGCGAGCAGTCGATAAACGATAAAACCGGGAAAACCTTAAAGTGATGGTCTTTATCGGAATTCAAATGGGTCACAGGTACACGAGATCCTCTGAGTGAGTTAAAATGTTTCACAAAGTGTTTCCTCGAGTTATTTCACGAAAACAAGAATCAGCCGACAGAAGGATGATGTAGAAAGATTACAAGCATTTACACTATCTTTTCTGGGTATCACAAGGCCCATAGATAGTTAATAATGGCTTAATATTACCAGCAATCAGAAATTAAAAACCCATTCTCGGTTTATGATTGCGAAATTTTTTGGTTACCCCGTATCCGTGGGAATCCGATTGACTAATTTCAAGGGTCTCCGGAAAATATGCGAATTTTCTTAGATAGCCGGTTTCTCCGTATCCACTGGGGCTGGACTAACTAATTCTGAGTGTCTCTGGGAAATCTACGAATTTTCCGACATATGCGGTTTCCGATTGGGAATTTTCTGACCGCCCCGTATTTAGGGGATACGGATTAACGGATTCCCGGTACCTCCGGAAAATCTGCGAATTTTCCGACCGTCGTGGTTTCTGATTCCGTATTTTCCGACCACCTAGTATCCAAGGGACGCCGATTAACAGATTCTCAGTGCCTACGGAAAATCTGTGAATTTCCCGATCTTTGCAGTTTCCTATTGTGAATTTTCCGACCCCTCAATTAAAACTAATACATTCTCTTCAGCAACTAAACTCATTAACCGTGAAAAACTTCAAGGGATGAAAATAAATTCGCACACAAGCCAGTGGGGGCGGCAAGTAGTCCCAGGGAAAGACCGATAGAAAACTATTTCCCTTCCCTACAGGGAGCAACATAGCAAGAGCGTTGTTTGTGCAAATGGCAATAAATTTCACCCCTTCTGGCGGCGGTCGAGTCGACGTTTTATCGCAAAGGTAAAAATAGTTTCCCATAAAACAGGGGAAATACTCGCCGTTCCAGGAAGTTTAACATGCTCCTCTCAGAGCGTTTTCCCGAGATTTCCTTCAAATTATAAGCTAAATCCCGTTTATAACTTCTCGGAATGATGCAAGAGACGAATAATACCCCGAATTGAAAATGTCTTGTTATCAGCGATGGGCTGAAAAAGGAAACTCAGGAAATTTAATCCTTGGATCCCACTCAAACTTTCTTGTTCTCAGAGTTTCTGTAAGGATGAATTCGTACCGTATTAAAGAAGAAGTCGCATAAATCTATAATCTACCGTCTCTTCGAATATTTATCATTGGAACATAAGGGTAGTATTGATGTATGGGAAGTTTTTGGCGAAAAAAAGGAACAAGGGAACATATTAAGTATGTATTTATCCCTTACTGAAGTTTCGATATACAGGACGTCCCAATATTATCACAAAGTAACACAAAGTAATGATTCTCACTATGCACTATTGCTGAAAATTGTGCGAATGAAAATAGGGTTAAATTAGCTCTCTTTGTGTGATGCTTATCAAAAGCAATCATGAACTAAAATTCTTCCAACGAAAGTGCTTCATAGAACACAAGGAGCTGTCTAAATTTGTTCTAAGCGTGGTTGGAAGATTTGTGAGAAAATAGTCTCTATTTAAACAGGGAAAAGTGACCCCAATAGGACTATATTTGTCTAAAACGACGCAGATATTAAAGAAAAATTATCAACTGAATGAGCCGATTCCACGGAAAGACCAACCTTGCTTTAAATTGCAAAAAAAAACACAATAGCTCATCCCGAGACATCCTCGCAAACTTCACCCCGCAATTTACTTAATAAACGAGAAAATCCTCCCGAAATGGAATTTGAATCTGATGGTTGTTACGTGCTAAAACGCGACAAAGTCAGCTGAAACAATTTCTTTCCGAGGCTCCCTTTCCTCTTTTCGAGCCCGGGCGAGTGTAATAAACATGGGAACGTGTACATACCCCGGAAATAACAATAAAAGAGTACAGAAAAGTTGTAAAAATAAAATGTTCACGAGGGCAATGTCGCAGAGACAAGATGTATGTATAAAGACAAATTAGACGTCCCTTCCGTCGGGACGGGACGTACAAATTAGATGGCAACCGGGGGATAGGAATAAAAATAGCGTACACCCTAGTATGAAATAACAAAAACGAGCAAAACGATTGACGGGTGGTTTAATACCCACGACTAATTTATGTAAATTAAATGACGCATGTGAAAACTAATTGTTCATAGCGATTATAACAATTCAGATGGAAGGTAAAAGTAAACTTTCCTCGACAACCCATCAAAATGCTTCAGAAAGTTAAAAGCGACTTCGAAGAGATCCGTTAACTTTACTGTTACGTAATAAATTAATTAACGTCTTGATCGAGATTAATTTCCCGGAGCTTTGATATTTAATTAATAACGCAGAGTAAATCAATTTTTGTTTAATTCCCATTATCTTTGTTTGTAGAAGAAAATGTTTGTTAAATTAGTAGGAAAATTTTGTACTAATCCTACTCATTAATAAGTGCTGTTTTAAAATAGTCACACTCTGCTTGTTAACGATTATTATCCACAGCTGAATTACCCCTTAATAATGGTACTTGTTGATGAAAAGTGAAGAGTGAGATATAAGGATCCTTTTTTGTGTCAAGTTCGCAGTTGTTTAGGCAACAATTAGAATGTAGAAACTAGAACATTCCCTTACCACGAATAAAATGGGTACGACACCTACAGAAATACTTGGGTAATACTTTCGTATAACTAAAAACTTGGAAATTACGTCCTATGATGAAAAATTTTAATTTCCCTTTGCTCGTGCACGAAGCTTCACGGTACATTAAACGTCTCGTCGAAATTAGATAATCCCTATAACTTATGTATCGATAAGTCTACTCCGTTATTCAATTTTCCTTGTTTAAGTAAGGTTTATGTAATGGAATTCTAGCCGGTGAAAAGTCGTTGGAATCATGAATTCAACAGAGATTTGTAACTTGGAAATTCAAACAGGAAACAGTCCTATTTAAAATGTTGTTTTAAATTCAATAGGTCTGAATCATATAGACGAAAGATTGTAGAAGTGTCTTCCCTATCTAATCTACTCGATTTCATACCTCGCAGGCTGACGGAATGCCTCTCCGAAGATGACAAAGAAATGGTCGCACTGGAAGTTACAAACCATCCTGAGGGGCCTCGTCCTGATCCTGTGCCGCTCTTTCCCGGCGGAAGCCTCCGAGGGGGCCGCCCTAGAGGGGGAGCTGAAGGGTTACGTGGACGCCGTCTTCGGCGTCGGGGACGTCGACCTCATGCCCGGCGTCAGGATAGAGAGGACGGAGGCGGACGTGGGGAACGGCACCGCGGCGGCGGAGGGCGAGCGCGGCAGGGAAGTGCACAGTGTCCAGGACTACGTCGAGGAGAGGTTAGGTGAATTCGTGAGGACTCATTCGTTGTCGGTGAACGTGCAGCAGACCGGGAGGTTTCTCTCGTCGGCAGGTAAATTTAGTAGAGTTAGAGCGTTCTGAAAATTTTCGATGCGATCTTCACCAGAATTTACATATTTTCCAAGCGTTAATGGTCACCGTTCCACCCCCTTTACCAAATTTTCACCGGTGCCTAGCATTTTCCGACCATTTTCAACCATCAACAACGTTTAAACTCGACCTATCCCTATTAATCACCCTTAGAATCGATCTAAGCTCCTCCGTCGAGTACCCTCGACAAAAAATAAGAAGAGGGTGACTGATGGAGGGGCACTAACCTGAAACGAGTTTTGAAATAGTTTAAATTGCGACGCACCTCCCTTTCAGGGACTAATTAAACGCCGGAAAAACTTTGACACGCAATGAATGCGTTGATTAGGTGTTTCCTTTCGGAGTTGTGGCGGAATTCAATCGTCGATGGGTCAATTAAAACATAATTAAATGGTTTATGATTGAAGATGACGAAGAGAAACGGGGATGACGGGGTACTTTGTGTATCTTTTTTTAGTGAGTAATGATTGAGGAAAAAGAACATAGCATTGTTATATTAGCCAATTTACAACAAGTAGTCCAGTAAAAGGAAATTAATCGCAATCTACGAAGGTATCTCAATAAGTATACTTTGTTGTAGCAATTCTAAAGCATTTTTCGTTAATAGGTGACAGAAAGCCAACAATACAGTAAAAGATCTAAGGAATATCCAGAACAAACAAGTAATCCCACTATGCAAATGAAAATAATGTTAGAAAATGGGTTTTATAATACACGAACATTTACTTTACTTTATATACTTTGAAAATTATGGGTTGCCAGATGTATCGCAGTTAATGGAAATGTTTTGTATATTTTCTTGACTTTTACCATCCCTCAAGTTTATAGATGCAGGTAGGAAATCACACTGTGTGTTAGAATGGAATAAAGAAATTGAATTTTCACTTGTTGAACTAAAACAATCGGGCTAAGACAATTCAGCTTCAAATACAAAGCACCTCCGGATCTGATCCCATTGGGTGTACCGTTTCGATTTAAATTCGTGACGTTGAACAAGTTTAGGTACCGCTATTCCCTCAGGAAGTACTCTGGTGGACGTTTCCAGGAGGCTCTGGCAAGAGTTCCTTCCTTGCCGGCTTCGGCATGGGCTTGTTAGCATTCGCCCTGAAGAAGCTTCTACTTCCAGTGTTCATCGGGGCCCAACTGATCAAGAGCGTGTTGATCGCGATGTTCCTCCCGTCGATACTGGGCGGCCTCGGTAAGATCGTCGGGAAGGGCCTGTCGACGTTCTCGGGCATATCGGGCGCATCGACGGGCCTCAACCAGAACCACAACCACAACCAGCTCGAGGAGTTCGAGTTCAAGGACACCGATCCCTACGGGAACGAGCAGGCGACCGCCGGGAACGATTTCAACGCCCAGGGCGAGGCCTCCAACCAATTGGATAACGTCGATCTCGAGACGAGCACCTCGTCGAAGAACAGCAGGTGAGAGGGATTTAAATTTTAACCCTGTAATCGTTACTCACTTTTGGGAGACGTGGGTAATGAAATAGGTGTGAGAATTAACAGAAGATGGGGTGGATATGTAATGGAAAAGTAATGAAATGGCGGATTTGCCTACTGAACGCAGCTAAGTAATAACAATAATTAGGAATTAAATTCCATGAAACTGCCATAAATATCAGTGTGTTACTAATACGGTTACCGGGGTGAAAATTAACCAGCAACTTTCAGGAGCGGACAATAACAACGAACCCATGTTGTGATACACGCGAATATCCTTTCGAAACGGCACATTATATCCGATTAGGGTAATTTCCGCTTGTGCTCATGTATGAAAAGCGAAGCTTCGAGAGGTTTGATTTGTTTCAAGCGCGACACAACGATTAAACTGGTATTTATTCATTCAAATTGCGTGTGGAAACTAATGAAATGACCGCAATAAGGTCTCTCGGGCATCGGAACTACGTGCACATAAATTAATTCGGGAAAATCTGTATTACGTCGGTGGAAAACTGCAAGGGAAATCATAGGGCTTTATCGGGGGTATGGAAATGAATTAGAGATACAGTTCTTAGATATTACGAAGGCAATTAAGGTATGAAAGTAATATTTCATATCACCTCAAAGTGGAAATTAAACAAAAACAAGGAACTGTAATTAAAGTACAAGTCCCAACCAATATACTAAAATTAATTTTACTTCTCAGTTTTCCTGGGCTTAGAACTGGCAGTGATTGTGAGTGTGGTTGAAATTAATACCGTTCACACATAGAAACCGCCTCCTCTTCATTGTGATAAAAACATTATACCACTCCTCATGTACAAAGTTTAACAATCACCTTGTATAAATAATTGTAGAACACTACAGTCAGTGTGCCGACAAAAATCCGCCTCACGAACAACCCCTGAAAGTTTTCCCGACTAAACTAACCCTTAAGGGTGTTTACACGAGCGCGCCCTTTCCGGTCCTAATCAAACTTCACGTTTCCAGGTTCGGCCTAATCAACCAAAGAATCTCCTTCGTGCAGCCCGCGAACGATAACTACTACATGCGCCGTCCCCCTCCGAGGAAGACCGACTACAAGGTGTTCCACAAGATACCGACATCGTCGTTGCTCCTGACGAGTTACGACCCGTTCTACAGCCCCCTGCTGTCGAGGCTGGACGCGATATTCCAGCAGCTCGGATTGGGGAACGCGAAATCTGCAGAGACGGAAAGATGCAGGGAGAGGCTCGTGTGCCTGATGTACGCGAACCCGGCGAAGTACGCGCCCTACAGTAACCTCATTTCGGCACAGTTGAGCAGGTGATTTACGTTCCAACTTATAGGGTTTGGTGATCCAGACGAATAGGATTTACCGAGAAAATTGTACATACCTGTACAGAAACGCACAGACCATTACATACCTCTATCGATTACTACAGATCGATATACATTAACAAAGACCAATACGGAACAGTACACACTAGTACACATCTGTACAGAGCAACACACACTAATTCAGACCAGTAGAGACTACAACACACCTTTACAGACCAGAACAGGACAGTATAGATCAGTGCAGAACAGTAAAGATTTTAGTTTCATTTGTTTGCTACTGGGAATTGAGTTTGGGATTAGTAAATTTGATACTTGTACTTACATATGTACATGTAACTTGCAGAGCTCCTTTTGTTTCCGTTGTAACTAATGGAACCTGCAACAAGCAACAAAACAAATCGTTAGAAGATTGCATGAAACTCTAGGTAACGATATTAGTGGCATAAGGGGAATTCTAACTTTGTAAAATTTTTCGTGGGATATTACAAGGCCCTTTCCTCGCGGTGCCTGTGTTTCTTCAAGTTTTTTCGGGACGAATTTCCCAAGGAAAATGTATTAACATATAAAATTAGGCAGATAAAAAATAAATTCCTTGGCTCGGAAGATAAAAAATTACTTATTCGAATCCACAAATAATGAGAAAAATCTTTTATTGGAACAAGTGGAAATAAATGTTTCCTTTGACGGTGAGCAAACGCTATAAAGGCGCTTATTCGTTATCTTCGACTTATAACGAGTCCGTTCCGGACGAATCCTTTTACTATCGAGATATTGTTACTTTGTACTTGTATCCATTCCTTTTATTATTCTCCTCCTCCTTTCGTCCGGTCGTGTATCCTGAAATTTTCTACTATTCGAAGACCATTAACTGCTTTCTCAGACTGACCGCCAAACACGGAGTGTTTTCATTCAATTGTTTCCTTTAGCAGCAGAAACGGCCAAAAGTCTATAAAATCAAATCCATTAGTTTAGTTACCACTTTCACTGAATTTAGTAGGAATGTTCTCCTACACTTTTACACCTTTTACTATACCACTTATAAATTGGTGTCAAATGTTGCCCTGAGAACATATTAGGTAGATTGGAAATTGTTATAAGTGTTGATTGTGCAATGAAAAGGAGGATTTTGAATAATAAGTGTTTGTTGTACATCTAAAAATTACATCCATAAATACATGATGGTCAGATTGCTTCTTACAACTAAAGAAAATGGATTCTTTTCCAAATTAAACGAAATTGTAAAGACTGTATATCACAAGGATTCAACCATTAAGTGATGCCTAAATCAGATTTATATATTAATGTCTCTGAAATGTTGAAGAGATTTTTGCCAGATCAAGGAAAGCATTGCTTGGATTTATTCACTAGGACTAATTTCTGGACACCCTGTACACAAACTTCCTCTATGCATGGCGCGTCCTCGTTTCCATACCGTTGTTCATAAATTTTGATTGAGTGCCTCGCACGTCAGCCTATTATAAAAAATGTTTTAGATTGTTCAGACGTCGTCCTAAGAAGCCAACAAACAGAATTTTCGTGGCTTATCAATATTCCGGGCTCCGGGAGAAAACCGTTTGTTTGTTGCTCCGGGGAACCCTCGCAGATAAATGTAAGAATGTGAAATTGGCTTTGATATGCGACCTGTCTTTCACAGGTGGTCAGAGGCGAAGCGGTTTTAAGTAAATATTTTGCGATTTTGGGATAAAGGGGCTCAAAGTTCAAGAGTGAATCGCTGGCGGATTTTCAGATGACACTCAAAATCTATTAATTGTGTTCCTGAGAGTACGTTGCGGCCAGAAAATGTGTGATCGAAAACCGCGATGGTCGGGAAATGCTTGAATTTTCCTGTAAATGCTTAATCGTTAACCCTCGAATGTTGGAAAATTAGCAGGAGCTCGATCGGATTCAGTGTCTATTAGATGATTCGTAATGAGGAATCAAATTCCAAGGCTTTAATATGTCAGGAAAATTTACCTTATAATATATATTAAAATGCAAGGAAACCATTTGCTAATGAAAATTTGCTTTTGGTAGATACTCATATAGGGATAGCCCACATCCATCATATTATATCATTACATCACAGACAAAATGAAAAGAAAACAGAGGATTAGCATTTCAACAATACTCACCAATATACACACCAAATTTTACCCTTTTAATCATATTCTGAGTATACACGTGGATTATTTCCGTAGTTAAATTCCTCCTCAGCGGAGAGATTCTATAAAATAACTATCGAATCGAATCCAATTTCTTCTCGATGTCTATTCTGGTTCCTAAATGCTTTAGCTCTTCACAAGTTATTTTTCCTTTTCCCGTCATAAGCTGCCTTCATAAAATATTTACAAAGCGAGAAGTCAAATGACGATGACTCGCTGCAAGTCTACTATTATTTCATTTCTGAACCGACGTTCCCCGCATAAGTTATAAGAGGAAAATAGTCGTAAAAGCAAACAGTTTTATGCTTAATAAAATTCTGAAACGTAAAAAGAGCTGCCCCTCATGAATACATGGATGGCTCATATTCGAAAGTGAATAAAACGTCGGCATATTTTGGTCTTGAAATATTCATGAAGTTGTCGAAAAGTAAAATTCTTGAAACTTAGACTCAGACCGTCGATTAAACGTTATGTCTCGAGGGGTTTGAAACTGAACTCCGGGAGAGGAGAGTTTTCGATCGGATCCGGTTGATTCCTGAAATGAATCCCCACCAAAGCTTCTTGATAAAATGAATACACATCTTCTCGGTTATAAGTTGGAAATATCGGCGGTACCCGTTTTATCCCCGAAGGATAATCGAGCAGACGCCATTCGGATGGGATATTTTCCAGCGGGCTCCGAACTCATCAAAGTCCATCATAATAATAACTTCGTTCCGTCGAATATTCCCGTCGACGACCTTAAGAAAATGAATTATTACGAAGCGACGAGGGGATGGGGAGCGCTCCCCGATAATCTTTTGTTTGATCCGAGTAATCCCCTTGTTTAAGGAGAGAGGAGGACGATCCTGGGACGGAAAATGAGCAGGAAAAGTGAACGTGCAGGCGCTTGTCTCCGTCTCAAGGAAAACCTGTTTGAATTCGATGTTGAAATGAAAATTCTTATCTAGGGAACAGGCTTCAAAAAATTTTGGTGCTTGTTTTCCAACGTCAACTGGGGCTTAATCAAATTTATTACAATGACTGAAAGGTTCTTAATTAAGCAATAGCTATTAGCAATTAATTAGCAACAAAATATCCCTGAATCGAAATAAATAAATGAAATTAATATTGTAAAAAGCGATCGCGCAATTACCGTTACTTTCTATTATTATTTTAGGGAGCTCAACGAGTTGAAGAAGCCATCCTCGGACAATCCAGAGATCCTCCGCTTCTTCAAATACATGAAAGCAGCCAAAGACGGCCAAGACGGCGAAGAGTGCCTCGCCCACGGCGGTTGCCCCTCGTTGAACTCTCATCAACCTAGTCCAGCAATGCTCACTACATTTAATGATATCAATAAGTTAGTCTTAGCTAGGAAATTCGTCTAGACGGAGGATCACCGCTTTGAACACAAAAAATATCGCAGATATCGATTCGATACAATCCGGTCTGAATGTAGCTTGCTTAACCGAGGGCGTCGTAATGCCGTATAATGTCTTAATTGTCGTGTAATACAATACTTGCTACCATAAGCTTCAGGTTATTTTTCGTCGGTGGGTGTGAGTTATGGAAATTAGTGGTAACTTTTTATTTGGTTGTTAGGAGTAACGTGATTCGCGGTGTGAACTCTCGTGATTTATCAGCACTGTAAATTGCGCACAGCAAAATTAATTCTTACTAATTTATTTATTTATTTATTTTCTATTTATTGAATAAATTTAATTGACAACTCTGCTAGCTCCTTTAATTACTAAACGTAATGCATGCACTATCACTAACCACCAACAAAAAGTTTTACAATCACTTGTAACTGTATTTTGGCTAGTAGGCTTAGAGAGAAGCGTCAGTAAGTAAATACTGATGATCACGACCAAGGGACATAACAAATATCAAAGTATAACAACACACGCCAAAATGTCCACTCAGTGAGAATTTTGCACAGGTAAGATTTGTTACAAGAGAAACGTGAGATTTATCAGCTTTATCAGATTCTCCGTTCGTGTTACGGATTCTATTCTCTACAAGCCTTTTTCTGTATTTTCATGAAACACGAGTAGTCTCCTTCCTGTCTGCAAATGACACCGTGTTTTCCTAGTGTCAAGTTCTCTTAACACTGACCAGCATTATCCGCTTCTTTTGTCCTTAACGAAGAACAATGGCCAATAAATTTTTATTATTCAGGACGAAAGCCAGAAGAAAGAAAAGAGAACGGAATTCCCTCAACAACCGGATCTACATAAAACAGCCGGATCGCTTTCTCCTGTCCGTTAGTTTTTGTTAAAATGTCCGGTGATTCACCTCAGCCGTTCTACAATGTGATGTTTGTTATGTAACGTGGACGGTTTTTTCGGGTGGAGATAACGAAATTATTAATGTCACAACGTAACGCATTTATTATTACAATAACGTATACCCGACTTGCTATATGATTCTTAATAAAGAGCTACGATTAATACGTCGGAAAACAAAATTACACTTAGCGCAACAAGTGATTTCAATTATATTTAAAATGCAACAATGAGTACTTGGATCGATTTGGAAATTTATTGTGGAGACAGAAAATATAGATGAATTTTGAATCCTAAATCAAAAACTGGGCACGTACTCTATATAAGTTTACAAGCTCATGGGAAATTCTCAAGAGTAGCATGCCCTTTTCTCATTTGATGAGACTTCAAGATATGGTTTATAAATCATCGATGGGTACATCTTAAATAACTACGGGTTCGACTTTGAATCCTGCGTGAAGGAAAATCTGTTGGATTTCCAACGTTAAACTAAATGCACGTGGTCTTTTCAAAAGTTCTAATGAGGTACGTCAACCAACTTTAACATAAACGCCTTGTAGTTATACGGAGAAACGAATGGGTAATAACAGCGGTGCAAAATTTCTGCATTAGTTCTTTTACTTTATGGTTAATTAAAGCAGGACCTTACGTTTTACGGCAGTCTTTCTCTCAAGTTTACTACGAAAGACGCCGGGTTGAATTACACGCATTACCATTTAACGATCACTTTCTCTGGGCATTGCCCCTCTTGCACACCACCGCGTTACCTAATGGGCAATCCCGAGACGTAATACCTTCGCTTCTTACGGCACCCCCGCTCATATCTTCACTTCTATATATACAAGCCGTTCGGCATTTTCACGGCTACAACCGCTGTAAATTCGCTCGCGATATTTTGTAATGAATTAAGTTCGCCCGTGCGTCCGTCTATGTGTGTACGTGTGTCCGTTTGCACGTCAAAAGCGAAGAACAGTTACCCCGGCGACCTTCTTCGCCTCGTATTCTCTTCCGAACGTCTCTGCGCGTGTATGTGCCGAAATAATTAGCGAGGGGCATCTCTCTCTTAGGAATCCATTTTATCGTCGGAAGTGAAAGAAAAAATTACAACGGAACGATGCTCGAAACGGCAAAGTGGGCACTCATGTCCGTACTGGTTTCGTTGGTGGCGCTGCAGTCGGTCCAGCAGCAGGACGTGTTTCGATCGGACGGAGGAAACATCGCGGATGGACCGAGGCAAGGTGAGTCGCAGTGGCGCGCGCATTTGCGGATTTTTCAGAAAGCCTAGTCAAATTTTTACTCACGGGATTTCGAGCGAGGGTTGTAGTAGTGATGAACCACGAAACCCTCTGTCTTCACTTGCTACAGTACAAAAGTTTTAAGCTTAAGCGTTTCCTAGAAGCTTCCTCGAGCTTCAAGTTAAGACTTAAAATTCAAAATTTTGAATGAAATGGAGGTACTAAGTCTTCCACTAGAGAATTGTGTTACATTTTTAGGACTACCTATAGAGTTTGCTCACACTCTCAACTTTTTCTCACAAGAGCGTACTAGAGTCGTGTAAACCGCACAATTTTTCACCCACACAATGGAGCTCTACGATATTACAGCAACAAGAAGTTATCGTCTTACATTGCCGCTCCTCAGAACCCGAGCACTGCCTTAAAGGGTCTTAAACTGTTATATTTCATCATTACGACGGATCCGCTTAGAGGAAATACGTAATGTTTTCTCACGAAACTACGCCATTGATTTCATAAACGGCGAGTAACGGTGCTGATATGACTGTTGGATGGAACGTGCAAGGAGTCACGACGAAGAGACTTTGAAGACGTAGAGGTGAAACAAGTCGGTGTTGTTATTTTGTTAACTTTAATCGACTTAGGCGTGTAAGAAATTTATATGTGAGTACTTGTATGTTACGAATGGAAGTTGGTGTGTTTGTAAATTTTGCTTAGAAGTAAAAAATTGCTTAAATTACTGAAGGTGTAAACTTGAAGATGTAAGGGGAATCAAGAGAAGGTATTTCGGAAAATCCATTGCGAAAGTAGGGTAAGTGATGGAGCGTCCAAAGTCGGAGGAAGTTTCCTAATTAAATTTATTTTTCATTAAATGTTCCTCGGGGAAGAAATCTTTAAGTTACATGTGGATTAGCCATTAATTTTCATGTATAAAACTTTGCTGTTTCATAACAAACACCTCAGTAAACGTCTTGACAAAACTTTGCCTCATCTGAATAAAGTAGGAGTTTATCGAGACCAAAAACAATCACTCATTGATGAGTATTGGAATGATCCATTATACATATCTACAAGAACTATTTATTATTTCAGTTGCATAACGTTTTTAATAATTTTTAAAGGAAAATAAGTATCACAAGTACGTTAGACATGTACTCCAAGCGACTATACAATCTGTATCCACCTAATATGCACATAGCGAATATGATCGTCGCCATGCAACATGTCGTAAAATTATCATCGGAATTGCATCTTTAAAGGACGCAGCGATGCATTACGTGCCGCACCGACTTATAAAACTCCGACAATAACCCCCGTTTTATCGCTCGTCATCCCTGTACCGAATTGCCACCGTAAAATCTTAATAAACTCCCATTTTTACACGAAAGAACCGCTAAGCTCTCTTCTCGCATAAACAACCCTCGATGATTTACTCCCTGTTACTTTCTTGTCGTCGTTCGAAATTTTACTCGTGGACGCTTTCATCGAAATGAATTTTCTCCGCAGGGAAGAATCTATTGGACTGGATCGGGTTCGGGACGGGACCGGGAACCGATCCGTACCTGGCGAGGACCAACGCGGCGTGCCTCAACGGCGACCTGGCGGAGTGCTTCAAATCGAGGGCGCTGACTTCGTTCGAGGAGTTCTTCACAAAGGTAATCACCAATTAAATAAGATCCTAAAAATTTATTCCAGACAAACGTGCAGACAAGAGGCGAATGTCTCACTATCAGCTTTACGAGGCTTTCAGAATATAATTTCGAAACTTTTCCCCTGAGTTTCCAATTTTCGCTGAGAATTTCCCTCGGCGATTTTTAGGCATTTGGTAGAGTATGCAGATAGCGGTGCAGTGAAAGCATCTTCCCATACAAAGGAGTATCGACTCTTTTTCCATTATGACGAAAGACGTCGCGACGCCACCGCCGCCGTCGACGACCGAGTCGATACCAATGCAATTTGCGATATTAGAGTAATTGCATTTGAGAGGGACGAGACAATTTACGAGTAAACAATTAGAGGGAAAAAGTTCAAGGGAGTAAAAAAGAGAGATTAAAGGAATTAACCTTCACTTTAACAAATTTATAATGACGTAGATTGGATGAAGATGAAACGAAATAATTTTAGGTATTACATTTGTTTCCATTTAGACTGTATTTTAATTAAGAACGAAGCGTAAGAAACCTACCATGAAAACCTACCATACCTTGAAATATTTCGCAATATAGTTAAATGATTGGAAGTAGTTAATAAACGAAGGAGACTGGAAAAATCTCATTCAATACTCACCGAAACAAATTATGCCAAACTCTGACGCTGAAATGATGCACTTTTTTCAAAAATCTCTAATATTTCAGCCCATATACCACCTCAGCGAACATGCCCAGGTGCGACGAATGCCAGAAGGACAATTACGACAATTAGCCCAAGAGCCCTACGAATATTCAGAGAGTCCAAGGGCAGATGAACCAGAATGGGACCAGCTATACAAGTTCGCCCAAAGGAAGGTAATTATACTAAAAGAATTGTGTGTTTAGAACGGACACAAATAGTAGAAATCAGGAATACTGTTAATATAACTAACAGAAAGTATAACTTTAAATATTTTTTCGCGCAGTTGAATAAATTTAGCCATGAGGGGTAATGGGGGCCCTTACATTTATACGATAAATTACGATATTTTTGCAGCTTTTACTACATTGGTAATTCCTTTAACACTAATAATTCACTACCTACGAGTATTGCAATTACGGATCTAATTTGAGAAATGTACCCCATATATCTTCGTAAGCGTAATCTAGTGTACATATTGTATAATCCATATTACGTTAGATACGAGCTGAACGTCTCTGTTCATCTGGATATTCCTGTGATCCCCTCTAATTAGTCGCATACATTAAAAGGCAGTTATGGCTCTGTTACGCCTTATCCACTTGTTTAGAATTTATGCGGGAATTTTGTTCATACGGCCTGTGACTCATCCCTTTGATCTTCAAGCATTAACAGAACGAAAATGGAAGTTTCAGCTGCGAGGAATTCTGAAACTATCGATATAAGATCATAATCCGTCGGAAATATTTCGAGTCTCTATCATCTTCCAACTTAAGAGCGTTTCAGCTGTTCTACATGCAAGAGTTTAACTTTTTCGTTCAAATTGTAACTCTTCATTTAATTAGAGGGAGTTTTATAATAAATTTAACGATATTTGCTCGAACTTGCAACTTTGTGTCTTGTGTAAACTCTCCATCGCCGGAACGTCAACCCTTCCATTTAATTTAACTTGGATAATTGTTATGATATCCAGAAACTAGATGCATGAAATTAACAACTCGTCTGATAAAGTTGGAGAGGCCTCGAAAAGTTTCCTTCTAGTGGATGTGGGGCGAGAGCAGCCGAAGGGTTTCGTAGTGTAATACGGAATCTAGGGAATTGAGTACGTACATTTGAAGCTAGACGAATTATTATTTTTATGGTGGTATTACGAGGGAATTTAGGTTAATCTATGTGCATGAGGAGGGATTTCGCATGTCGGTTTGTTTCGCTTTTACTCGAATCCAGATGGGATTTTAGGTTAAGGTGTAATGGTGTCTTTCGATTTTAATAATTCAAATTTAGATTTATTGGCCTCTACTTTTCGAGCGACGAGGTCGTTGAAATATTTCCATTTTTCACTGCTTTGATTAAATTTGAAAAAATCACCAATTTCTTACTGGATTTGGACAGTTGTATGTATCTCCAAACCAAATTAAAATTAAAAAATTATTAATATTTCAATTCTAATTAGGTAAGTTCCTCTTCATAATACTGTTAAATGGATTACTCCTGAAATTTGATTTTTCTTTGTTAGCTATCTGTGATGCTTTAATTAATTCTCTATCGCATTCCTAATCTAATTAAGGCACGATCTCGTCCAAATTCTTTGTGCCACGTTCGTTTATTTTTACGAAGGCATTCTACCCTTGTCGTCAAGTGCCTCATTAAAGCCTAAGCACGAGGGATATAATTTATGTGAGTCGTATCGTTTGAAATTGATTTACTTAGTATTTAAGTTGCAACAGACGTTTATTTTGTTAAATCCAGCGGTTATTCGAGTAACATGGAAAAGTTCTTTAATTCCTTTGTCTTCCAGCTAATTTAATCGCCTCACTCGTTGTTAGTTCGTTAATAGGATGTGCTTTTGTCAAATTTTCGAAGGAGCTAAATTTGCCTGAAAATTTCAGGAGTCATAGAAAATTTTGTTCTCCTTCCAACGGCGCATGTGAGGGAAGGCGCCAAGCCCACATCCTGTTATGGCCTTTGAAAGTGGTATTAGGTGGATTTCGAAAGATCGATTTCTCAAAATTTCCTCTGATTGAACTTTAAAGGGCACTGTCGTAGTTTTATCGACCCCTTTGATTACGGGAAAAATAAGGAAAAAATTTTCCGAGGCCTAATTAAAAAAACAGGTTTTTGAAATTCGGACTTCATCTCGGATTATCAGCTGTAACTTCTAAACTAATCACTTTGGAGGAAAACTGACTTCAGATATGCATTCAGCACATTCAATACTCCCCCTGTACCAATTTTCATGTCGTTATGAGGAAGTTCATTTTTTCGCAAAAATCGACAGGGGTAGGTATGGAAATTTTGTCAAATTTTCGAAGGAGCCAGAATTGCCTCAAAATGTCAGCAGTAACAGAAAATTTTGTTCTCTTTCCAATGGTGCATGCGCGGGAAGGCTGCGCCAAACCCATCTTCTGTTATGGCCTTTCAAAGTGAGAAATAGGTAGATTTCGGAAGTTCGATTTTTCAAAACTTGGTCCAATCGAACTTTAAAGGGCACTTTCGTAGTTTTATCGACCCCTTTGATTACGGGAAAAATAAGGAAAAAATTCTCTGAGGCCTAATTAAAAAAGTAACTCCGCAGGTATTTCACATGAGTTCAATTCGGTGACGTGCTCTAGTTTCGAGACCCGTATTTTCGGTAAAAACGTCGTTAAAGCCCTAAAAGTCATATCTCCCATAGAAAAATGTTTGCTCTTTCCAACGATGTATGCGCGAGAAGGCTGCGTCGATCCCTATTTCTGCTATGGAATTTTAAACCGAGAATTTGGTACATTTCGGAAGTTCGATTTTTCAAAACATCGTCTAATCGAACTTTGAAGGGCACTTTCGTAGTTTTATCGATACCTCTGATTACGGGAAAAATAAGGAAAAAATTCCCTGAGGTCTAATTAAAAAAATATCACCTAGGTTGATTTTGGAAATTCGATTTTTCAAAAGTTTGTATAATTGATTTTTGATGGGCACTTTCGTAGTTTTATCGACCCCTCTGATTACGGGAAAAATAAGGAAAAAATTCCCTGAGGTCTAATTAAAAAAATATCACCTAGATTGATTTTGAAAATTCGATTTTTCAAAAGTTTGTATAATTGAACTTTGAAGGGCACTTTCGTAGTTTTATCGACCCCTCTGATAACGGGAAAAATAAGGAAAAAATTCCCTGAGGTCTAATTAAAAAAATATCACCTAGGTTGATTTTGGAAATTCCATTTTTCAAAAGCTTGTATAATTGAACTTTGAAGGGCACTTTCGTAGTTTTATCGACCCCTCTGATTAAGGGAAAAATAAGGAAAAAATTCCCTGGGGTCTAATTGAAAAAATATCACCTAGGTTGATTTTGGAAATTCGATTTTTCAAAAGTTTGTATAATTGAACTTTGAAGGACACTTTCGTAGTTTTATCGACCCCTCTGATTACGGGAAAAATAAGGAAAAAATTCCCTGAGGCCTAATTAAAAAAATATCGCCTAGGTTGATTTTGGAAATTCCATTTTTCAAAAGCTTGTATAATTGAACTTTGAAGGGCACTTTCGTAGTTTTATCGACCCCTCTGATTACGGAAAAAATAAGGAAAAAATTCCCTGAGGCCTAATTAAACAAATATCACCTAGATTGATTTTGAAAATTCGATTTTTCAAAAGCTTGTATAATTGAACTTTGAAGGGCACTTTCGTAGTTTTATCGACCCCTCTGATTACGGGAAAAATAAGGAAAAAATTCCCTGAGGTCTAATTAAAAAAATATCACCTAGGTTGATTTTGGAAATTCGATTTTTCAAAAGTTTGTATAATTGATTTTTGATGGGCACTTTCGTAGTTTTATCGACCCCTCTGATTACGGGAAAAATAAGGAAAAAATTCCCTGAGGTCTAATTAAAAAAATATCACCTAGATTGATTTTGAAAATTCGATTTTTCAAAAGTTTGTATAATTGAACTTTGAAGGGCACTTTCGTAGTTTTATCGACCCCTCTGATAACGGGAAAAATAAGGAAAAAATTCCCTGAGGTCTAATTAAAAAAATATCACCTAGGTTGATTTTGTAAATTCCATTTTTCAAAAGCTTGTATAATTGAACTTTGAAGGGCACTTTCGTAGTTTTATCGACCCCTCTGATTAAGGGAAAAATAAGGAAAAAATTCCCTGGGGTCTAATTAAAAAAATATCACCTAGATTGATTTTGAAAATTCGATTTTTCAAAAGTTTGTATAATTGAACTTTAAAGGGCACTTTCGTAGTTTTATCGACCCCTCTGATTACGGGAAAAATAAGGAAAAAATTCCCTGAGGTCTAATTGAAAAAATATCACCTAGGTTGATTTTGGAAATTCGATTTTTCAAAAGTTTGTATAATTGAACTTTGAAGGACACTTTCGTAGTTTTATCGACCCCTCTGATTACGGGAAAAATAAGGAAAAAATTCCCTGAGGTCTAATTGAAAAAATATCACCTAGGTTGATTTTGGAAATTCGATTTTTCAAAAGTTTGTATAATTGAACTTTGAAGGGCACTTTCGTAGTTTTATCGACCCCTCTGATTACGGGAAAAATAAGGAAAAAATTCCCTGAGGCCTAATTAAAAAAATATCGCCTAGGTTGATTTTGGAAATTCCATTTTTCAAAAGCTTGTATAATTGAACTTTGAAGGGCACTTTCGTAGTTTTATCGACCCCTCTGATTACGGAAAAAATAAGGAAAAAATTCCCTGAGGCCTAATTAAACAAATATCACCTAGATTGATTTTGAAAATTCGATTTTTCAAAAGCTTGTATAATTGAACTTTGAAGGGCACTTTCGTAGTTTTATCGACCCCTCTGATTACGGGAAAAATAAGGAAAAAATTCCCTGAGGTCTAATTAAAAAAATATCACCTAGGTTGATTTTGGAAATTCCATTTTCCAAAAGCTTGTGTAATTGAACTTTGAAGGGCACTTTCGTAGTTTTATCGACCCCTCTGATTACGGGAAAAATAAGGAAAAAATTCCCTGAGGCCTAATTAAAAAAATATCACCTAGATTGATTTTGAAAATTCGATTTTTCAAAAGTTTGTATAATTGAACTTTGAAGGGCACTTTCATAGTTTTATCGACCCCTCTGATTACGGGAAAAATAAGGAAAAAATTCCTTGAGGTCTAATTAAAAAAATATCACCTAGGTTGATTTTGGAAATTCCATTTTTCAAAAGCTTGTATAATTGAACTTTGAAGGGCACTTTCGTAGTTTTATCGACCCCTCTGATTACGGGAAAAATAAGGAAAAAATTCCCTGAGGCCTAATTAAAAAAATATCACCTAGATTGATTTTGAAAATTCGATTTTTCAAAAGTTTGTATAATTGAACTTTGAAGGGCACTTTCGTAGTTTTATCGACCCCTCTGATTACGGGAAAAATAAGGAAAAAATTCCCTGAGGCCTAATTAAAAAAGTAACTCCGCAGGTATTTCACATGAGTTCAATTCGATGACGTGGTCTAGTTTCGAGACCCGTATTTTCGGTAAAAACGTCGTTAGGGCTCTAAAAGTCATACCTCCCATAGAAAAATGTTTGCTCTTTCCAACGATGTATGCGCGAGAAGGCTGCGTCAAGCCCTATTTCTGCTATGGAATTTTAAACCGAGAATTTGGTACATTTCGGAAGTTCGATTTTTCAAAACATCGTCTAATCAAACTTTGAAGGGCACTTTCGTGGTTTTATCTACCCCCTGATTGCGGAAAAAATAAGGAAAAAATTCTCCGAGGCCTAATTAAAAAAATAGGTTTTTGAATTTCGGACTTTATCTCGGATTATCAGCTGTAACTTCTAAACTAATCATATTGGAGGAAAACTTACTTCAGATATGCATTCAGCACGTTCAAAACTCCCTCTGTACCGATTTTCAGGTCGTTACGAGGAAGTTCATTTTTTCGCAAAAATCGACAGTGTTTGGGTATGGTTTGACATGCTTAGCACTGAAAAATTAATCCATCCTATTGGATTAATGCTCGTTTATTTTACGTTTCAAATTAGTTCAGCCGACTTTCATTTGTTTCATATTCTTTAATCATCGTTTCTCCATTCATCACCATTTATTTCTTCAGGTCGAGAAGTTCCTGAAATCGACCGTGTTCGAGTTAGACTTCGATGACGAGGTTACCGAAAGGGGCAGATACGCCCCGCGTTTCATCGATGAGATCGCCAGCGAGATCGACGTCATCGAGGATAAAAAGGACTCACTCTTCAGTAAGTTTCCCGCCAAGAATACAAGTCCTTTGTACCGAACGTCGCGAATTTTTCACAGGGGGAAAGGAGTCTTGTGAGCGAAAAGCAACCAGGGGGTTGGTTGTTATTCCTATTCTGCGTCTAAACGCCAAAGTTTTAGTGAGTTTAAATATTCATGGAAAAGTTCAAAATGTAACTATTCCAGTATGCAGCATCCAGTATACAATGCAGCATCGTTTTTATTACATTTTTCCTTTTATTCAAACTACAGCTACAATTTACTTGTGTCATGAGCGTTCATGTCGAAACTCATTAATCGGATTGAAGCCATTAGAGGATTCTCTAGATTAAATATCTGCGGTAATTTAACTGAAATTATACTAAAGCATATTTTTAGATGTATATTTTACATAAAATCTTGGAAGTAATTTTGGGACAAACGTCTCATTAGAGCTTCAGTAAAAAAAAATATCAATTAGGCAGGTATATAAACGTGTTAATGTATTGCTACATACACCTAGAGCAAGGGAACATACTCTATAATGGTAAGGAAAGCATATAAAATTTTTAAATTTTCATACCCACAAAATAGTCAAAACTGTACGTAGCGATAAGATGTGATGTTATCACCTCAACGTAATTAAGGAAGTAGTTTCATGTGATTCATATAAACGATAAGAAACGTAGATAAGGTAAAATTTATCGACTGGGCAAATTTTATATTATTTCTCCATACGCGATCATGTTACAAATACTTTTCTAAAGGAGGATATGAACCTACACTAATTGTAACCCTTCCATCAGTCGCAGATGAAAAAATTTCAGGCGTCGCTAATATACTGGACTAATAAACTATTCTTGCAAATCTCAAAGCAATCCTCTGACGTAATCTTAACTAATGCAATTACAAACTTTTTGCTGTATTCTCAGACTAATCCCTGATCTCGTGAAATTTATTATTAGGGTGTATTTTTCAGGGAGGAAACAACTGAAGAAACTCTTTATCCCGCTCCTGCTCGTACTCAAGATATTTAAGCTAAAGCTCCTGCTGTTCCTGCCGTTGATTTTCGGGTTGGCTTCGTTTAAAAATTTCCTGAGCTTCCTTGCTCTGATCATACCGGGCGCTATTGCTTTCTTCAACTTCTGCAAGCCTAACATGCAGCAGAACGGAGGTAAGAAACAGGATTATTGACTGAAGAATTATGAATCGGCATTTTAAATAAAATTAGTTTTATTGAGATAATGATTTATGATGAATTAACTTATTGTAGCTTCCATTTTAATTAACTTTGTTGAGTGCGACGTTAGCGTACTTTTCGGCAGTAAAGTAAATCAGCATCATTAGCTCTTTTAATTCAGCGAAAATTATTGTTTTTCAAAATTCTATAATAGAATAGTACGCAAACAATTCTTGCAAAAGTAATTTGGTATCACTAACAGTAATTTCAAGAAACTGAGGAAAATGGCGCTCGATATATTAAAATGTAACGCGACCCTCGAGCTTCGCCGTTTCGTTTTAATTTAAATCGGAGTTCTTTCATTTTCTTCCTACTTTAAAAATATAATGGGAGTTTTACTGAAGTTTTAAAAGAGCAAACAAAATTCAAGACAAAAACGGCTGTCGACGGCTGATTAAATTCGAGCCGTTCAAAAACAAACTTCTAACACAAACATGAAAAATTAAACTGTAGGACGGTTGATTCAGCATTGAAACATACCACGTACGTTCAAGGACCAGTTTCCAAAATGAACAAGAAGTTTTAAATTATCCTAATTTATTGTATTTTTCAGGTTACTACCACAATGCACCTCAATACTCCCCTACAGGTGTGGCGTACCCTTACCATCACCACCACACATATGAATATTCACCATCCCATTACCGAAACGAGGAGGAATCCGCCCAAAACTTAGCATACAACGGCTGGAGCCATTACAGAAACATTGATAAGGATATAGAAGCTGAGAGTACATCAAAAAAGTCCATACTACCGGATTCATAAGATCCTAGGCTCGAATCGATGCTACTGTAAATATTTTTAGAGCAGATCCAACGGAGGTGATTAGTATTTAACGTCGCATTACGCTTATTTATTTAATTTATATCGCCTGACGTTCGGTAAATATAACGTTGTAGCTGTTAGTTAGGATACCAAATAAAATTGTTTTAGTAAAATAGATTTACTCGGTCAATAATCTAAATCGCTTTACTAAATCAAGGCGGCTCATTAGAAATGGCGAATTCGAACATGGGTCCGCCATCGCGGTTTTCGCCAATACGTCGACTTTTGTGGTAAACTTGCTAGAAGAGATTTTAATTCATCCTACTCTTATTCTATCATCAACAACATGCTATCATACTTAAGAGTTATGCTTCTGTTGAACTTTTTTCTGATCTAAAAATAGGAGATGGAAGATACCATGGGTTAATGGTATAAGGAACGACACTCCCTGGGTTGAATACCGTAGTAACGAAATTAACAGAGCACATTGGGATGTTTCTCACGATGTTGCCAATATGAAACATAAACCTTACATCACAAATAGAAAAATAGTTAAAACACATTTTAAATCAATAGCAACGTACTTAGGAAGTTATCCCTAGTGTTATAACATAAGAGAATAGGTAAATCTATTAAATTTGGGCAAGCGAAGCCCACATCTAGTAAGATAGGTTAGTATTTGTTCGTCCGAAGAACTCTTCAGTAAATACAAAACTCATTAACATCGTCTTACAGATTTTCGTCCTTATTTCGTTTTACTACACACTTTTATATCCTGCCTTGTCCCGCGTTATTCAAACTTCAATAAAATTCTCATTATCTCCGAAAGTGAAAAAGCAGCGAAAGAACACGGCATTATATTTAAATGAAACGAGATTTGTTCGTTAGGATCCCTATACGAATTATTGCATGTTATTACACTGCGCGCATTAATTTTTAATAAAACGGCGTTCAGTACATTAAAATTCCAATTTCGTGAAAATTTTTCTCGTTTATCTTGAGACGTTCTATTATATTTGCTGCTTCAAAGAGAGTCAAATGATTTATATTGTTGATTCATTCAGTTGATTTCGATTTCCAAAGGTAACGACTTTCTGGGCCAACCAGTGTCAATGATCAAATTTTATAATCATTTACCGTTAAATCTCTACCCGCTCAAATTCAGTACAGGTGGCTTCTGTAATTATAATAACTCGAACGGAAAACAAAACCAGTAATTTAACTTACACTTACAAATTAAATTTACAGCGGTAATTAACATCGTTTCAATCAAAAATATATGCGTATAGCGTGTACGTGCGTAGAGGTCGATGGTGGATTGACCCAGATGTTTTCTCTTCTCGCCGGTTTACCTTGATCTTGGTTTCAGGTGAAAATAAACGATCGAGCCGGGAAGCCATTTATAATGCCGAATGAATTAGATATATCCGAATGACCACCTGTTTAACGCTTGATTTTGATCTCTCTCTTGAATTTTAATGAGAGACACTCATTTTTTAAACGGTACGCATACATACTTAGGCACTGGGTATATTTATGTCGCGATTAACGTTATCATTTACTGTGGAAATTATAAGTCAAGAGAGAAAACGATTTGTCCGTGGTGAAATCTTAATGACAAATGACTTTTTAGTAATTTTTTCATCTCAATCAATCCTTTGTTTTGCCATAAAACCACACGTCTCGCTAAATATGTCAGTAGAAATGTAATTACCGACTAACGATTATTAGGAAGTAACCCCGGTCGATCATCTGTTCGATGACGCTATTATGTGAAAAAGAAAAAGTTTCCCGTACCGTTACCTTCATTACCTTTAAACAAGACTTCCCGTAGTTTAAATTTTACATTTACCCAACCATATGCTCGGATCCGCATCGAATGCGCTCCTATAAATAAATCACTTCTGAGTCCCAGGTCGATTTGTGCCTGCTGTCAAATATCCAAAAATTAGAACTGCCGGTTATGTCATAAAACGTGAAGCGAACATCCGTCGTAGATTTATGAGTTCGTAATTGACCCGACGTATCGAATCAGATTTTACTTTTCGTGTCGCCCTCGATGATGATTCTATGAAACCTGAGTATTGAAATTTTCCTCAAATTAACCTCAAATTTTCCAGGACGGCGCAGAAGTCGTAAATTAAGGAAATTTTTTTGGGTTTATCAAGCGATTTAAAAGAGGAAGATTTAGGCAGGCGCCGTCATTGTGTGTCAGTCAGTTTGTCAAGTGATTTCCGGCGTGAGACGCACACAAAAAGTATAATACATTTTTATTAACTGATTTTAATGAAACAAACACTGAGTGTTAAACTGAGCTTATCTCAGTACAACAATGAAGCTCCAAAATCCAATTAGGTTCAGCCACTGTAGAGATTGGCGAGCACAAACACAGGCAAAAGAATTCTATATATATATATATATATCATTATCATATGTACCAGCTTCATTTGGGACTCGACCTCATCCCTTTTTTCGCCCTTTCAGGAGATGCATATGTTAAATCACTTGATACACAATGGGGACTGTATCTCTTTCTACTTTGCTTTCTTCTTTTATCGGTATATATAAAAATGATGGTGTGCATCGGCTCTGCCATGCCTTAAAAGATCCTAACCAATTTCGATATACGTGTTATTTTTCCTAAAAACCGAACCTCCGCATATTTTCGCATATTTTCAATAAAAATTGAGCCTAGGGCCGATCCGGCCAGATTTTTTTTTGGAAGTTTCCTAATTGTGTGTAAAGTAATCGTAACTCAATTTTCGTTACTTCAACTTTTCCATTGAAGCCTTTGAACGAGTTTAGCAGTGACTGCACCAAACTTTTTCGGAGACCGCCTCAGAGGTTTCTTGGGAAAATAAAAAAGGGATTTTTTTCATTATAGCTTGCTTTGTTTCAGTGTTGGTTATTCCAAATAACGACATCCAGAAATATAAACGACAAAAGGGCATAAAGGACATATTCTTAATAAAAATCCCTTTGTTTTAATAGCAGTTCATGGCTGTTTTTTTTTAGCAACGTGGGTCATTGAAATACAAAGGGCAAACATGTTTTACATGTAACTGTAATCGTAAAGGAAAATATAAAAGCTTATGAAGTAGACTAGGTAAACAGTTATGTTTGGCTTTAATAAGGGAACCTTTCGAGGTGTATCCTTCCCACTCTGAGGAAACTGATATGTGTCTTCCAGGGTCAAAAAATATTGTTTTCTGGAACGGGCGAAACTTTTTTTACAATACTTCAAGTCCTTACCGCGATGTATCTATGAAGAATATCATAAATGTATTATAAGTAAAACATGAGACCATCTTTCATTCTCCATCCTGATACTTAAAATATCGTATGCTGAACAGTAATAATAGTCTTCAAAAACGTGTTATAAACGTAGAGACTTTCGTCTTTAGAAATCCTTATGGTCTTCGTTGTAAGATGTCTTAAAATATTTATTTCCATCCTTTGAAAATGTTTTTCTGTCAATAAAATAATAACTATCTATCATTGTTTGAGTATGTTCAACAAATTCGGATGGGTACAACCTTGAGAGATTGCCTTATAAATAGATTGAGAAATTTTTTTATTAAATCTTTCAGAAAACTTTGTTGAAACGACTTCAGTAATAAATTGCGTGAAATAATTAAAAGTTTCAAAAGCCGTTGCTTTTACTCCCAAAACAATGAGGCGATGCATAATGAAATTCTGTCTACCATTTTTCTGAATGAAAAATATAGAGCCACGAAGAGGAGAAATTTATTCTTGGGAAGATGCCCCTCATGTTTCCGGGGCGCACGCGATTTACGTCTGTTTTTTGTTCTGTTTTCCGAATCCTCGTCTTCGAAAGGAAAATAATTTATATTTTGGTTTTGTTTCCTCGGAACACGGGCCTGAATTATTTAGCCTTTAATTTTCTCCAAGGCAGTTAATGTATTAATTCCGTTTTCCCCTGTCCCTTCAAGGCTTTCATTTGTCCAATTAAGGAAGTCGGTGACGGTTCTTGCCGAAGGGAAGCTCACGCTCGGGGATTTAATATCCTGCGAAGGTGTTTTATTTCAAATGAAGCCTCATTGTACGGCTTCATTTGATGTAACGGCGATGTAACGGTGTATATATTTTATGATTTTTAAAATCTACGATAATTTTGCGAAGGTAAAGGTTCAAGATTTAAAGCATTTTTTGAATTCAAATCAAGTCAAGATCAAATTCGCTGATTTGTCCAAATTTCCCGTTATAAATGGCGTGGGAGACGATCGCCTCAAAAGTAAAACGAAACAACACGAATTCCTCCAAAAAATTCTCCACTTCGACCCATCCCACTTTCAGTTTTGTCTCGAGCATTCCCACCGCCCGACCTCGTTCGAGGTCGAAATGTGTGCCAAAGGTCAATAGCGAATACCGGAGTGGATTCATTAATGGACTTTAAAGAAATCTCGTACGGTTCGTTTTTCCGCCTTCCGTCGATTAAGGTTACGTTTACTACTAGCTAATTCAAGGCTATTTACATGCTACGTACCGGAATTGTGGTCGCGCGGGAAATCAGAAGAAAGTCTAGAGATCCGGATCCGGAATCGGGAAAATTTTCCTCGGTATGGAGAGAAAAGTTTTCCAGGCGTAGAGGGGACCGCGAGTGTCTCGTCCATCGAGATTTATCGACGGCGCTGCTCTGATAACACACAAACGCGCAGTGCGTGTGTGATTTTCAATTAGAGCGCCTCTGACAGTATGACTAACAATTTATTTAGTAACGTACATCCATAAACACGCATATTTAATATTTGTTAAACGATATATAACCCTTTGTCGCTAGGAGGTATCGAGCAATTATTTTTATTTCATCAAAATTTATACGAAGGTTATGTATTTGTACGGAAAAGAACCGTTTGCATAGTTCACACCTATTCAATCAGGTTTCTTCGAAACAGATTTTAGATTAATTGGGAAAACAGAAAAGGGATCCCGTTGGGATTTCCCGAAGGCAAAAATTAATTCGTGAGAACCTCTAACGCACACGATCAATTTACGATAGCCGGATTTGCATTTCAAATGCCAACTCCCGATTTAAATACACTACGCAGTTAATATCTCCCATATAGAGAATGCAAATTTGTTCAACATTTTCTGAATAAAACGCGAATGGATGAAGAGGCCGCGATCCCCTAGCCGAAAATCTTTGCATCATCCGATATCAATTAATTCCCGGCGGTGCGATACGTCTTTGTCGCCAACCCGGACTATTGTCAGGTAATCCCAGGAAGATAAATAAGATCACTTTCGGGTGTAACGAGGGATGGGTATTCCACCGAAAAAATCGGGGCGCGATTACTCCTGGGAGGCGAGGCACCATTCATCAGGTGGACCATTACCTTACGGTCTTTTTATGGGAATAGATGAAATATCGGGTCGACGAGGGAAAAAGTTCCCGAAGGACTAGCTGGAAAAGTCGTCTTAAGCATTCGGTTTAGGAGGGACACAGAATTTATATTCTTCGGATTAATATCAAACTTTGTTCTATGGTGTTTATGCGGGCTGGATCAATGTATCATGAAGAGACCCCTTTCTCATCTGGTGTCCATAAAGGATTTGTCCCCTTAAAATATTGCTTGAATTCGGTGGTTCAAAAACGTTATGACAGCGACTTAAACGCCGACAGAGCCAGAACACCGGGAATTTTAAAAATGGATCGACTGACGAAAGCTAATCGTCCTAGTAAATCTGTGGGGAGAAAAAAATATCATAACATCACTGTGTTTCACCGAGCGACACCAGGCCGTATCTCGTACAATTAACTTTCTATATGCCCATATCACTGGGAAAACGTAAACATATACGAAAACTTTCACGTTCCTACATTTATAGAAAAAGAAGTTCCGTTCTCCTTTTATCTCGTCGGATCCGCCGAAAGCGGGCCTCGGAAACGGTCATCAGAACCATAACGGCGGCTCTCGACGTGAAAATGATATTTAACTCTTCATCTCTCCTCTCTCTCGCTCTCTTCTTCTATAGGAGCAGATGAGGGAACATCTAGGTTGAATATTAATTGCGTAAATGTGTTTCATAAGAACACGCAACGAGTAAAAGAGAGCAAAAGTATGGAAAAAAAGGATTGGATCACATTATGTGGAAAATATAATCATCGTGAATGAAGCGATGAGGTTTTTTAGACATGCAGTTCAATAATGGTTTCGTTAATGTGAAGATTATGACGGTAGCAAAGCGACAGATTATAGGGAAGACAAAAAAGGAGTTATTTTAGTTCATAGGCAATAAAGTTTGTGTTAACATTGTTTAAGAGGTTGAAAAATAAAGCGGACTTAGTTCATGAACAATGTGATTCGTCTTAGCTTTGATCTATGAAGTGTCAAAAATCCTTCTCGATGTATTTTTTGTTCGCATCATAAGTAGCCAGATTTGGCTCGTTTAATTCGTCAAACTTGTTCATAATCAATAACATACATTCGCGATTATCGTCACTTAAAATTCCACCGTCCGTCCTAAATGCTTCATCGATGACTGATCTATTATGAAACTGGTTTGATCGCGCTAGGTCCATTCGCTGAAAGCCAAGCCCTAAAGAGTCTTACCTACCTACATACCCACAAAAATATATTCTGCTACTGGAAAAAAAATGAAGACGCATAATAATTAATTCCTCGTCCCAGTTGGCGAAGAGAGAACCGTCGGAAATTTTTGCGGTTTCTAAAATATACATGGTAAAATTCGAGTCGCTCGGCTAAACTCGGTTAGTTAAAATGTAATACGTACTTTTTGAATTTTTAACATCCTTAGCGCCTAACGAAGTCGGTAATAATTTTTTAATGAGACCTTATACGGCATTATACCGTTAACGGGCGAAGGCGCGAGCGATTAATTTACTCAAATAACGTTCGTTAAGCACGAAAATCTAATTGTCCCGGACGTTCGATATGAACAAGTGGATTAGTGTTTTACAGATTTATGGAATCCGACCTGGGGAACGAAATAAGGAGGGACTCGTGAATCCAGGCCGGCGACAAACGATTATATTAATTAATTTGGTACTGCTTGTAAGGATTCAAATCGTTAGCGGAATGGAATTGATTTCTTAGGATTTAAAAAATTGTCGGGAAGTTTTACGTTTCTGGACGACGAAAATTCAATAATGAAGCGAAAAAATCCTTGGGAGAATCCGGTGTTAATGGACACTAGAGCAAAAATTGTAATGTTTTTGAAATGACATAAGGTTGGACTTAGAGGATTGTCAACAAGATCCTTCATGATTTTAGCTGTAATATAAAGCACGTCATGGCTGTAGAATACGACATGAGAATCATTTAATTTTCCAACACCTCTGTAGACCTAATCAAATATAACAATATAAAATATTTATCATAGAGATTCAGTTGTTTGCAAAACTTCAACATTTCTACGCAGCTTGTAGTAATTTTCAAAATATGAAGAAGCCTGATGAAATTACAATAATTTTTAGAACTAAGGGAGATTCGTAACAACCTGGCAGAGTTCCAGAGGAAACAATAGTGTATTCCAAAACAACCTGTCGAAGATATTACCGTATGTATATCGAGTCCTTTAAATCTGAGAAATAAAAGGAATTTCACGAGGAATTCTTGACAAGGGTTCAACTTTTAAGACAACAAGATTCAATCATCAATGAGACTGTATAGTTCTCAAGCAACTTAAGGTGTTAGAAACTTGAGAATTTGTACCAAATTCTAATTCAAAAGTTCTTTCTTCCTTCAGACATTTAAAAAACTAAGGAAGGACATATTTAAGAAGCAAAGAAATCTCTATTTCATAATAAGTATATGAAATTTAATACTTGTTCCATAAAAAATAACACTGTATCTATGAATTTTAAGAAACCCTTCAATAATGTTTCCACTTTTCCGAACGCTATGTATATGGTACCTCAAATCTCACCATAATTTAATTATTAATTTTCTTTATATATGAGCAAGTAAAACTCTTTACAGTCCGTCTGCCAGAAAAAGTTTTTATAAACGTACCAAATAATAATGTAATAGACGATTACAGGAAGAATGGTTTTTTTTGTCCAAGCGTAACCAATCGATTTCACGCCATTTAAGAGCTCGTATTTTTCTCCTGTCATGTTTGTTCCCCTTGTTAACGCCGAAGCTGGTTCTATCACTTGCACTTATAAAATAAATAGAGTTTTGCGAGGTTATGCAGGCCTTCTCCTACCAAATTGACTTTCCCTTAAAGCGGATACGTTAAACCTGATGTAACCCAAAAGTCTTGCTCTGTTTTTGTACTAGATTAATAATATGTATTTTCACTTTATAGGAGAAAGTCCCGGTTAAAATGAGATCTATATTAGTGGGATCTAGCTATCCATCCGTCTTGATTTACAAACTAGTTTTTTCCACGTAACATTTTTTTCCAACGTCGTCTTAATCATCCAATTAGTTATTGTTGTTGTGGGAGGTAACTGTTACGGTGAAATAAAGATGGGAACAGCTTATGATAATCGCCGATGATATCAAAAGGATAGTAGTTACCTGACAATTGCTCTACATTTTACTAGATTAATTACTTGTGCTTGTTTTATTTCCTTTTGGTATAATAACGACGCCTCGGCTTTCTACTGGAGGAAAATTATAAATTAGCACAGATAACCTGACCGGTTTCTTGACTGTGAAGGGAAATCATGGATATCAATTTTTGAACTATTTAGAAATATTAAATACGTGACATAGAATTTAAGTGAATATCATTTTACTTCTCACCTTATTTTGTGATGCTTGATGACACTACAAGGCGGCTGATAAATTACGCTTGCTTTAATTGCACATTTAGCACGCGACGCGGGATTATTTGTATTTACGATCATAACGTGTAATAACCTTTTTTCATCATTCCATATCTTTTATAACTTTTACTTTTATCAGTCCATGCCTGCACATCACTGTTTCAGTGCGTGGAATAATGAAAATTAAACGAAACGTCATTACGTCGTAAAATTTTAACGATTGAATACTGCCAATTATTGTCATCTGACAACGGTTTCTCTTCAGCATATGGCGACCAATAAATGAGAAAAACGACGAAAAAAATTTAATGAAAACGGATAAAGTAGAACAATGATTATATACCATTAACGTTTCTACCATGGAAGCTAGGGAAGCGTAGATTCCCCTATGATTTTTCAGCAAAAATATATCCAACTTGCTAAATTAAATAAAGAAATGCTTATCTTATTGATTTAAAAGCAAAATTTAGTTTCCCCAATGTTAAATCTCAAATTCTGTGCGCTGTAAATCAACAGCTTCTCTGAACTAGTTAAAAAATATATATCTTGGTATAAAATCGACACTAAAATTAATTTAAAAGGACCTGATGCAGGAATCTTTTCGAGAGAAAGGTTTTATGGGGAAATCATAGATGAATTTGTGATGCACAGCAGGCCCTTGAAGCTAACTTTTAAATTCAGTAAGTTTTAATTAACACAGGTAATTAATATTCACTAATTTACCCACTAAAAGAACAAAATATGATATCAACTGTTTTGTCGTGTTTTTTAAATTTTTTCGATGTCATGTCGCTTAAATGAGGGACAAATCCTTACGAAGTAAAAACGTTGTACAAATGAGATGATTCGAGGGAAGCTTTAAGCAAACGTGTCGTGTCATTATTTATTGAATAAAAGGGAAAATGTTAGGAAGCATTTCAGTATTCATGTCGTCAAAAGGGCGTTGCGTTGGTTTAAATTACATTCGTAGTACGTGACGACATGAGGTGTGTTCAACATTAAACTTTAAGTGAAAAAGTTGAATAACTTCTCCCGCGGAATATTGCTTTTATTATGTATAGAAATTCAAATAACATTCATCTTTGCTTTACATATCATACGGGGAAATTCCATGGATGGCGACAAACCAAAGAATTCTAGAAAATGGAAAATCCATAAGAGAAAAATGCTCTTACGAACAAAGTTTCAAAACGTATTTCTAACTAAAAGTTGTAGATACTTGAAAGTTTACATAAAATATTAAATGTGCCGTTATAACTCACTTCACAAAAGGGGTTTTAGGGAAAATCTGGAAAATCGAAATTCCAAATAGTAAACTGCCCTTATATCTCATTTTTCAAAAAGCACATTAACTGATATACTATAGAAAAGCGAAATGTTCAATATTCTACATTCGAAGATAAAATTTAATGTATTAACGAAAGATACTTTTAGGAAAATCTGGAAAATGGAAAATACTCACGAGAAAAGTGCATTTACAGCTATATCATATTATATATTATATATATGGCTATATAAATATTGTTTCACTCAGTCTAATGCAAGATAATTTTGTTAATTTTTTTATGTGTGCCCTTATAATTGAAATTTCTCTAGCGATACGTGCTCACGTCGATTTTCCCGAATCCCACAAATTTCATTTCACCGCGGATTTCATCTCCGTCCGCTAATAATCCTGCGGCACGAAGGCAAGGAAATTTCACTGTCTGTATCCTTGTAACACGATTACAGATGCCCAAATCGAACAAGAAACTTCTTCGTTCTCTCTTCCTCTCTCCTCCTCTTCCGAGATTTCCGAGAGTGGAGAGACTATAACCCTAATTCTCACACACTGAACTGGTCCATTTGACACACATTGCAATACGGCTCGTGGTGATCGTATAAAAAGTTCCACCACGCGTACCGGACCCATTCCGATCCGCAACTTCGGACATGGTTCGTGTCTGAAGGATACATCATATATAAAAGGAAAATTTTTTAAAGGGAGTCAATTGGGAAAGTGCGAAAATGGACTTGAAAGTGATTTGTGCGGTGGTACTGTTAGGGTGCGCCTTGGTCGATGCGGGGCCCGTCGTCGACGACACCAAGGGACACATAAATTCGGTAAGTTTTTAAATTTCTTCCAAGTCACACTCTTTAAAATCCGACTTGACCTTTTCCACACACTCGCAGTATTTTGAATTTCCAAAGCTTTCCTTTCAGCTTTTTCATTAAAACTCCCTGTCCCGTTTGCTCTCAAGAAAACAATACCTTTTTAATTTCCCGCTAATAATTTTCCGCGTTCAGGTACACAATGACAAACCGACGATCGAGGAGTCCCTGTTCAAGAAGCTCAACACGAAATGCACCAATCACGACGTCAGCTCGTGCATGATGCTGAAACTGGTGACTTATTTCAATCGATTGATGAAGAAATCGAACATCGACCTGGGGGACGTCGAGATCACTCAGACCTCGACGGAGACGGTCTCCGTCGAGACGTCGAGGAGCCTGAACGACGTCGAGAAGATGTCTGAGGAGGAGCAGCTTTACGAAGTCTTGGCCGACAAGGCTTACAACTTCGTCAGGACGAGGTCCTTGAAGTGGAGAGTAAGTAAACGGCCGGGACGATCCTTTTCCGAAATGAGGTGTTTTGTTGGGAAATTTGGTATGATATGAGTTTTCCATTAAATTGGCTCTTTAAATACCTGACAACGTCGTTCTTGAAACGGGAGAGATGTTGATTTTTGGAAAATGACACCGTGTGGAAGTTTGGAATGTTTAAATTTAATTCACCAAATCGTGAATTACAGATTTATCAGAAAAAGGCAGGTTTGCCACTGAAAAACTGCTCTCTTTATCAGAACGAAGTCCCTGAAGTTAAAAGTAAATACAAAAAGATCTAAAACTGTTTTCTTGAAATATTAGAAAAGAAATCAGGAAAAATTAAAATTTTCCACTACAATGCTAAATGGGGATCTTTTGGAAAAACCGCTATTTGTATTTCAAAACCCAGCCAATTTCTCAGGAAGAAGTCCTTTAAGTAAAGAGTAAGTGAAATTTACTTTATTAAGAAGAAAAATCATCTTACCTTCCCTTGTGTCCTTGGGTTGGGTCCATTTTGGCAGGGAAATGTCATAGCGATTCAAATATCTGCAAAGATAATTGTAAAGATTAAAATGATTTAACTGAAAGTTCCAAAACAATTTAAATGTGAAGTATAATAAAATAAATGTTTAATTTCGCTGATTAGCACGAAATTTTTGAGTCAGGAGGTAAGTAATCAAAACGAAATTGCACTGTAAGGAATATCTTTGAAGTTTGTGTGTTTTCTAAATTATTATTATTTCTTCAACAGATCTTTTATCCCTTAGAGAACATTTATTTTATGGAATAACACTATTTATGTGTAACAAGTGATTGTTTCTTCAGTGGGAACTCATGTAATGAGATTTGTGTACATTTTCAGGCTTGAAAAATCCTAACTGACTCACATAGATTACCAAAATAGGTGCGTCAAAAAATTTTTCAAAGTACTTTCAATGTTTTGTAAGGATTATTTGTTTCCTTGGATTAAAGGCACCAATTTTCATACAACGATTGTACTTTTCGAATCATTCAATGCAAAATTTCATCTACTCAACTTTTACTCATTTTTCAATTACGCTCTAACCGACCTGGAAAAATTTTTATTAATCCATCGGGTGAGACATCCATGCCATCGCCTACTCCTCTTTTAAATAGACGTCAATTCAGTGCGACTTATTTCATTTGGAGGAATTTAAATGCCAGTTAACAGTAAGAAAATCGAAATTCTAGGTTAAAACACGTCCTCAATACGAAGTGGTGTACATAACACACATTTACTGTTTCGATTGCGCTTGAAACCTATTTCAATCGCCGCGGAAGTATCCAGTGAATGGTGAATATTTTATGAATTCTACATAATTACCGCCGACTATCTAATTAAAACTTCGAGAAGTGAAAACATCTCCCAACGCCGGAAAAATTCTCCCAAGTCACAAGTATCATATTTAACGACACCTCTCGTCCGTCGCTTTCCTAATTCGGTCCAATTAGCGCGATCGAAACGCAGAACACGTACGTTTACCTGTTGGGATAATCGCCACAGGCGTTGTTTCCATTATGTACGTACAAATAAACAACACCTGTATGGAAAAGTGGAAAGTGGAATAAACGTGTGATTTACGTTTACCCAAGAGAGGAATTACCTCGGGGCGAGGTATTCCGTTACCAAGTGGGACAAGTTCTTTGCCGTGCCCCTTGACCTAGAGAGAAAGAGAGAGAGAGAGGTGAAATCTTGCGTTTAATGAAGAAAGTTACCTTGCGATCGATCGGATCGATGGAAATCGATGAGCCGATAACGGATCGTTTGAATATGGGTTTTCAATTGATGTTTGGGTGAATTCTCACGATCACTGTCGTTTTGATTAAAGTCTAGACACGGTTTCGAACCCTAAATCTGCTTCATTACATTAACAAGAGCGTATTGTGCGTAGAGTTTATATAATAATTTTCATTCGTATTCACGAAGATTTAATGGCGTTTCGTTTCGATTTTGTTCCCAGTTCGGCTCGGTTTAATTAAACTTTGACTGAACTTCGCGTTGCTTTGCCTTAATTTCATGAATAAAATCAAAGGTTTTGTCACTACTTCTATTAGCGCAATTTACAACAAATTTTCCTTGTGATTGTGAAGAATATTTAGCATAACAACAGATATTTTGATGTGGCTGTTACTCCAGAAAGTTATGGCAAGAAATTAAATCAGGTACCAAAGATTTTCCTTTGCTTACAAACGATTGTTCTGAAATGAAAATCAGATGTATTCCTAATTAGAAAACGTCTTGAATATGACATAATTTCTAATGTACACCCTAAGGTGTAAGTAAACTACTTTTATTACTTAGACTTTCTATCACATTTGAAGGAGGAATTAATAAAATGCCAATGTTTTTTAACTCCGATTCAAGTTTTCCCGATCTATTTCTAAAGCAGTAAAACAATTTTCTCAAATAGTTTCCCTCAAATTAATCCCACAAATAATTTGATACTTTATTTTTCCCTCATATAGCTCATCCAGCTCAATTTCATCATCTAAATAATCTATTTATTCTCCATTCATAACACAACAGTCATTTCCTTCAACAAACACCGAATTCCCCTCCCCTATTCCATACCAATCTGCCCTTAAAATAAAATTGAAAATATTCATTTCTATCCCTTTTCAGATCGTAGACGGCGCAGACTTGGTTCTCTCAGGCACTCCTGAGAAAAATGGAGGTGTCAACCTCGGCTTATCCCTGCGCCCGACTCCTTCCGAGGAAGGGGTAGAAGAGGGACGTAAGAAGAAAAATAAGGGAGGAGAGGGCATGGGCGCGCTCATGGCGGCCGCCATCATGAAGATCGGTCTGCTCAAGGCTCTAGCCTTCAAAGCGCTCGTGCTGTTAGTCGGAAAGGCTCTCCTCGTCAGCAAGGTAAGAAACTGAAAGACTGAGGCAAAGACCATATGTTTCTAAGGTATTATTGCTGAACTCCCTTATGGATCAACAGAAAATTTTACAGGTACCTTAAGGACAAAATTGGAAATACCCATTTACTTAGTAATGATTCTTTTAGTATCCGATACTTCAAATAGTTTAGCAAGTCTCACTTGCAGTTCCCTTCTAGTGTAGCTCCTCAATTCCTATTCCAAATTTTGGACAGATCGGTTGATCATAAGTGGTCTTCATAATAAATTTTTTCACCTCTACCTTTCAGAGTATAATACATACTCTATTCCTCATGGGTTTTAATCATTTGGGAACGAATTTCGTATGCGTTGATAGCTAAAGGTCTGATTTCAGCAATATTTTGGATGATTCCCTCTCGACCGAGTTTCTTACTTTAAGTAGCTTTCCAAAGCTCTGTGCCCATAGGCGGCGGACAAAAAGACACCTACTGTTATAAATTTTTAAATCATAAACCCCTTTCAGCTCGCCTTGGTCTTGGCATCGATCATCGGCCTGAAGAAGCTCCTGAGCTCCGAGAAGCACGTGACCTACGAGGTGGTGGCCCATCCCCATCACGAGCACGAGCACCACGAGGTGCACCATTCGGGCGGCGGCTACGACGCCCACGGCGGCGGCGGCGGCGGCGGCTGGGGCAGGAACTTCGACAGCCAGGCCGCCCAGAACCTCGCCTACAGCGCCCACATACCACCCAATTGAGTGACAATGTGATCACGAGCCGAGGCGGGGCCATATTGGCGTCGCCAGATTCGTTCTGTGTCTCCTAATTTATTTTTGTATTTATTTTTCTCCTGTGTTTTTCCATCTTTGTCATTTTGTTTTTCGTTTCGAATAAAAGAATATTTTCATTATTGTTGTTGAAATCTGGAGTTTTTGTTTTGATTGACCTTGCGGTGAGCTGGGGTTCAGAGTAATTTAAGTTACTACATTCTGATATAGTCTTCATAATGGCGAATGCGCCACCCCTCGAGCCACCATTATATAGAATTTTGTTATATCTAATTTTTTGAAATAAATGTAGCTAGTCGCGTTGCTATATTTGATACAAAATAGTTCTTCACGTGCGATGTGAAAATCACCAAAACTCCCCTTTATCCTCCCTTCACCGGACTGAACGTCGTAATTCAATTTTTTTGTTTCATAATTTTATTTAAGGAATAGTAATAAAATAATTGTATTTATTGTATATTTTGTTGTTTTTAAAAACAACCAATCTTTGATAAATTAGTACATAAAATATAGCATTGTGTGAATATAAAAAATTTAAAATCTCCCTTTATTAATCAAGCCTTACTTTCATCGTGATACAATGAAGTAGGGTGTGTTTGGACCCAAAACAATTAACGGTTATAATTAAACTGTTTCTCCTAAAATAAACTCTTAATTTGAAATTCTAATTATGTAGCGACATTTTGGGTTAAGTGTTATTTGCTTGAACTCCCGAGCCACTTTTTAAAACCTCTTGAAGTTTTCATACTCAGCTTTCGTTTTTATAGAAAGTCACTTAAAGATTTCCTCTCTCAATTGATTGAATAATTAATCTTACTTGTCATAAATCGAAATACAATTTTAACGTAAAAAGAAAAGCAATTGGGTTCTTAATAGCATTTAAACATATGCTCGCCGATCACAATTTTAATCAAATCACGCCATTTTCTCTGTATACCTTCGCAGATTCAAGGAATAAATCGAAATCCAATACGATGAATGAATAGTGTCGAGCTCGAGGGACTCTCGACTTTGGTGCTCAGAAAAAATTGATTAAAGTAGCGAAGGAAAGATGAAAAGTTAGACGGGTAAAAGCTACGACGGGAGGTAGTAAAATGAAATGTTCCATTTCGACGATTTTTCTATAATCTGAAATCATTATTCCAAAAGAAAGTATCTAATAGCCAAAGAGATTGATTTCTTTATTAAAGGTTACAAAGAAGGATCGAGAGTCGAGAGGCGAAGAGAGAGAGAGAGAGAGAGAGAGAGAGAGAGAGAGAGAGAGAGAGAGAGAAATGGGGATTATTGAATTGATGAAGGAAGGAGTTTTGATGAAATGATTAAAATTTCGTAGCTTTGTCTTCATGACATTCTCATACCCATTTCGTATTTCAAGAAATAATTTTCTTTTATAATTTTACAAAAGTCACCTACTACGTCCATCCTAGGAGGTGTATTCGATTACATGCCATCTTTACACAAATACAGTTTCAACAACGGTTATTCCTCACTCTTCTACTGAAGGTTACTTCACAAATCGCAACACCATCTGTTAGTCGCTACAATAAAGCTAATCTCGAAATAAGTACTGTTACAAGCTTGACGTAATCTTCTTTCAATGGTTTTCATTGTGTGTTGGAATGGACAGATGTCCCTGTTAAGTAATGTTTAAGCAACTTTGACTTAAACTATGACTTATGATTAAAAGTAGTGTCATAATCATGTAAATAAAAACAGTTGGTATAAATTTACAGCATAGTGTAATATACTACTGTAACAGGGGATAAAATAATCCATACAATTTCAATCCCAGGAAAATTTTGAAACAAACCCTTTCTGAAAAATATAGACAGTTAATAAATAGTGTATTAGTCAACAACTCCATTAGTACAAACTATATATACTTTTCTTTCGAAAAGTGCCAATCAAATATTGATTTCAAACAAACAAAGTAGACACAGAAGGGGTTTAATTTAAAAATTGATTGCGCGGCAAATAAATAACTATCGATGGACTATATTGCAGTGCTGGTCAAAATTAATGTGGAATTATATCGATACACTCAATTCACGTTCGTCAAAAAACAAACTGCAAAATAGTTACAAATTAACAAGTGTTTTATTGATACATATTTCGTTTACTCATTAAATATTAATTTAGCAGTAGGAGGTGAGGAGCAGGTAAAATCGATGTAACAATTAATTTGATCCAGTATTCGAAATCGTCTAAGATTAACTGTCCAACACGCTTGTCCTCGCGCCTGATTCAAATTCTCTGCCTGAAGGGATCATGTCCCAACCTCCCACTTTCGCACTTCCCGGAATATCCCCTTAAAATTTTTCTTACATCACATATCCCTCTTAGCCCTTTCAGAAATCCGCCTGATAGTCAACGTGGCGGCAGCCTTGGCCGGCCTTTTGTGTTTGTGGTCGTTCCGTCTTCTCATCATCGGAATCATCTGATGATGATCTCCGGTTAGGGCAGAAACGGTGCCGTTAGATTCCGGCGAGGTAACCGCTACGTAATTCAAATGGGACTCTTCGGGGGCGTAACCCTTGTAAGCGTAACCGCCGTAACCTACAACGAAGTGAATGTGAATAAAGTGAACTCGGAGGGAAGGCATAGTTAATTGCTCGAAGGTTAAACGGTGTTGTGTTTGACGCTTCAGGAAGGCGAAATGTCATACGATGTTATAGGGGGGTGATGGACGCTGTGTATATTAGATATTTTGGTGAAACGGTGTTTTAGCCGTCTGTTCGAAATTATATTTCTTAAGAAAAGCATTAATAAAATAAAAATTTACCATACCGCCATAGGTGCTACTTACCATAATTGCCAGAGTCATAAGGCAGCGGATAACCAGTCTCTTCGATCTCGACGTAAGGCTTCTCCTCTTTATTGAACAATTTTGCGAATATTACCAAAACAGACGCTACGAGTGCAGCTTTCGACAGTAGCAGCACTTTTATCGCCAGTGCCTTTAGGGTGCCAACGGCCATTCCAAATGCGCCACCTTTGATCGCGCCTATTATAAAAGGTAACACCATGCTTCCCATCTTTTTACCTCGAGCTAAAAATAGTAAGGATATCGGCGAATTTCTTAGTGGAATCATTAGAAATAACATTGAGTTACTTAGGAAATACTAGCACTTATGTCAAACAAGGATCTTACAACATTATATTAACATTACTCATTCGCCTGCTTCTCAAGTAACACAAATTGTGAACATTATTTAAAATCCCATTATCTTAGATCCAAAACAATCGGAAATCCTAACTTTCCGCGCAAATACTAATTATCCCCTATTGTGTATGGTAGCACTCGCTCACCTTCTTCTTTGTCCTTAAGGTAGAAATCCACATCGATCCCGTCGTTCCGGGAATTTCCCGCGGCCGTAACGCCGACGTTCCCGTAATCCACCCTGAGGGCGAGCCTGTCGAAATACGAAACGTTCTCGGCTTTGGTATCCTCGACGCGTATCGTCATACTTTTCCCGAACTGGAATCCCTCTTTAGGCGACACATCCTCGAACCGATCGGCGCCGGCCGAGGCGATCAGGACACATAAACTCACAGGGATTAACATGTCTTCTAACCGTCAAACTTCACCGGGTGAACGCATGATAAGCAAGAACGAGGATGTGATTAGACGCACTTCTTATATGGTTTTACACTTGGCAGTCAACCCTATCGACGTATCGTGTGTGGTATTACCTTGGGTAATTATTAATCGTTAGACTCGATTTATGGTAATGGAAGAGAGAATGAGAGAACATCCTCGGCAATTAGCTGCCGATAACACAGGATGTTTCTCGTGAAAAAGATGAAAACGCACATACACGAACACCTGACCTAATATTCAAAGACTTTCCACGGACGTAATTGAGCGTTGTAGAAAGCGGCCAGTTCCCGGATGATCCGGGCAGTAACTAATCCGTGATGTTTTTGATTTAATTGTCTTTTTGCGATTAATTGGTTTGAACACTACTTTAATGGATGAGCGAAATAATCATAACTGACAGTTAATGGGTTGCTGCAATCGCAGGGATTAATCCATGGAAGATAATCGAGTGTTTTGTACAGTACCTTTCCACTTAACAGAATCAAAATTCTTTTTAATAACATGAGGTACAATCATTTAGAGGACCAATTATAGATGCTAATAAGAAAAAACATCACTGGCTGATGTATTTGGTGAATTTTGGCCGGTATTTCAAAAAGTAACAAGCACACCGTTTGATATCCACGAGGAAAGTTGTACAGAATTGAAAATGGTTTAAAATGAGCATTTATAGAATCGTATTCATTTATTTTTCATCGAGAAAAGCCGAAAGAAGTGTTAAATAATGGCTTTACTCCAAAAATATCGCATAAATACACTGCAATATTTTGACGGAAGAAATATGTTAAATGGGTATGCGAATTCGCCAAAATCGACGATCTTAATAGAATATGTGACTTGTAAAATTGGGCTAAGCTAATCTAAAGAAGTTTTATTTTTAATAACGATAAAGCAACACCGTGTTGCTCTTTCCGAATTTAAATCCTATTAAATAAATTAAATTAATTTTCACTTTACTATATTAAAAGTATCTCTTCATTTTTATCGCACTCTAGGAATTACAGTACTAGCTCTTATAAAAATGAAAATGATAGGAATATTCCTACTTTTAGCTTTCTTGGCAATTAATTTTCTTCTACATTTTCTACCCACGCATATGTTTCCTTGATAAAAGATCTTTTATATGCGATGCTAATGTCAGAGTGGATGTTTAGAGTATCATTCCAAGTAGTTTTACTAATCCATTTAACTAAAAGAACTGAAAACCGTTTCGTTCGAATGTCAACTAAATGATTAAATATTTTTCCGCACATACGAGAGGAATTACATGAAATATCCTAGCATAAAAGTTTTGAATCCTATCTTGAACCCAGAATTATCGTATTTTGCAAAATTATAATGAACTAAAAAAAAAAAAAAAATAGCACAGAAATGATTCCTGAAACACATCATCACTATTTTCAAAATCTATTCGACGCAAACATCCTGAGCAGAGCATTGAAACTGTAAACAATGTAGACGGAAAACACTAAATTTAAGAAGGTATTGAGTTTCTCCAATAAAAGCTATGTAATATTATCCTGGTAAAATTCTAACCGCCCCTTTCAAAAGCTTGTCTCTGCTATTAACGAGACACGTCATTTTATAACAATTTATGATCATTTTTACTTGAAATCTTGAATTGCTTATCTTTATTACAAGATTTAACATAAAATTAATTCCCCTAACATAAAGTATACCAATTATCATACATCAGGACGTTCCAGAAACTAAATTACCTTCCCTCTCTCTCCCTTTTTTTATTATCAATAAAAGCTGCAGGAGTGTCTCGTTTCGCGTCGTAAAAACTTCCCCAAATAAACGTTGGGGATACACAGGGAGAGGGAAACTCGAGCAATACTTTTTACAATTCACCATGGTGGTGAGGACATTGAGTTAGGCCATTAAGTTAGATTGCCTATACGATATCTGTAGTTAGGTAATCTTTCAATTTATCTGGAATAAAATTAAATTAGGATCGGCGAACGTTCGCCGTGTTTTACGCCGGTTTTAAAGGTGTATTTAGTATGATGTGAATGATAATATTGTAGCTGTCGGCTGGAAAGGGAAATGGCCTAGGAGGTGGTACACAGGGGGAAACACAATGAAAGTACTTGGCTTGAAAAACTACCTATGATTTCTTTTTGATGTTTCGAAAGAATAGTGGAAGTTAACTTAAAATTTGTGACGACCTTTAACTTTAGTTACTTTTACTTTAAAGTAAAGCGGCAGTTAGCGGTGATTAGCGACAGTTAGCGGTGATTAGTGGCAGTTATCTGCGGCAGCTGTCTGTCGCCAATCACCGCTAACTAACAGCAGTAGTTAGCGGTGATTTTAGTTTTACTTTTACTTTTAACGTAGCAAATCGGTGCTGAAATAAATATAACTTGCGTTGCTTTGAATACCCTTGGGTTTTTTAAAACCTTGGTGTAAAGTTTGTAGAAAAATTGTGAAAAACGGAAAATATCTGTCACTTAAGTGAAAATGCTGAATATAAATGTTGGTAAATTTTACTGCAAGTAAACTTAAGCTCTATTACTTTGTATATGAAAACGAAGCACCTTTGATATATTTGTAAGTAGTACTAGTACAGCACTTACAATATTGTAATTTCAGGATATGAAAAGTTCGTCTTAATCCTTGACTGACGTCGAATAACAATTTAATAAAACGTTGTAGAGGCTTTTAAACGAGTAGATACATTTATATAACAACATCACCTCTTTTATAAGTTAGTCAGACATCCGCGAGATATTGAGGCCAGTGTTACCCTTTTCAGGCAAGCTTATGACAGCTCATTTCCGTCGAATAGCGACCAGACGGTATTTTATTAAGGAATCTTGTGGGTTAGATGGAATATCTTGCCCTTTAAATGAGGCCTAGGTGTCTGGATAGGCAACAAGGGTCTTATCTGATTTAATAACGTGCAATTCGGCGACGTTAACCATATTTGAAACAACTCATGATTGAAGGTGGCTGCTGAGGAAATATCAAGGAAATTTTTAAGAACAGTTTTATATCCTTGGGAGAATTTTTTTACTATTTATTACTCCTATTATTGTTTTTATGAAAGTGATGTGCTACACTGTCCAATACCGTGACGGTAATAAAGTTAGTAATAAGGTCGTTAATGGTACATTAAATATTATACGTTTACAATTTAGGCAATAAAATGCAGTATTTCAATGAATTTATAAAATTAATTATTAATAAAACTATTACAAACACATATTCTGAATCATCTAGAAGATATGTTCCTGAGTAAAGTAGGGAAAAATGAAACAAGTTGCTGTTACTTGCTCTTTCTTTGACAGAAAGACTTGAAACAGAAAAATTTAACTCAATTTGCCCAAAAAGTATTAGTTTCAGCGACACATCATTATATATACATACACTTGTTGAAAGTAACGAAGACACCTGTTTATATGAAGGAATGTAATTTTATGTCTCTATATCTTTCACTACGCTGGCGGATAGAAAACGAAAACCGTTCATTTTAACCACGAACTTCTTGCTCATTCAAGCGAAGCTGATCACAACAGGCCAGAATAAATGTATACATATATGTGGAACAGTGTAATTATCGAATATGATTTGTAGTAATTTACTCAATAAGAATTATATATAATATAATATGAATAGAATCGATTATAATGATAGTCGTTTATCAACGTTTATATCGCTCACAGGTAGTGTTTACCACGTGAATTTTTCGTGATGGTACATTTTCGGTTAAGCCAACGATTCTGTAATTAACTACGAGAGGAATTTTGAACAATTATTTCCGCCATTGTTTAGTTTAATAATGACACCTGTATATAGTGCAAGCCTCCTCAATTATCGTAAAAGTCTTCGTTCTCCTTTCTAATTTTTCTTCCACTACAGTACAATCGGAAGAGTATTTCGTTTCTTCGGACAGTTCATTGGGCATTCGTAACGTGAACAGGCATATTAGAGCGCTACATATTTGGGTCAGATATCGCGTCCACAATTATCTTTTGTTTGAATGTCTGATTGTAGACGTAGACTCCTTTGATCGTTTCCTATCGTTAATAGAAGGAAGAAGGAGTGAAAGACTTTTATCATTGTAGAGTCCATGTGTCAGAATTTCAGCTTTCTAGAGAAAATTTTATTCACCTCTGCATAACGTCTGGCGACAACGCGTTTGTGCAACAGGTGTTTAAGTAATTACAAAATTTACTGGAAGGTTTGTTTTTAAACGCTACAAGGAGGTTAATTGAAATTGAACTAAGATTGCAAACTTGATCCAGAACTAAAATCGAAAGAATTGCTCATATTAACATAACTTTCCCTTCAATTTTTACCATGCCATCCATGTGATCAATACGAACCTATGGTAGACGATCATTTTTGGCCCTCAGTAAAAATTCCCTAAGAACCGATAGGAGTGTTTGCGAGAGGCTCGCGGTAATTGTCGGTATTCCATCCAATCTCGATTTTACCGGCCGTTTCCGAGAAAGTTCTGATAAGGAAATCCTCACCTCGGAATAAATGTCGCGAAGGCCATTTCTAGAGATAAGAAAAAAGAAGAGGAGAGGAAAAGGAGAGGCGTCGTCCGCGCGTAGTGTTTCTCCGTCCTGTTCTAATGACCGTACCGCGTTCCGGATTCTGTTTGAACGTACAGAGAGCAGGAGCGACAAAAAAGAACTACATTTACCTTCGTCGAGATATTCGATAATAGTACTTGTTGCCATTACTTTAATGAATCCAGGTCAGCTCATCTCGCTCAGACGATCTAATTCCTCTCGTCACTCGATTAGGTTGGTTTTTTCCGACACTTTATGCTCCACTAAATGGCAATAATGAAAAGTTTTGAAAGCAGATTCCTTTTTTTCTCTCTGTTCGTACGTATAAAGAGGGGCTACGCGGACGGAAACTGGACAGATCGTCTCTCGCGCCGGGAAGCATGAGGTACTCGTTGCTGATGAGCGTGATCCTTCTCGTCCTGGCGGACGTGAGGGCCGAGAAGGACGGGCCGGAGGCCCTGCAGATCCTGGCGAAGGTCTTCAGGCAGATCGTCAGGTCGCAACCCGACGACCTGAGGATCGGCGACGGCGTCCACCTGCTGAGCACGAGGAGCGAGAACGACGCCAGGGCGAGCCCGGGCGACGACGCCACCGTCCTGGGCGTCGTGGAGAATTACCTCGAGGGACACGAGCTCAGGATCAGGCTGGCAGAACTGATGCCTGGAGAGGGCTTCGGCAGGGAGTTCAGGACCGCCATGAATGAGGTCAATGGCGAGAGCGACGAGAGTAAGTTTTCACGAGAGAATCATTTTGTTAGGTGCTTTAAGAATTTTAAAATGTGTTGCACAAGCGAAAAACTTCTCAAAATTGGCCATTAGGTAAACGATTTAAGGAAGTGTTAAGTCTTAACCAATTATTTAATTATATTCGGAGCATTCGTAACAACCGGTTTTGACTGACTCGTACTCATTAGCAGCCTCTAGGGAGCTGAATACGTATTGAAGCCATTATTCGTAGGTATATATATATATATATATGGAAATGTCTAGTGGGGTCACTTGAAGCTTTTTTATTTTTCACGAATACTGAGAAAACAGTTTTAAATTGATTTCATATTTTTCTAGTCAGGTATATGACTCATTCAACGTGCCATCCATATTGTAAACTATAGTTTAGTGCGAAAAAATTAACTCCACTATGAATTTTCTGACATGTACATATATATTTAGCTTTCTGAAGCCTGATGGTCACTACGAATTATTCGAAACCTGTCTCTACGAATGCTACGAATATTAAAATTTTGCTTAAGACTTAATGCATTTGTCTATTATATAGCTACTATATCATCTAATCTATTTTGCCCCAAGTGACACTTCTGTGCACTTTGAGACGCCTCATCTGATCATATTGGATTGTATGCCTCATATCAAACACTAATTCTGTAATGTTAATACCACAGTACCTTTATTCATTGATACTAAGCATATGTGTGCATTTATTAAGGGAAATCAGGTACTAACTAACTCCTATGGTTATACAATTTAATTTCTAACAGTGTTAGAAATAGATGAAATAATATGAATTGTGGAAAAAATATATTGAGTATACAAAATGATTTTATAAATTAAACTGCTTTAAACTTGGCCGCAATCAGAGCAATGAAACATAAATCAAATAAATCCACGGCACGTTTTAATAAAATGCTTAATCCAAAGCACGCTATGTGGTTCTGATGATAGTCGGACTATCGAAACCAGTTACCGTGATTGTCTGATAAATTATTTAAACTTCAATTGCTGGTTATGGCTACGAACTTCTACTCCCTCAACGATAAAATCAAACACCACTTAAAAATTGTTGGGGGCATGACATTAGAAATGTGGCCTTGAAAGCTGTTTAACTTGATCACTTATTAAGTAAAAACGCAACTCATCTTATTTCATTAAAAATAAGTAGCTCTGGTGAATTAATAATTAATTGGAAACCGAGGCACTGAAAGTTAATTAAGTCTGTGTTAAATTGACTGTAAGGAACACCTTAGATACATTTTTTAATATGCTCCTAACTTGAAATGTCTCTAAATAATATTCCTCTATGAATGTAAATGACTATTTTAACGAACAAATTTATATCCTTCTATTTTTATCCTTGAACTTACAGCGTTTAAAGCCCTTCAAACGCAAACTTAATTAGAGTGAATGGAGTACCCCTTTTAACAATTGTCGTACACTGCACACTCCTCCATTGTGTTAAATGTGATGCAATTTGCCGCAGTATCCACTGATGTCAATCTGGTAGTCCGATTTGCCGTCGGAACAGTCATTAAATTACCGTAAACGTTAAATTGTCGAAGCCATAGTTGGAAAGTCGCGACAATATAAAAGAGTTGCAGAGGAGAACTAAGGATTCCTTCGAGAGTCAGCATTAAAATTATGCTTATTAACTTGTGATAAGTGCGTTTTTGTTTAATTACGTTTTAAGCCAGGATACGCAATTCCTTGTAGGCGGATGATTGGTAAAGGAGAAAGTTGAAAAACGAGATGAACTTCGGAATGTCTTGATTCCACAAGGAGCTTTTCACATGATGAAGGTTTAATATTGAAGAGTTTAGAATATTTTCGGAAGGTTTAATTATAAAATTTCCCGATTCGCACCTGCAACAATTAAGCAAATTAAGGAATTTCCAAAACAAAATGGAATTCGTCATGAAAACGGAATTAAATGAAAATGAATGTACTTCAAAGGGCCCCATTAATTTGCCCGACCGCTTTTCGGTCACAAACATCATAGGCCGGAATATTTAAACGTGATTTAAATAATTTAAAATGCTTTATGTAGAAATATTCGTGACGGGATTAAGCAAGTATTAAGTATTCTTTATATTTAAGGACAAACAGAACTGTTGGGGTGTTTTAATGGCGGTTTTCGAACGTGATATTTTATGGAAACCGAAAATGCGAAGCTTCGAGATAAATAAAGAGCGAAAAAAATGTTGTTTACCAGACTAGTACGTGGTGATCAATAATAAAGTGACGGGCTATTGTACATGTACACAGTGACACAAGTCAGGAGATGGATGAGTTATTAACTATAAATATTTTTAGAATCCATTCTCAATTTTCTAGTATGTTTTATATATTTATTGCACGTATACCATGCATATCAATATATTTGTATGTTACATATAGTTCACACAATAATTCAACTCATAGGATTTTATTAATCTATGGTGCTTTAAGGACTACAAGATTTGGAATAGAACCTCTAAAATTTGTATCCTTCTGAAGACGATTCAATAAAGAACTATGAGTTTTTTATTCTACTTTTATAAGTTTTATCAACGTTTAGAATGAACACAGAAACGTTTGACGTCACCATAAGTGTTATAGAATATTCCTTCTAGATTCTTTATTATGTCAGTTTTTCAAAGACCAATAACATAGAACCTCAGAACAAAGTGTAACTGCGGCGCTAGAATAACACCGGCGAGAATTCACCATTTCATAGAGTATCGTGAATATGGTGCTGTATATGGTGAAGGTGTCATTAATCCGCCAGATTCGATACTGTTACAATGTTATTCATAAACGTCAATTGACTTTAAAATAGATTTTAGCCTAAAATACGTCTAGATTGTGTTGTAATCGACTCAAAGTCATTTGATTAATGGGAAAAATATTGGAATTGAAAAGAGGGAAACTAATTTGTAAATGAGTTTTCATAAAATTAAATAGAATGCATTAGAAATTATTTAAAATTCTTGAATTGCGTACAACAGATTAAAACTTATTAATAATTTCTGAATGACTGACTAGAATTTGGGTGAATTTGGGAGATCGAGTGAATTTTGTTCAAAAAGCAACATCAAGATTCGATTTTCAATAACACACAAGTGGATTCTTAGAAAATTGACTGAAACTTTTCGGAAAGTTAATGACGCTGGTTCATAGATCTGTCGGTTACCTAAAATATCAGCTGGTGGCATGAATAAAGCACTGTGTAGCAATAAAGCTGCGAGCTTTGGCTTCCTTCTTGCCAATACTTCAGGTAATTTTTATCTTCATCTTCATTTATCTTTCCAGGTTCGGCTCGGAAGGGCGGCGGCGGTTCGGGCTTCGGCGGTGGCGGCGGTGGCGGCAAGAAGGGCGGCGGCGGGGGCGGCGGGATCATTCTCGTCGGCCTGATGATGGGCAAGATGATGGCAGCCCTCGGCCTCGGCGGAGTCGGCCTCCTCGCCATGAAGGCGCTGATGGTGTCCGCGGTCGCCCTCGTCCTCTCCCTCGTCGTCGGCTTGAAGAAGCTCGTCCACTCCGACCACGACGAGGGCGGCCACCACGTCGTCCACGCCGGCCACCACGAGTACAGGAGGAAGAGGGAGGCGGCCGAGATGGCGTATAACGGATGGAGGCCCTTTAACAGGACCTAGGTGATCCGTGGGGAATCCCATAAGTTGTTGTTTTATTTATTTCTTGTTGTTGTAATTGGTGATTATTTTGTTGTTGTGTTATGAGGTCGAAGTAAGGAGATATCGATGTGACTGGAATTTTCCGACTAGTTCAATCTATTGAGGGTTTGGGTTTTTCCAATTGATTCATTTGGAGTTCATCCGAGTATCATAGAAGGGAAGGTTAGACGATCCTATCGATCAGACCGTGAACAGTTAAAACGTCCAGAAAAAATGTGAATCTTCAAGAATTTTTTTAAGTACTTGTCAAGGAGAGGCTGTGCATGTAAACTTATCTGGAGTGGCAATTATGAATCACACAGAATTTTTTTTGAAATTGTAATAAGGCAACAAAACGAAGAATTTTGTGGTGATATGCCATAATGGCATTTGCGCTGTTTGGTGTGTATTTCTAGTCCAGCTCTATTTCTGCCTGTTTTTAAATTTTGATCTTATTGGGCAGCTATAATATGGCAGCTAATATTACCATAAAACCTGATGGCCTGTTCGTAACACAAAGTGGTACAACCAATGGGACAGAAAGTTTTCTGTAATACGCCCCAGTTTCCATGCATATTTCTAAAGATAAACATGAGTATTTCACAAATTATTGCTGAATGTGCACCCAAGTGCTTGACTTGACGCTAGAACTGAGTAAAAGTACGAAAATAAAGAACGAATAAATAAATACCGGCCAAACCCTCACGGACCCCATCGACTTAACACTGAACACTGACACGACCGCTGACAGACGCAATTTAATCGGCTCGCTTCTTACTTCGACCCTCCCAATTTGGCATATTGTCAAATCTGTACTCAGGAAACCTATTTAATAAACCTCCTCTATCGCCCAATTTATCTCTTTATTCGAGTAACAAACAGACCAAGGAAACCTGTCGAAGCATCCGCCTATAGGATTGCCCCACATTACCGTCGAATTTCCAATTTCTCCAATTACGCATCGTGATCTTGAAAAGTTCAACAAATGTTGTTCACCGAGTGGCCTCGATCTCCAAGACTGGTTTTGTGGAATGGAGAAGAGAAGGAAGAGCGGCGGAAGAAATTATTTCTCCGAGAAAGTGCCGATCGGAGTCAAGGTGAAACCCGACGGGTTCAAGACCGTCTCGGTCCGAAAGTGTTTCAAGTACCAGTGGAGAGGAGACGGAAGAAACGGTCGAAGTTTCCCTCACGGGAGTTGTCTCTTCTCTTTTCTTCTCTTCTCTTCTCTCCCGCTCGGACGGGAATGGCACCGCTGGGATTCGTGCTCTTGCTTTTATACAAAGGCGGAATGCGGACCCAGATACCTACATTGTCGGGTAGGAGAGGAAGAAGGAAACAGAACCAGAGCTGCTGCGTCGGTTCGGAATGTTTTTATCTCTCTGTAGATATCGTTTTGGCGCTTTCACTGGACGACTCTAACATGGATCCGATCGGAATGAGATCAACAGGATATCGGGCGATAATGGAGTTTGATGAATAATACATATGGCGGACGACGCGCTCTTAGAAATGACAACGAGGATTAGAAACATCTAAACCGCTTAATTTAGTCGTCAACTTGACGATCCCGCTGTTATTAGCGCTAATTAATTTATAGAATATTTTGGAAGTGGAGAAAAATTTAAAAAAGAAACAAATTTGAAACTCTCAAAATTCTTCTAAATTCGATTTCAAGGCACTTTCTATCATTTAAAAACTCTACAACACCTCTTGTAGACTTTACTTGTGGCCCTCAAAGAGTCGTACAATATTACACTAGCGTGGCTATTTACAATTCTAGAAAACGTATGGAATCCACTGTAGATTCTTTCTAACATTGAAAACTAAAACGAAATTGTTTGGAAGTTCTGTAAATCTCGTAAATACATGTGAAATACAAATAAATAAATATTAACGCTTTATTTCGTTAAGCATGTTTTTTTGGTGTATCTGTCAGTCTGATTTGGAAATCAAAAGAAAGCATGAAAGTACTGATTACTACTTATGGTTTCAATGCAGACTTCAAAAGAAATACTGTAATTGTACATTTGTAAATTGGATGGAAATATAGGTCCGCCTAAGAAAGTTGGTATACACCCATACACCTACGTACCTTCGTAGATTTCCACTCTTTCATGAACTATCGCCATAAATGAAAACAACAGAATTTGTGAATAAAATTTAGGAAGGTTCGTTGTACTCAGAACGTTTATCCACAATATTTACACTGAATACTCTACAACGAATGCATAATTAATTTCGTATTGGGCGAATAAAAGCGACATTATATAATGTACCTACTGAAAGTTTGTTTATGACAGCGTTTAAAAACAGATTCGTTAAACCATAATTATTCTGTCAACGTTACGAAATTAATCGATGGAACCCGCCGTGAACGCCCATCGGAATTGTTAAAAATAAACCTGGGCGTTTCAGTGAAATAAAGGAGTAAGTAGGATTTTAAGTAAGTAAGATGGAATTGAAATAATAAAAATGACACGACTAATGGGAGGATGGAATGATGGCGTTAACTACTAAGTAGCGCACAGCGTAAAGTATCTGTTAATAATAGGCAAATATTAGGCAGAAGTGCTTTCGCCATAACTTCGAAACAAATTTTTAATATCATCGTGTTTTCATCAGAGCCACCACCATTTTCAGTCATGGAAGTAACAAAAAATAGAAAGCTCAAGTAAAAAAGTAGAGACCTAACTCGTTAAAACGGTGTAGATTTGCGTAACAAGCACCGACACAAGTCCGAAACAAAATCTGCTGCGCTTCGCGCTTATCCCCGTTTCTCCCGATCTCAGCATTTTTCAGGCGAAATTTTTTCTCTCTTCGGGAACTATCCGCTCGATCTCCTCCATTACGTAAGTTGGAATAGCATAGAAAACGAAACCTCCACACGCACCGAAAATAAAAAGCGATCGTACATCTCGAACGTCGACTTTTACTAACCTCCTTTCCTGGAGATGAATTCATCATTCAGCTCCGACGTTATTAGATTATACTTTGTTTGTAAATTGCGAGGCAATGGCAGAGGAAATTTTCACTTTCTACCCATAAGATCGCTATCGGCCGTGTATGTACCGTCGAAAGCGAAAGCTCCTTTAGGAAAGCAATAAAGAAAATTTCGAGAAAGAATACCACCGGCACCTGCCGATTTCCACGCAACTTCCCTGCCAGCGTTAAATCATTTGCCATCAGAGCGATAATTTCTTGTGTCGAGCAAAATGACCAAAATTTCCGATCGACGTTCCACTTTAAATCGCCGGTTTTCCGCCGGCATACAAATCGTTAGAAAACTCCTCTTCGCCAGAAGTAGATTAGGATCGATGCGTATGCAAAGGCTATGCGGAACGACATGCGGATTCTGTTGTTTAGTGTCGTACGAGTAATTGTTTCGGTCTCGTACATGCCGGCTAATACAAATTGCTCGTTTAGGAGACGCGTACCGCAGTGACGGTGAAAGGTTGTAAAAGGCAAAAGTAGCGAAAGAATGGAGGTGTACGGAAAATGGGGTAATAAAATGATTAGTGTGTCAGGAAAGTGTGCTTAACGTATCCCCGTCGCGGTCTTACTCTTCATATTGCGCGAGTTATTTTATCATTCGTATTTTATAGGGTGGTAAATTTTAGGCGTGGAGAATTATGAAAGAAATTTTAGAGGTTTTACCTTGATGATATTGAGATTTGCGGTGAAATTGCAAAAAAATAGTTTATGAAGTAATGGAGGATTAGTTTTAAATCCACTTACTTAGAATTATGACTTTTCTGGATCAAAAAATAAAAGTAAATAAGAAAACTACTATCTCTCGGAAAAATCAAAAGTACTATACTAAATAATAACAAATATATTACTCACTATTGACGACTTGAAGTAAGTTGTCCCTCTATTTTTAGCCAATCATATGAGAAGTCTTGTAATTCGTGTCGATTTTCAGGCTTTCAATTATTAGCATTTATAGACGTCTCAAGGCCCCCCCTGAATCCAAAAAATATGTTTTTGAAAAAGACTCGGTCTGTTACCGTTTTCCCTAATCTACTTTCCAGAAGATTATCTTCCCGAATAGTAATTTTCCCGAACGAACTTTTCCCGAATATTTTTGCTTTATTCCTGAATTGGCATTTTCTCGATAAAAGATTTTTACTGAATGGCGATTTTTCCAATATCCTGTAGTAGCGTGTAAATGGAAAGAATCGAATTCAGCCAACGTTTTTTAACGGTCTTTTGCACATGTCAGCGGCTTTTCTGGGCAATTTAACAGCTTTTTTGGGAAATTTAATGGTTTGTTCTAAAGTCATAATTGTCGTATTTAATTTAATTTTATAGTAATGAAGCAAAATAGAAATCCTCACTGAATAGCTAGTGAAAAAGTATGGTGTGCACCTTATTTGATGATTTGAAGTTACTTTTAGCAACTTTTGAAAGAATATTTAAAGAATGTAGTAAAATTAGAGTAGGAATAATGATGAGACTTTCCATATTAACACAACTAGAACGTTTATGAATGGGACACTATTTCTGTCAAGATTTTCAAGTACCTCAATATCAAAATTGTTAAAATGTTTAAAATCGTCTTCATTTAAATATTAAGGGCAGCCCAGTTTTAATAACATTGAAGAAATTCAAGGTTTCAATTATTTAAAGGTAGCTCAAATCAGTAATTATGCCATCATATGTGTAATATTCAAATGTAACTCCCCCCTTTGGAATTATTACTCAGTTTATTAGAAAATGAAGGCATTTTCACCGAAATATAGAAAAATTGAAAATTACCTTATTTGTGGATTACTTCAAAAGAGAATTTAAGGTTTACCTTGATATCCAAAGAGTCGCACCTGGAACAAAATAAACTCTAATTAGTTATAACTTCATAATATGCAGACCAATTTAAAATTACTATCGTAACATACGTTAGCTCTTGCAAAATATCTATTATTTAAAAATATTCAGTGGTATTTGAATATTCAAAAATAATGCAGCGAGCCCAAATAGGGCTGTAAATGAACGAGTGTCTAGTGTAGCAGTATTGATTCTTACTGCGAAAAAATCTAACTGTTGAAGAGCTCGAAGAAGACGTCCTATTAAATGTTAATAAGAACAAATCGCAGCACCAAACGTCAAAATCAGAAATTACATGCATTACGGCACCCGTCTCAATTTATCCCGTTATTGTATCGAATGCAACGGTTCCCATACGAGCTACTGAAAGTAGCTTTTACTGCTCTTCTCGTTTTTACAATACAAACAATCCCGTTAATTGAATTATCGCGAGTTCCGTATACATGAAACCAGAATAAAAGTAAATTCTGTCGGATTGATGGCGTCCCCAGAGAAAGCTCTCCGTATGACGCAGAGAGAAATGTTTCCACGGACTAATTAAATGAAAAGCCATGAGTTGTAACTTAATTAGTTAGTGCAAATTTGTAAACAAGAAGTAGCATGCTATCAGAGAAGTAATTTTATCAAATACTGTGTTGTAAAAATGTAACATGCACTTGTATATAAGAGTACGTTCAAATATGAGTAAGCTGGATAAATTCGTCTCGTACAAAAGGTACATATATTCGCCTTTACTCAATAGATTTCTTTCTACTTATGAACCTGTTTCGTGATAGAAACGTACCCTAAATACAATTAGTGTGTGATGTTAAAGCGCCGTGAATATTTAATGATACCTTTTCGCCCAAGTTCACTCGAAAGTAATTACACCTAGTAACGTTAATAAGTAGTTACGTTTCGCAATTGTCTCAGACTGGAACAAATCAGATCCCAGAACGGCAATTACCGAAAACGCGCACGTGACCCTAAAGCATTATGCGCGTCTCTGGCATGAGTGAATCCGGTCGAGTCTACGAGATCAGAAGAAAAAAAAAAGAAATCACAGTTTCACTCGTCTGGTTCATTAATTGAACTTTTCGCTTTCGTTCGAGCTGCTCTTCGGGAGAGGAAAAACGTAATCCGGACGACGTTTAGATTTTTTGCTTTCACTTCGCATACAATATATCCGTATGAATGGTTCATTCATGGAATAATTATATTATGTTGTTATTAAATAAAAATAGAAGCTTTCATGGGCGCCGTAAGTGGACGGGTGTAAAAGTTTTTTGTCCGTTGAGGTGTTTACATAAGGAATTAACGAGGAGTAGCTTGTGATTAGAATAGAGATCGATGGATTTTCTGTTTTAACTCTAGTGCAGGAATAAATTTTTATGTAAATATCATATTTACAAAACGGTTTCTTCGAAGGTAAAAGTGGAATGGAGAGTATTTGGCCATATTTAAAAATTTTGACACCTCCAGTCAGCAGCGAATATGGGATAAACCCAAAATAAACCATGGATAATTCTATTTCAGTATAACGGACCGTCGCCCCTGAGTTACTTCCCTACTTACTCTTATGTTACTTTACTTTATCTAATGCATCACTTGGGGTATCCTCAAGTCGACAAGTAATGTAGAATTTTTCTTATTTTAACATATGCGTAGCGCGCTGCGAAAACAACCATTACGATCGTAGTTGATGAGTGTGAGGCTTTCAAATGACGGGCGCCCGTTTGAGATCTCTAGAAAACATCATATTTCATTGTGACCTGAATAGTGAATGAGCAAATGCGAATTTCCGCGATCCCGGGCAAAGTCACAAAAACATGTTTTCATTAACGGTTTCCGGGAAAATTCCCTACAAATTAAAATATGTATTATTATTAAAATGCGCCGGAGATATTCTTATCCCATGAAAAATTCAGTAGGTTCCCACATTCCCGTTTTATTAAAATCGGTGCGAATTTCGCGGGATCCCGTCATAAATCTGGCACGTAAAAAAATTACGATGCGACGTACGTATTTGGTTAAACGTACACAATGACGATCAAATTTACTTTGCCCAGGCAGCGTTTCCACGATGTATTCAAATACGTACGCCCTCCCGCGTTAAAGTTTTTCCATTTGCGACGCCGCGACTTCTTTCAGGGAGACGGAAACATTTCGCATGGGGCGAAATTCATTTTCGTGTATCTCCGAATGAATTAAACATGTCTACGGCCGCGAATAATGAATTTCTAATCGCGAGGGACGCGTTAAACGGCGGTTCCGTTCCAAGCATATCGGCGTCGTGAAATCAAATGGCTCATCATATGGCGGATTTCGGCGAAGAATTTACTCTAGAATATATTAACTTTCACATTAGAGTATCTATCGGAATTCCATTTGGATGATCGAGGGACACGTGTGCAACACCCTGTGCTAAAATGACGGATTCTTTTCGCGAAAGACTACCTAGAATCCATCAGCCTACGGTTCAACTGAAATAAATCAAATCGCACAATGCCTACAGCTGCTCCCACTCGAAAAATTTTAATACAGTAAATGTAAAACTTTATCGAAAGTATTATTTTTCGCGAGGTAACGTTTAATAAAATAACAGTCGTACTTGTACCCTAAGTTACGATAATTCGACACTGAAACTCATTGGGGTGGCTAAGGGTATGAAACCTCAATACCCCCACGCTAGCGCTGCCTTGGAATTTATTTAACGCCTCGTTAACTCCAACGTCAAAGCGCCTCGAGCTAAACGGGAAAATTGTTATTTTATTACATATTATCTTCACACCATAGTATCATTTTTCATACATTACACCAATAACATATTTCCACATTAAACTTTTTCTGTAAACATTTAAATGGCAAAACATACTCCACGTGTAGGTACCTTTATAAATTTCAATTTCAAGACTTTCATATAGACCTTATTAGGACTAATAAGTGTACACCTAGAGTACAATTAGGACCGCAATACGGGATAGTTATTTATAATAAGGGGTCGAATTCCACGTTATCCGGCGAAACGGAGCGAGGAAATATTCATTGTTGGATAAACATTAGAGAGGTTGGAGGCATTTTAACGTGATGGAAAATAGGCATGTAATTTAATTGAGGCGAAAAGGGTAGGGAGAAATACTGGTAAATTATCGCAGTACTCTACCACCCTATTTTCTAAGATAAGCGTTACTGAAATCGACACTTTTTAAATAAATAACGCAGGACGTGATATCGCAGCATTAACCTTGTGTACTGAACCGAAAAAAATTCTTCTACGCCTGTATACTATGCCATGTAACGGTTTTTATACATGTTCTTCGGTTTATTAGATACAACACTGAAACCTGACCTTTAATAAAAGAGTTACCACGCCCGAAGTGTATATGTGAATAATTCAGAAGTGGATATACCATCACGACATTCTCGGCGATAATAATTTATTTTCTCTCTCATTCCGAGGACAATTCGATATGCGTAAAGTGCGTACGACGTAGGAGGTAGCATTTTCGATTAAAATGGGGATGCTTTCTCTTTAAGTTATTTCGTGAATTTGAATGATATGCTCATGTTGAAATAGAAACATTTTGCTTCAAAGACATTCATCCCTCGTCCTTTTCCATGATTATTTTGGTTTTCTACCCTTTACTCGAAATTTTAAAATAAGTATCAATCTGCACTCTCAATAAGGCCGGGATGTATAAGTATATAGAGGGAATTAATCGATAGAGTTTCAAATTTAACTTGGGATGGAAGTCTTCACAATCATCGGTATTCCGTAGAAGTAAAGGAGAAAAGTTAGCCTGAACGACTGGCGAAAATTGTGGCACGTGCAGCCAAGGACACAACCCTTAGGTCCCTAGGCTGAATAAGTATCAAATTGTCCGTTAAACTTTCTCTGCCAATAGTAACCATAATACCGGTTGTATGTAGTTGCACCAAAGTGTAATTGTAAATTTGGACTATCTGTATTTCAATGCATTGTCGGGTTAAGTATTTGAAATAAATTTTTACAGGCGAGGCGCAAATTTCACTTTCGCGAGCGAAACCCCGAGATGCTTTCCCGGATCGTGCGCGAACGCTGAAACCGACCGTGACGGCATAGTAAAGTCGTGTCGCCCGTTTGTGCCCTCCTCCTCATTTCCGTGCATATCGCACGCGGGATGCCCGAAACTGGGTTAGGCGCGTACCTCTGAGAAAGCGGTCCAAAAGAGACGCGGAGGACGATGACGACGACGGTGATGATACCGACGACGATGGTAATCCTCTGGAGCCGAATTGCGTCGCCGGCCGTGGGGGAAGGGAGAGAGAAGACCGCCCGACATATATATACGCATACGGCGGTACTTCGGGCTCATACACGACGAAATCGTACTCGTGGTGCCGTCTCTCAGTCTCTCTAAGCAGCAGTCATGTCGCCTTCTAAACTGGCCGGTCTGTTGTTGTTGTGCGCGTTCGCGGCCTGCTCGGCCCTTCCGGCCAAGGACGAGGCGAGGAGCAACTCGATCCAGACCGAGAACGACCTCCTGGACTCGATCTACACCGACTGCCTGAGGAAGGACTCCATGTCGTGCCTCAAGTACAAGATCTTCAACTACGTCGACAAGGCGCTCAGCCAGAAGGACTCGATCACGATCACGGAGGGGGTGCAGATCGTCAAGACCGGCGACAAGGACGGGGCGCCGCGCTCCATCGACGCCGACGATACGATCGAGTCGCTGCTGCTGAGGCGAGTCGCCGACTTCCTGGAGACGCACACGGTCAAGGTGGACCTGAAGGGGAGCGACATCGTCGAGACGGCGCGCTCCCTCGGCGACATCGAGGAGGGCAGGGGCAAGAAGAAGAAGGGCGGCAACAAGATGGGCGCGATCATGGCTCTCGTCGGCCTCAAGGGCGCCCTCCTCGCCAAGCTCGCGCTCGCCGCCATAGCCCTGATCGCCGGTAAGGCACTCATCATAGGCAAGATCGCGCTCGTCCTCTCCGCCATCATCGGGCTCAAGAAGCTCCTCGGGGGCGGCCACGGCAAGCACGTCACCTACGAGGTGGTACCGCACGCGCAGCACTCCTCGAGCCACATCGCCTCGCACGAGACCGTCTCCGGCCACGGGGGCGGCTACGGCGTCGACGTCGGCGGTGGCTACGGCGCGGGCGGCGCCGCCGGCGGATGGGGCCGCTCCATCGACGCGCAGACCCTCGCCTACAGGGGGCAGGCCCCCCAGCAAGCGTAGGGGGCGGCGATCCCCGCTAGTACCTGCCAGTCTAAGTCTATATTTATGTATTTATTGAACGGATGTAAGAGTACGAGGAAAGACTAATTTTACCGGGCCCGTTTTGTTCGCGGGCTCCATTTGTTATATGTTAAACATGTGCGAATAAATCGATTTAAAATCATCCTGGGTTTTAATTTTTCGGCCGAATTTAATTAAGGATTGCTACAAAATATTATTTTTCTTATAGTCTACGAGATCTGAGTGAAAATTGTTTGAATCTGGACAAAATCTCCCATCACCTATTTTTTTCTTTCATGAATACCTTCCAAAAACTTTTGTTTATAAAAATGTACTCACTTATAATCGTCAAATACTGTCCTTAACTTTTAATAAATAATTCTTTCTTATAATAAACTGTCTTTATTAAGAACTAATTACTGGAAATAAAAAAATTAAGTATTATGATCTCTTATATTATTAGAATTGTATTAGCCAAGGCGATTTAAATTTGGCCGTGATAAAACAGTTTAGATTTCACAAGATAATACGGACTACTTACAAGAGCAACAATTTAGTGTCCTACCTAAATAAAAAGGAAACACGTTTTCTCAGAGAAACAGAAATAGGGGGTGGGTGGATGACATGTTACGTATTGCCTTGATAATCTACATCGTATTGGTGTTTCGGTAACTCCAGTAATTCATGAGATAATAGTATTACTGCGATCGAATTTAAAACAACAATGAATTCAGTTAATTATCTCAGAAAAACGTTTTAAATTTCATAAGGAAAATAATCCTACCAGCTGCCAATAATACCTAACTGATAAAAGTTTCATTAGAAACATTTTGTCTACTCCTAAAAAGATCCTCTTTCAGAAAATTTTTAACCGCAACGATATTCCGAATCGGTCAACAAACACAAATAAGCTCAGGCTGATTCTCTCAGAGGCTCAGAAAAAATTTCCCCAAACAAAAGCGACATTACATGGGAGCAACACAGCATTTCATGAAAACTCATTCCTTTTCATTCAATATTTACAGAGCACTGCGTTATACCCTCGATATTAAATCTCCGGTTTATAAACCGAAACGACGAAATCCAAATGTGAGAAAAAATATTTACAATATGTTATTTTATGGTAATACGTCGGGTGTCGAGGAGAAAGCTGCGGCACATCGCTATTACCATAAAAACGTAATTTTTTTGGAGGTCAGAATTGGTTTATGGCCAGATTATGGTGTCCGCAGCCAATGCAAAGGCTGTCCCACATTGTGCGTTGATAAACTGGGAAACGACGACGTTTTCACGTTATGCTAATCTGGCATATGTTATAAGGAAAGGAAATCAAGGCGGAGAAGAAACTTTTCTTGATTAGAAAGAAGCAAAGAGCCCGAAATCTTTTAATTTTTGAGTCCGCGGTATCGAAGTAGCTCACTATAATTTGTTAATTTGCTTGCTTCATCAGCAATGCGTAACAGTGTCATTGTATATCTTTAATAACATGTCGCGTGCATGATCCGAATACGACTTTGCATATTAATCAGCCTAGTTCTCTCTCCGACCGTGTAATTTTCTTTTCATTTTATCATGTACATAACAATTACGTACATATGTATGTATGTATGTATGTATGTAAGTCTGTCACTATCGCACATTTCGTTGGCTGCGAAGAAAATGTTAAAACTTTCTTCGGTGCCTCCCGATCGAGGCTAGTATGATCGATAAATCAGAACAATATGTAATTAGTTTTCTAACACTGCCACACACTAACCTCATAGAAAACGTTGTATACAATTTTAATGCTTACTATGAGAAAATCACTGGGTTTAAGTGAACTCTTGATCGAAATCGAAGATTGAAAATTAATATTTCTGAAGTGTTAGATCACGTAACACTTAGTTAATTGAAAAATAGTTTAACCAAAGCAAAATAGATTTCAATACAGATATGAACCATCAAGTAAATAAAATGAAGGTGAAACAGATTGAAAACGTATATATACGATAAGTGTACAAAGTTTTACCCGTTAGATACGCTTTGATGAATAATCGTCTCTTGTACCGACTTCTAAACGCCCCCAAATAATAAAAAATGTACGTGATACTGGCGTTAAAGTGTCAGCCAGATAATCACGTAATTAGCATCTCAAGCGTATAATCTGGCGAATGATTAGTCACGCAGTTAACGTTTTTAGGAAGCGAAAGCGGTTTCCCATTAGAAGATATTTTGTTCGATAAACTGGTGAATGCGCCGATGTAATAACGGTTCGAGATCGAGGTGTAATTATTTTATTAACTGCTTATACCATAGTATAGTCACGTTTGATATGAGAATATTCATTAATTATTGTGATCTGATTTAACTGAGGTTTTTTGGGCTGAAATGAATGGGAGCGAACTCGTTTAAGGTCTGCCATTTTGGAACGCACATGAAATTTTTTTTCACCAGATTTTGTCAAAAAATTACACGAAGATAAAACTTACAAGAATTATTTATGAACTTTCGTCAATACACTCTAACGTGCCGATGTTAATGTATTTATGCTAACAAACTTTCTCTGATATGCTCTACGATGATGGGTTTTCCATCAGATGACCGTATGGTGACAACTTATTTAAGAGAGAAGTTACTCTTTTAATTATCCTCTTCATAGTTTTTATGTTTATATTAATAATTACGCTAATATCTCAGAAAATAGAAATATGATTGGCAACAAATCAGAGTGTCTTTTATGTTAAGCAATTTCTCGACATTTCAAGGAAAAACCATCGAGAATTGGCCTACTAAGTCTAAAATGGTGCGAAAATCACTTTTCCATTATACAGAGTGATCTCAAAATCACGTGTCAGAAACCATGGTTAGATCACTAAAGTTAAAATTATGTGATTATAGTCGAACATAATGTAGTCGTAAATATTTTTCCCCCGCTATGCAGTTATAGTTATTGCACCTAATGTAAATGGGTGATTTCAGCATGACATTCATGTTACTACATGTAATTTTAAAGATAACTGCATAAGCAACTGCATTAAAGTATAGCTGTTTCAACACATCACTACAGTCTATCGAATTGCGTAGAAGTTTTTACAGAAATACTAGTGAAGCACAATGCCTCCTTGACTCCCATGGTGTAATATGTAAACAACCATATTCAAGATTTGCTGCGACGTACGAAAAATGTAACTTATTGAACAATATATGAACAATAATTCGTACTTTTGGCGGAGGCGTGGTTTCTTGGAGTCATCGCGCCATTTTACTCTCCAGCTTTTACCCCTAGCTTTGTAATTCTTATTATAGCACCCAAAAAGGACGTAGATAACGTTAATAAACCCACTACTGGATTGTTTGTAATAAAATTGATTTATGTAAATGATCATCTGCATCCATATTATACTGACGAGTTTAAATATTTTAATCAAAGGGTACATTATTGTGGTCGATGAATATTTCTAATTTCCTGAAAAAAGAGTACCAAATTAAAAAGGCGAGAATAAGCAGAAAGCAAGAGCAATTAAGGAATCCCCGGAAACGTTCCTGTAAATTACTTCTTCTTTTAAACTTGGAGGCTTTTATATTAACGAACCGGATCGTTTTAACAATTTCCTCTCCGAACACGAACGAGCTTAATTACGTACCTCATCAGAGATTCGCGAGAGATCCACTCATCCTCCCCTAATTTACAGTATTTATCCACGTATTTCGATCATCCCCGATCCCCGGAACGTTCCCGTTTCCCAACAGGACCACCCCGCTGGTATATCTCTCGAGGTAACCCGGTGGAGGTGTCCGCGTCTCTCGTACGTGCGACCTCGTCCGTCGGTCGTTTTTCCACTTTCCGGGTGTTTCTCTCGTGCCGAAAGTGATCTTGAACTTCGTGTTTCGGGCCGTCGTTCTGACCCAGAAACTGCCGTCGAGACCACCTGCTGGTCGCTGTAACCGACGCGCCTCGATGAGTTATTGTAATGGAACCATCCATCGGTATGTCGTACGGGGTATTGTCGAAAAGGTGAGGAAGGAGCGTTAGGACCCATGAGAAAAATGAAATTTCTATCGATGCTTAGTTCCTGTGGCGTGAGGAAATTGTGAAAATTGAGGCGTGTACGGTGGTCAATGGTGGCAGCAGGATTTTCTATAATGTGACATATATTGAACGCCATAATCGTTATCTTCCTTAATGGGCCACTTAATAATAAGAACTGTTCTGCTTTGAAACACTTTTAAACACTTTAATTCTGAATTTCCGCGAATTTTTTCAAATTATATGTAGAACTCAATTTTCTCATTCGAAATCTCCACCTAATAAGTTTATATGCGCCCTGTATACGGACGCCAGCTGATCAAATTGGGTTAATTACATAGTGATTTCTGTAAGAAAAGTGTTCCTATTATTTTCCGGATTAGATTTCATTATTCTTAGAAAATTAATTAACGAAATGTAATTGCACCTTTGCCGTTTCTAATGGACATTCTTTTATTTGCGCTCGCGTCGAATGAAGTAAAATCCAATTAGAAAGAAAGTTTTTTCAGTGGATACTAAACTTCGTAATTAAATTAGAAAATTAAATAAAATACTATTTCAGACCACATTTATGGGTACATTTCATTCACAAGTGCAAAGGAAGGGAGATATATATTTTTCTATAACTAAAATCAATCAATAGAAAAAAGTTATAATTCTTTAATAACTTTACTCTTCACTCTAACCATATTTCTCCATTTGCTTTCTTCTGATATATGAATACTTCATTGCCTACTGTGGCTGATTCCCATTCTCATGATAATGCTTCTCATTATCCTAATGGCGAAGAATCTATAATATGTGATTTCAAATTCAACGACACATTTATTAGTTTCGCACCGATTTCATGGTAACAGTGTTTTCTTTCACCTTATTGTTATTCACTATCCACCACTAACCATACATTTCAATACAAAAATCCCTAGTTGCATCTTTTCCAACGTAATCTCGACATCCCCATGATAAGTTTATCAATTTCAATTCCGAGCACGGAGATAGGATTTTCTTTATTGGTTTTTTAGGCATCGATCCATTTCCATTGTGAAACGAACATCCCTTGATTAAACCTTTTCGTTACTATAACGTCAAATGGTTTAATACCTCCTCTCCTGCATGCCTACAGGCACTGCTCAAAAATCGACAGGATTGTGGAAATAATTCCGGCGATTTGCGTCCTATCGCAAATGCAGGCCCGATTAGCGATCGTGTCGTTTAATTGAGAAATGAATTTTATATAGAACGTGCATTGAATTAAGGTACAAAACAGGATGGATCTGCAGGAGCGAAACTGGTGTACTGTAAAAGCTTTTCCTTGTTGCACTTCGATTAAAAGAAAGTTGGAGACTGAATCGCGTCAGATAAGAGTGTAAGTGTTTTCTTAAACAAAAAAGGATTGCGGAGATAAACATGAGCAAGTGACGGTAATGAGAGCGACAAACACGTCGGAATAAAAATTGAAAGTTTTTAGCGTTTGTTAAACAAAAAAAAATTGAAATGCCCACAACCCATTCCTTTAATACATCCTTTCTACCTCTTATCATCACTTGCATCTATACACGTGAATAAATCACACATCTTTCCAAACGGTAATCAATATTTCGTCCCAATAACACCTCGATAAATCAGAGATCGTTGTCAGTCCTCGATCCGCCCATGGATATAAATTACTTCTCCTGTCGTTCGGTGAAAGTTCATTTTCCTATTACAAAGAAAACGTAAAGCTCCCGGCCAATCGACGCCTTCGGCCGGTCTCCAGACGCCATCTAATTTAACCTTTAATTAGAGACGGGTGCCCTGGAGTAAATTGTTCAGCAGTTCGAATAATTAATTGATGTAGGTGGATTTTTGGAAAATTCCATACGACTTAAGGAGAAAATAGGCTTAAAAATCGAATATCTTCGCTGATGTTTCGTTTAATTAAACTACATGCGACTGCAAAGTATGAAACCTCTTGGAGATATTTTAAAGACTTGTTGAACTGAAATTAACCCAATTTATAACCATGAAGGATGAATTTTGTTGGGAAATCCGATGTTACTCTTAACGGAACCATTAAATGCTCGATCACACAACAATAACAATTCTCCTCTCATGGCTAAAAGCTTCAGGATTTCACGGCTATGCTCGAAATTTTCCAATCAAGCTCGGAACAATTGCACAGTGAGGTGGGTACCAATCTTTCCTGGTCGATCGACTAATAGTGAAAACCGTTTATTCCGTACCGGATAGGCTTACAAACCAAGTGTCCGTTTGTGGGGCACTTTCACCTTTACCCCGTATTATATCGCGAAGCGAAAATGTTCATTACGAAGACAACTTGACCATGAATTCGTGTCTCTCCTCACACTATTTACCCTAGCGTGATAAAATAAGTAGCGATATACTTAATAGATAGAAAATATTAAATCAAATCCGCTATACATATAATGAGGCGGTATAATCGGCGCGCATTGGTTGAACATGTAGGTTTTTAGAAAAAAAAAGCACAACACTGAAAAGGAAGCAGAGTAACGAGAGAACCACTTGGACAATCCAGCAATAAAATTCGCAGTTAAAGAGGTAAAAACTAGGAAACATTACGATGATTACTGTTATCGTGGCTGGTGTAATTATTTTGGAGGATCGTTAAGTATAATTGCTTGGCTTTTATCGATATTCATGGATTTATCGACTGTAAACGAATCGACGCTTTCTTCGATATTACAAAGCACATGAATTTTAATATAACGGGAAATTAAATACCCGACAACCGGATGTTACGTTACGACGTAATCAAATATCACATCGCTTTAAATTTGGCTCAAGTTTTGGTCATACATTTGGGCCCAATATAAATTATTTTCACAAATTTTACACGAACGATGGTTTGGTGTGATTTAAGTTTAAATATCTGGTAGATTTAATTTCTCAAATAACAAATTGAACTTCATTTAAACAATTAATTTACTTATACTACATGTTTCTGCAGATTGGGAGACATTAACTTTGAATTTGGCACTTGGCCCTTGAATTTGTGAAGTAAAACGATACAAATTCCCCGGTCAGTTATTCCAGAGAAAAATTGCCTTGTAGTACGCGTTTAAAAAAATTTATTGCACGGCAGACAAGCTGAAGTATTAGCCTATTTACTGGAAGCCTACAACATACAACACGAATTTACAAAATAATAAACTTTTACCGCCACAGGTACGTTTGAAATATTCTTGTATTTTTTGCGGTATTAACTGTTTCTCCTTTTAATGAATTTCGAGTTCTACGGTAAGTTACATTATTTTCAAACATCTCCACCGGGCATTAAAACAACATAAATATTTATTCTCTCCAGCTAACGTATTAAACTTCGCAACGCTTATTATTTGTGCTCCCATTAGTACACGAAAGTACTTCATGTAGGAACAAAATAAAACATAACACAGGTATGCAGCGAATATTTCAAATTTTCGTTTGTAGAATAAAGTAAAATATGAGCCTTTGTTGTTCCTTCCACGATAACAAAATGGAAATTTTAATTGCCATAGAAACGCGCCTTGTATTCCTCAGAAAAAATGAAGACATCCCTACAAAGCACCATTTATAAAACTAAAAAAAGTTCCTTCAGGCGATATCTACGTCTATTCGTAAGAAACTTTTATACAATAAAACGAACGAACACAACGTCAGACAAAGTTTCCCATTCGATATTGCCTTTTGTCCCCCGGACTGGTTACTTTGTTTTCTGGTCTGGAAATATACCGGCATCCCGATGAACTCGGGGTTTAATAATTTTCGAAACTTCGCCTCCTCCGTAAAAATAAATACCCTTGTCCCGGGTTGCCAGAGTGAAATTAAGTCCGGAGGTGACACTCTAATATCCGAAAGAATATATTCAGAAGTTGTAACTGGAACTTAAAACTTAGCCGGTTAGGAAACGTTTTTGGGACTGAAAAGTTCCAAATGGCACCCTCGAGGAATCCGAGGGAAGACCCAGGATTTAATCCGAATTACATTAATTACTTTGGAGAAATTTCATTGCAGTAATACGCTAATACGTTTTAGGTTCGTGATGTCGAAGAATATCGTGCATTTTTCCATTAAATCGAACATCCCACGAGAAAAATGTGTTATTTTCTCTTCTCAAGACCTGGTTTGCTTCAATCGTACCATTTACCATCGGATGCAAATATCAGTTTACATTTTCTCATACGCCTCTTCATAACAACCCGATCACTAATCAAAATAACCGTACCGTTACGAAAACAACAGACAGAATTAATCTCCATACATATTAAACAAATCTTATAGCATCACCGGCTAGACTTGTACGATCAAAGTTACATCCTTGTTACCTAACTTTGGTTTTACTTTTATATGGTAATTACCGTAGGAGAAAGTCTCTCTCTCTTCTCATTTTTTTATTAAGAGAGAGAATAAGATGCTCGTCCTCGGTCTCTCATTCAGTTGCGGCCGATATAGGTCTGTATGTTCTTGAACTTCAAGAGTTCCTTGGCCCCGAATGGACAGGCGAGGGAGAGAGGAAATCGGATGACCATGAACCAGACACAAAATGAAGGCCTTAGTGGAAGAGAGTTGAAATAAGGAAAGTTATTCGAGGGACAGAAATTTTTGTGGATTTTGTTGGGAAATTTAATTGAACCATGCTTGAAGCAGAAGACATATCAAATTAATCCAGAAAAGTATCAATATTTTCATTGTGTACCAAAGAACAATAAAAAGCAACTCAATCTAAACTTATCACTTTGATTTTAAATTCCCATCACCATAATGCTAAAACGTCTACTAAAAACTTTTCCAACAAAACGAAGGTTTAACGACAACGATTCCACAACGATCACCTCTTCTTTAATAGCGGATTGAAATTTTCCCCGACTATTGACCCTTCGAACGTCCATTACATCCCTTCGAAGAAATCGACTCGAAACCTTCTTTCCCGAAAACTTTCCTTGGTAAATGCGAAGTTCCCAATTGGATTGTCTCATAAACTTTTTTCCCATCCCAGTCCGTTCCTGTAAAGTTTTAACGTAGGTGCTCCATGTGACTGTGACTGGTTCGATGCCCACGTGCCCTAAACCTTCACCTACTTTCGTTAGAGCTCCTCGAGGCGCACTTAACGAGTTCTTAAAGGTGACGGAGGGTCGTCGGAAAAATGATGGAATAATTTTTTATGAGAGGGAAGGATGAACAAGGACTCGAATTGCATCAGGTTTATATTTTCACATGAGGCTGAAAGACGTGAGGGGAGATCATAATTGCGTTGGAAAGCTACGGCGGTTTTAATTTTAAAAAAATGCGAACGAAGGGTTTGAATATTCCAAATGTGTTGAGAAGGGTATTTATGTAAACGGCATAGATGGGTTTTTTTTATAATTACTTGCGTAATTCCTTATATACCTGCATAAAATGTAAAAAATATTGATAACGCAACTACACTCTTAATACTATTGAGGTAAATACTTGGGTGTCCCTTAATTACCGTAAATCCCTTGACAATAACGAGGATTAGAGCGATAACAAAAGTATCTCTTTACTTTCCCTCTTTTCTTGTACTCTCATATGTATATTTGCCTTTCTTTGCAAATAAGTATAAATAAAATTTCGTTAATTCTTATTTGGTATCTTTAGTGTAATTGTGCTATGTTATTAGTTTTGACGAACACATGTTTGTGCCTATATTTTTAAACATTTTTGGGAAATAAGGCTGGTTACAACATTCCCATTTCCCAGTCCTAGGACATCTCATTTCCACACATTTCCAGCTATAACACATTTTCCAAACTTTATTAAGTAGTAGAAAATTTCCTACATAAAATTATAAGACAGAGTTGCCCCCATAGTTCTACAAGATTTTATGAGTTCTGCCACCATTAGGTGTTTAATATTGTGCTGTAGCAGTTCTTCGCTTCACATTTTCCTGCTACGTTCTAATAGAATCCTATTTAGATTGATATAAACTTATTCCATAAACTGAAAGTTGAAATACGTCGTTAGGACTTGAGGCTCTTTGAATAAACTCTCCTTAAATTACGCTTAGAAATTTAGTGTCATCCACTTTTTGCCAGCAAATCTTTAAGTGCTTTCCTTCGTTCGTAAATGTAGCGCAATTTGGTTGACATATAAAATTAATGCCTCTTTTTGCTTTCACACCATTTCGTAGTGTGAGAAGTAGTGGGGAATTTTTGTTAAACCGAACTAAATATACAGGGCATCTCTGTGATGATTGGACGAAACGATCCTCAAGATATGAGAAACTGAACCAATTTACTTATATCCCATAACACTGTGTGAGTGAGTAAGGAGTGAGACTTAGAGAAAATAATAACAATAGGTTTTTCCATTTCCCCGGACGTCTCAATCTCTTCAACGACTGACCGACGGTGGTACCCCGCGGAATGCCATCGATGGCGCTCCACTTACACGATTCCGTCCATTTTCACATCTCATTACGTTCCTCATTATATTCCACGCCACCGCCGTTCGGAAGATCGGACGAGCGGCCGTTTTGCTCCGTCGCGGCACCCGCAAGAGGGGGCGCCGGAACGCCAAGGAGGGGTACCCGCGGGTTATAAAAGCGTACCGGCGCAAGCCGATCCGTATCAGTCCCGTTCAGGATGTTTTTCAAGTGCACGGTACCGCTCGTTCTGCTGGCCGTCGCGACGTCGGCGCGCACCGTCCACCACGAGGAGGCGAGGGGCGACGGGGGCGGCGTCCTGGGCGACCTCAGGTACGCCTACAAGGTGTACCAGGAGTGCTCGGCGGCGGAACTCACCTCGTGCCTGAAACTGAAACTCGTCGCCGCCATCGACAGGGTGGCGAAAAGCTACGCCGAACTGCCGCTCTTCGAGGGGGTGTCCTTCGTCAAGGACCCCCAGGTCGAGACGAAGGCGGAGGTCAAGAGCGAGGCTGAGATCGAGGCGACGCTCCCCAGGGCGCTAGAGGAGAGGGAGGACGCCCTCGACGGGCTCATCACCAACAGGATCTCAGACTTTCTAGGATCTCACACGCTGAAGGTATGCTTTTATCATCGAACAATCGGATCACCCATTTTAAATTCGCTCTTTAATTCAACGATTCGGTTGCACTTTCAAGCAACATTGCTCGCAATGATCAAGTTCGCCTTGTTACCACGTGACTAGTACGAATGATCCTTTTGTTTTATCTCTTTGCAATCCAAAACGAATACGCATCCAGCTCTATATGATGCACACGATTCAAACGACAAACCATTTTTCGTTCTTCCTTACAGATCAGATTGCCGAGCTCCTCCGACCTGCAGAGGTCCCTCGAGGAAGGTCGCGGCAAGAAGAAGAAGAGCTCCTACGGTCTCCTGATGATCCCGCTGATCCTCGGCGGCACGATCGTCCCCCTGGCGCTGGGCGCGCTGGCCCTCCTGGCCGGGAAAGCCCTGATAATCTCCAAGCTGGCGTTGGTGCTCGCCGGCATCATCGGCATTAAGAAGCTACTGTCCGGGAACGGCGGCGGCCACGACTCCGGGCACGTGGAGGTCATCTCCGGGGGGCACTCCGGCTGGGGCCGGGCGTACGCCAAGGAGGAGGCGCAGAACCTGGCGTACTCGGCGTACACGCCGAAGAGTACGCGATGAGCGACGTCTCTGTCCGTCGAGGTTTATTTATTGTACCTTAGTAATTTATTTCGATACTTAAGGATTATTGTGTAATGATAATGTAATGATAATATATAAGTTTGTTTCGGAGAGGAGACGAGATTCATTTCGATTTCATTCTTCGGCAGCGGCGGCGACGGCGTGAAAGTATTCATCTTGATCTTGGATTAGGCGTTTAGCATGAGGATTGGTTTCGCTTTCCGCGACAGAGATTTGAACGGAGTTGTTGACCTCTCTCGAAACAAAAATACGCCATCCAACCATCAAAATATATAATAACAGATTACTAAATTACATAATCTCCGTTTAATCACACATTTCGTTCAATGCTTTAATTGTTTGTACGTTTTCAATTATCGAATTATATATTTAAAACTTATTACTCCATTTCCAAGGTAATTGTTATTAACATTTTCCCCAATTCATTAACCATCTGCATGAGTAAACTCCATTAACGTAGCTCAGGTTAATCATTAGGTTAGGTTAGGCATTAACGTGCTAAGTTTACTTCACCAATAGTCATAAAATTCAGCCACTGGATAAGAGTTTTTCGTCAGTCACTCAGTTTCAAGTAGCTGAATTATTTGTGAAAACATACGCTACAATAGCCTCAAGTTTGAAGCCAGTATCAAATCAAAAATAAATTTTGTGTCCAGTTTGCCAGGAAAATACGAAGATCCCCCCTGAACGTGATTAAATTCAGTGCATTTCATGTAAAATATGGTTGCATGCGAAACGTACTGTACCCGTACTGTCTTAATATAATCTCGTTTCATTGTTACACTTCTTTATAAATTTCGCTTGTCCAAATACTAAACTGACATTTTAAATTTGTTTCTACGTATTTAAAGCAATGCGTACGATAGAGTAATTAACTTCTTAGAGAAAATCGATTTAAAACTAATTTCAACAAAATCTAATCAGCGTAATCGTAATCCACGTAATTCGCACTGAAGCTAACACGAGCATCCGTCACTGAAAGCAATTAAATTGAACTTTGTTTAATGAGGACGGGTCAAATGTGGGTTTTAGTTAGGTGGTTAAAATTTTGTATTACATTTGGCTCGAATCATTGCAATACATACTTAGTAGGATTAATCAACTAAAAGTTAACACGTATTTTTTGGTTATGCTTGATAAATCCTGTATAAAAATGTGAAATTAATTACACCTTACTTGAAGAGCACAAAAATTTACATGAAATGCAATGAAATCGTTTAATAGTAATAAGCACCATTACCCTCATGATTCATATTGCCACCGACTAAAGAGCCATCCTTTACAACCTGCTGCCTACTCGGAAAATTTTTCGATTCTCAATATTTTGGGCGGAGGATACCTACAAAAGAACTGGCCTAGAAATTGTTTATCGCTTAATCACCGATTTCACTGTACCGACTCTATAATGTGATTCACTTTAGAAATTGTCGTATTTTGCATACAAAAGCACGGAATATTCGGAAGCGATAAGTATGTCACAATTTCTCTCGTCAGCGTGATAATCGTCGCAGAAAATATGACAATTAATACATGGTACTTATACCTATATTGTTTATTATTGTTGTTATTGTATAATTAATTGTCGAGTTTGCGTGCCTGGAAATGAAACGCGAGAGAAAATAATTAAGCGTAACAACCATAATCGACCGTAAAAAATCTGTGTGTTAAGGAGTTCGCTTTAGCAAATTGGGACAAAATGACTACCATTGTATCTATTCTTGGTTGGAATGATTACATAGTTTATACTTATACGACAGACAGTAGTGTAACAAAGCAAGACACGAAGTTGAGGGTGTCATGTATAGCTGAGAAGACTTTGAAGCTTAAAATTCATAAGTAGTAAATTAGAAGAGCTCGCAATACAAAATATATTCCAAACCCTCCAATCAAGAAGAACATGTAATAAGGGCATATAAGAAGCAAAGATGTAGCAAATTTGATGTAAACACTAATGAGAGACCCAACTGCTTTCTATTAATTAAAGACTAATTATCCTTACCATTCTCATTACTGACTAAAATATTATCGACTATTAATTAGCGGCGAGTAATTAATGATTAAACACTAAAGACGAGAGAGAAAGAGAGTAACGTTATCGAATCTTCAATAGTAGTCATGTCGATTCTCCATCTTTCTCTTGTTTTCTCACAGCCGTATAACATAATTGGCGGATGCGCAGCAAAAATGGTGAGAACGCCTCAATTAATACGATCACGTTTCGTGGTAGGCAACTCCCGTAAGACTTAATAATTTTATTATTCGCTGACGGGTTAAAAACGTGATATTTCGCATCACGCATTGTGTGTTTTCTGTGGGAGAAAATTATTAAAGATTTAATATAAAACGGATAATATGAGCTGAGGCCTAACGTTAAGTCTATGAAAAAACTTTGCGAAGATATGAGGTTTCGCATTTTCTCAGAGGAAAGAATGTTTGAAGGATATTAAAAAAGTTATTGACTGGGGAGTTTGAAGAATTTTTAATAAAATAGGAAAAATATGATAGTTTCACAGTGAAAATGATTTGTTTTCTCGACTTAAAGCGACGTCGAGAAATGGTGGTGACTACTCTAACGTCCGCCATATATTTTCATCATATTTTCGTGATATTCAAGACCCGGAAATTACACTCATTATAAGGTTCATAATAAGAATTTTGTATAGAATATTTTTATCACTCGAATGAATGTTAGGACATTCGACAGCTTGCGATATAAAGCTGCGATTTGTGATATAAATGATATTTACGCGTAAATAGTTTATTTAAGAGCGTAACGTTAAAGAATTGAATTGAAATGGACACATTTCAATTACGGTTTTAATAGAAAATGTCTTTTAAATATAATAGCCTTTTAGAATGTCAACAGTTTACACTATATTTTTGAAACAGCCAAAGTTTCTCTAACACCAGAGAAGTTTCCTGACGGAAATAATATTTTTGAAAATCCTGGTTCATGATTTCCTGGAATAATCTGGATTCTGGAATTGCCTTCTAATGGGATAGTGGACAGATGTTTTTAACTGAATATATCGTGAAAGTAAAGCACAGGAGATTATGAAGGAGGTATCCGATAAAAGCCACTTCTGGAATAAGCCATAACTCTAAACCATCCGAGCAGATATATTGCACTCCATAAAATGAGAATTATTTCCCAGCATTTGGATTTGACGCACTTTACGCTTCAGCGTCCCGCTCTAAAATTTCATCATTATTCACCGGTATACCCTCGCAATAAATAATTTTATTGTCAAAGAATAAATTTCCGCTACAGTTTCCCCTGTAAAAAAAACCGACGGTAAATTATTCAAATAATATACGTCCCCATCCGTGTCCACCACTATCTAACATACCATCTAACTATAAATCACAACATTAAATACACGGCGGGGCATGAATATTCAGCGTCTCGCAGGGACCTGACAAATTTAAACATCCCCGGAAAATTATCTTGTTTCAGGAACAGGTTCTCAGAATACAGGGTTCAGCGGCGACTCCTTATAGGCGAAATTATTCGGAATTCATTTGCATCACGCCGAAGATTGAGCCCAGGGGGCGACGTCGATTTCTATTCATGAACGTCGAAAAACAACAATGTGATCGGGGAAGGCTTACGTTCTTACTATATTTCCACGTGAAATGAACGCAGGGAGATGTCGAAGAAAGTTGCTGTTCATTTGAATTATCTGGTAATAATATTCCTGAAATTGTTCTGATGTTTCAAACCGAGGGAGTGACAGAACGAAATATTGGGATGAATTGAATATTATTGGTGAAATTGATACGCCGAAAAAGTTCATGAAGGCTTGTTATAAAACAAATATTTAACGTTGAAACTCTATCGGTATACTGAAACACTAGAGTAATAAGAGCGGCGGCGAAAGAAAACTGCGTTCCTCCTTGTAGATTTGCTGACTTAACACAAGATGGCTCTTCTAAAAAGAACCATAAATAAAATTAATAGAAAATCTAAAAACCCATATATATTTAGGATAGAAGATTCTTTATTGTATACCTTTCAATTAAAAACTGAAATTTCCTAAAGATTTCCATTACAAAATATAATTTTTGATCCACTTTCCTCAATTCCAACTTTTCCATAGCGCAAATCGCTTCGCATTAAACATTCGCTTAAGACTAGTAAAGCGAAAAAGTATTGCGGTTCACATGCCCGTTGTAAAATTAATCTCTCGGGAAATTATTACATATATCGCAACGGTTTCCCAATTTCCGTCGGAAAATCTTCCGAGAATCGTCCCACTTGCGAACCGCACCGACGGGAAGTATTATAAAAGCGCAAACTTCGAATCCGGGAACGAAATTAATATTTGAGTAGGAATTCCTTGCTCGTTGGGCGTCTTATTAATTTATTACATGTAAGGCGATAACTTCGTTCTTTGTAAGACATTAGCTCCATTTGTGCTCCTGTCAACGTGGACGAATAGCAATTAGTCCTGTGAAGTTTAGTTATCTAAGGGTCCCTAAAAGGGCTCCCGTTGAACTAACTTTGCGTTTGTTTTATCATTCATAAGAAGGCCTCGAGGGAACTCTCCTAAGTCATTGAAGGAAGGGCAGATTCGGCATTTGTAACGTGACTATTAATAGCCTATTAAAACAAAGATTAATTTGTAAATTATATGGGGAATAAATACCGTTGAACTTTAATTCGTAACATTTCTATAAACATTGAATAAATTTTTAGTATTAATGTAGGTAAGTATTGAAATGACGGTAGTTGTATAGTAGATACGTTCCCATAAATTACAAAAATGTATTCTTTTCCTACAACGCTACTACTCAGGTAATTAGATTTAATTTGTAACACACCGCATATCAGTAATGTGCGTGATAATTACGTGACATCAACAAGTATTTTAGTAATCTTAATCCAGTTTATATTAGACTTGATGAGATCAGGCTTGATTCATCCGTAGGTTTAATATTTATTTCGTCCTTATTACTCCTGAATAAGTAAGAGGTCGCCTGTACTTAAGTAACATTCCTTCCCAATAAACCATCTTTCGAATCCTCCGTTTCACACGGAACTTATCGTAATAACACCTCTGTTAGGTACGGATTCGTTACAAATGCGCAAAGAAGCGCAAAATTTCCTCCCTTGGCGTGCGCGTAAGTGCCCGTAATCAATGCTAACACACTTATTCGATGCAAAAAATAGTCTACTAAAGACGGGTGTATTTACTCGCATCTTCGGCAACGATTCCAGGATAAAACCGTAACGTGCATGGCGGTCGAGTCCAGTCTTGTACGCGAGCCGCCATGAAGACATCCATTTTCGCGATGATCTCCCTTTGCGGGGCCCTGATGGTGCTCGCAGAAGAAAACGAGTACAGGATGTACAGGGAGGCGGTAAGGATGGTCGCCAACTGTGGGAAAAGGGAGGTTTCGCTGTGCTTGAAGGTAAGATAATTTATTACTCAAATTTATGTAATCGTAATTTGTACTAACTTGTAGGTACAAATCATATTATTTCATTGTGACGTAATGGTGCATAACCATAAATTTAATCACTTTGTTCAAACAAATATATTCCTTACAACCACCTTACCGCATAATATTTATTACTAAAAATGTAGGAACACTTATAACCGTGACTCTGTAATATTTCTAAGCGCTTTAAAGATTAAACAATCCATTTCAGTTAAGGATCGCTCTTTATTGAAGTGACTTTGACGAATTAAAGGCTGTTTACTGTTCCAGAAACAGGATAACACTTTTAGACTTATTGATAAATTTATCTAGTGAGTAAATTGTGTTTGTGAACGTTTCAGTATGAAAACAAATAACAGAGATTAACTCTCGATGGGCCTCGCTTAAATTGAAAATGTTTTTATTTCTGGATTTACGGTCCAGGAAAAGCTTTTCAGGAATATCCTATAGATTTCATATGTTTTGACTTAATTTTCTTCAGTTTTCAGTACAGGTCGGTTAAGAGTTCTATCAATCGGTTTACAATTGATTTATTGAATTTCAGAACGTACGTGTATTGCCTTCGATATCTCCTGTCGGATATTTTTAAATTTGAATCTCGCTTTTTTGATACGGACGTGAAACGTCGAAACGGCCCTCGTAAAAGCGATCGGATTCTCTCACGTCTTACACGGCGAAGATTCCGAAGCAGGGATCCCGATAAAATTGCCTCATATTTTCCGTAAGATCGTAATCGGGGCAACAGGCCGTGAACTTGCTACTTAAGACGTATGTGCCATATGCCAAGTAAAGAAAAACGAGAAAATTAACCGTTCCAACGACTGTGACCGACTACGCGACTACCTCGGTTTTTGCTTAGGTATATTTTATTTTCCTTTATCGTGGATCGAGAAAACCGCCTGGTCGTCGCCTCGTTTATTCCGCTCCGCTTGTAATTAACAGTGCTTGAAGCATAAATCGGTGTTTCGTTTGCGTAAATTTATATAATACGCGTAATCATATAGTACGTAATATCGTTTAACTTGGATGACTGTTATTATCCTTTATTTGAATAAAACTCTCAAAGGAAATTTTTCATTGAAATGACGAAAACCCTTAGAGAAACGTTATTCAGATTAATATTTCATGCCATACATCGACAATTATTTATTGCATTTTACAGAAACTTTGAAAAAACAAATCTGACGATTTTGCACACACTTTTGAAATCTGAGGAAAATTATGAACCTTCGCCTGACGAACTGACACCTTTGAAATTATGGGTGGAATTTTAACAGACGATTTAATTTGACAATTGCTGAAGTTTAAAAGCTTTCGTGAAGTTTTCACAGTGTAATGAAAGTGTAGTGTGTAACAGTAACTGTAGTTCTCCAGTTACATTTTTGTTGAATTTATTTCCATTTCAAAGGTCTTTGAGACTTTTTATTTTCCAATTATTCTTCTTTGCATGTTCGTGTAAAACGCCTTTAATGCTAAAAGAACAAATAACAATCTTTCGTCTTGTCTCGTAATGGCTTGTCTGCTCCATGACATGCAATAACAAATATCGCTAGTAAATCTCCTAGAAAAGACACGCAACCTCCACACACGCAGTAATATAATCAGACTATTAACTTAACGAAACGGATTAAATATATATTATTTTCTAATAGAATAGTATAAGAAATCCCACCCATAAAAATATGGTGTTTTAATCCCAGCCTCCCTCACTTGACGATAAATTCCCATCGGACTAGAAGCTTTGAGAATAATAACGTAAAGGTATAAGTCGCCGTCGATCCCAGGGCTAATAAAAGATAGTAATTATCTGTCAGCTTGAAATCCTGTAAATAAAATATTACCCAATATAGGCGGATAACGTGAGCGTTAATACGGCCTGGCGTCACCTAAGGTTCCTACCCTGTGAATTTGCCCGTGAGTTATATCAACTAAAAACAAAGGATTAATATAAAGAAGAGTAAACCACCGAGTCAGCAGATAAATCCTATAAAAACAACACGCAGCAGAACAGCACCAGTCAGTCGCTAATAGTTAGTCACACGCAGTAAGTCAGTCCCGAGTCGTCAGTTGGTCAACGTCGGTCATTCGCATTTTATATTGTATATTGTATCTTTAAGTAGTGTATTAGTAATAAAGTTAAGTTTTTAAAAACGATAGTTTCCAAAGTGGAACCAAAAGTGGCGCAGTCAGTAGGATATTCGTACGGTTTCCGGTAGTGACTTTCGCATCGCGTCGAAAACTCTCTTCGGGGACTAAGTGTATTAACACCTAAGTACGGATAGCAGAATTCGTATCTTCGAATTCATCAGACAATTGTGGAAGTGAAGAAGAAACAAGAAAACAAGAAAGAAGAAAACAAGAAAGAAGAAAACAAGAAAGAAGAAAACAAGAAAGAAGAAAACAAGAAAGAAGAAAACAAGAAAGAATAATTCAACCGACCGAAAACAGGACGTGGAACTGGGACAGCATCGCCCATCCTCGCAGAAAAACGACCAACGGACTCAACCCACGGAGAAAGAAGGAAAATGACCAGCGTAGTCTTCCTTACACTGTAAGTCATTTAAAACGTTATAACAATCTAAAATATTTATGTCTGTAGAAGATTTAACGAACGCTCTAGAGAATTTGAGTTCGACTGACTCCTCAAATTCCCAAATCCCAAAACTTAAACATACAATCCGACCCCCAATCTTAAATCTTTCGAATCCATCAACTAACCAAATGGCTCAATTTAAACCCGAATTTCTAAATTGCGTACCCGAATTCAATGGTAATCCGGACGACCTAAACCGATTCTTAAGTGTGAGTGAATCACTAATAAATCAATTCTATGATAATCAAAACCCAAATAATTTCCAAAACGTATATTTGTTGAACTCTATTATCTCAAAATTAAAAGGCAACGCCAAGACAGTTGTAAATATCCAAGGTACCCTCACATGGGATAACTTGAAAAGGCTACTAATAGTAAACTTCTCTGACCAAAGAGACGAAATCTGTTTAAATCGCGATCTTGTAATGCTAAGACAAGTACCGCATGAGAGTCCACAAAAATTTTATGATAGGGTTTTACATCTTTTAAATTTATTGTGCTGTTACATAGACGTTCACGAAATAACAAGAGAAGGTAAAGATTTAAAAAGAAAGTTATATCAAGATGTCGCTTTAAAAACATTTTTAGCAGGTCTTAGAGAACCTCTAGCCACCACGATCAGGTGCATGAAACCCCAAACCTTAAGTGAAGCAATGCAATTTGTACACCAAGAAGAAAATATTCAATATTTTCAAAATAATACCAATAGGAATGCAGCGAGACCACAAATCCCATTTAATTCTCATAAAATTCCTAATCATCAACAAAACCAAAATCAATACCAACACTTTAACCAACAACCGAGACACCAACAATCTTTCAACTCTCAAACCCCCAATAACTTCTTTAGACAACAAAACAACTTCCCATCGCAACCGATAAACATCCAACCAAGGGCTTTACCCCCTCAAAAATTTTTAACGAATAGTCAAGTATTCAGACAACCACATCAAAATGTCAATGTTTTCAAACCCAATCAAAATCGATTCAAAAATCTACCCCCTCCAACACCAATGAGTACCTCAACGAGAAACACGAACCATGGTCAAAAACCGTCGACCTCTAATCAAAACTTTCGCCAAAATTTCCAACATAAACCTTATAACGCCTTTCAGAATACATACGGCTCACAAAAACCCCCTTTCGTAGCAGAAGAACTCTTTAATACCGAAACAGAAAATTACGAAGAGTTGAACGAAAATTATGATCAAGAAGACGTTACCGATTACGAAGTCTACCAACAACAAAACGAACATTCCAAACGACAACGAAATTTTCACATGGTACCTCAAAAGGACCAAAAGACTTAACGCCGACAATCATTACATCAAACACAATATCGGGAATATCAAGTAAATTACCTTATGTCACTATTCCTGAATATAATATCAAAATGTTAATAGACACCGGCTCAACAAAATCATTTATTAACCCAATTATTGCCGAAAAATATTTCGCAAATTCAATTAAAGAAGATCCATTTGTAGTATCAACAGTTTTTCAAAAATCTGCTCATAAATATAGTACGATGATCCCAATTTCGAAAATCTTTAAATTAAACAATCAGGATAAATTGAAATTTTATCTATTTAAGTTTCACGATATTTTTGACGGATTAATAGGAATCGATAATCTGACTAAATTACAAGCAGTTATTGACTGTGATCAAAAATGTTTAAAAACTCCTAACGCAAGAATTAAACTTGAGTATCATCAAACCAATACACAAAATGACCTAAATCAAATTCTGGTTTCACCTAGAACGGAACAGGTAATTAAAGTAAGAACATCTACACACGACGGAGAAATTATTATTCCATATAAAAAAATCGAAAATTGCGAAATCCCTCAATGCCTATCAATTGCAAAAAATGGTGAAGCAATTACAACGATAATAAACAAGAGTATCGAACACGTTAATGTCAACTTATCATCTCCAATAACGGTAGAAAGGTTTAATCAGAAAGAAATTCAAAATTTTGATTTAAATTGTCTTGATGATTCAAAGTCCCATCTAGATTTATCAAAAATCAGAACAGATCACTTAAATGACGAAGAAAAAACGAAAATACTAGAATTGTGCGAACAATTTTCTGACATTTTTTATAATGAAAACACCCCTTTGACATTCACAAATAGAGAAAAACATAAAATTCGAACAACGGACGAAACACCCGTGTATACGAAAACATACAGGTATCCTTTTATTCACAAACAGGAAGTAGATAATCAAATTAAACGGATGCTAGATTCCAACATTATTAGACCAAGCTCATCCCCATGGTCCTCACCCATTTGGGTAGTTCCAAAAAAGATAGATGCTTCAGGTACACAAAAGTGGCGCGTAGTAATTGACTACAGAAAAGTTAACGAGAAAACGATTGACGACAAATATCCCCTTCCGAACATAACTGATCTTTTAGATAAACTTGGTAAATGTCAGTATTTCACCACCCTTGACCTAGCTAGCGGATATCACCAGATCGAAATGCACGAAGACGATATAGAAAAAACTGCTTTCAATGTGGAAAACGGTCATTATGAGTTTCTTAGAATGCCATTCGGACTAAAAAACGCACCTGCAACATTCCAGCGTGTAATGGACAATATTCTAAGAGGAATTCAAAACGAAAAATGTCTCGTTTACCTAGATGACGTTATTATATTTTCAACATCCCTTCAGGAACATTTAGAAAGATTAAAGTTAGTATTTCAGCGATTAAAAGAATCGAACTTCAAAATTCAATTAGACAAATCAGAATTTTTAAGAAAAGAAGTTGCTTATTTAGGACATATCGTTACACCACAAGGAGTTAAACCGAACCCCGACAAAATAAAAGCTATAAAAAATTATCCAGTACCTAAAACTACCAAACAAATCAAAGGATTTTTAGGATTGTTAGGCTATTATCGTCGTTTCATTAAAGATTTTGCAAAATTAACAAAACCTTTGACAAAGTGTCTGAAAAAGGGCGCGAAAATTGAACTCAACAACGACTATTTGACTTGTATTGAGAAATGTAAAAATGTGTTAATGAACGAACCGATATTACAATACCCTGACTTTACGAAACCATTCAATTTAACAACAGATGCGTCAAACGTTGCCTTAGGCGCAATATTATCACAAGGACCGATCGGAAAAGATCTCCCTGTAGCATTCGCCTCACGAACTTTAAATGATTCTGAGCAAAACTACTCGACAATAGAAAAGGAACTTTTAGCCATTGTATGGGCCACAAAATATTTTCGACCTTATCTATACGGTAGAAAATTTAATGTAATAACAGACCACAAACCTTTACAGTGGTTATTTTCATTAAAGGATCCAAGCTCTAAATTATTGAGATGGAGAATTAAACTAGATGAATTTAATTTCGATATCATTTATTAAAAAGGTAAAGCAAATACAAATGCTGACGCTCTTTCCCGAATAGAAATCCATACTAAGGAGACAAATTCATTTTGGAATAAATTTGATGATATAATTAAAGAAAATTTCGATAATAAATTCGAAACAGTAACTTTCAATGAACAAACAGAGACAACTTTAAACAAAGACGTGATTAATGAGAAACCTGAGATCATTCACGAGATAATACCAGACGTAGATAACGTTTCCATGATAGTGCAACTTGACAATGACGATATTGTAGAAAATGAAAGCCAAGATGAGACAGTACACTCAGCAGGTCAACATCCTATAGTAAATATTCCAATTGCAGAACACGCACTAAATTACGGTCAGAACCAGATAATAATTAGCTCAGTGTTACATTCACCCGCAGACCCACAAATTCAAAAACTATTTGATAAAAAACAACGAATTCATTTACAAATCTCAGAAAATAATTTCGAAAACGACATTATTAATTTTGTTAAACACTACATTGCCCCAAATGTCCAATATTACCTATATTTCGAAAACCCGGATATATATTGTAGCGGTTTCTTATACAAACTGGCTTTACTTTTCTAAAACTACAACAGTCTTTACACACACAGAGATTTTGTACTACACTGACGTCAGTATTACATTTCACAATTACATAAACAACTACTTGTTTTTCCCTAACAACGACCTATACGGGGCATTCGCTACACTATCCCTCCCCGTCTTCAGGGTCGCCCTCGACCCTCGGACGATCTACTTCCATATCAGCGAACTGCTACTGCTACGGGTACTGCTACAGCTACCGCTACTGCAACTGCTACTGTTCCTGCTTCGGCTACGGCTACTGCTACGGTTACGGCTACTGCTACTGCTGCTACTACTGCTACTGCTACGGCTACTGCTACAGCTACTGCTACTGCAACTGCTACTGCTACTGCTACTGCTACGGCTACTGCTACAGCTACTGCAACTGCTACTGCTCCTGCTACGGCTACGGCTACCGCTACTGTTACGGCTACTGCTACCGCTGCTACTGCTATGGTTACGGCTTCTCCCCTTCTTCAGAGATTCCGCCTGATCCTTGCCAAATCCATTTGATTAACTCCATTGAGCGGGTTAGACTGCAAATCTTGTACAAAAATTAATCAGCAGCAAATCGAAATCAAGCAGGCCAATCCTCTTTCTGACCATGAAAGACACCAGGGATGACCAATCCCATCCAATGCTCCAGGTAGAAGAGGGACCTGTCTCTTGAAATCCTCCAAGCAGGCCAATCCTACTTCTGACCATCAGAGACACCAGGGATGACCAATCCCATCCAATGCTCCAGGTAGAAGAGGGACCTGTCTCTTGAAATCCTTCGCTGCTCCTGCAGTTACTGAAATCCCCAGCAACTGCTTCATGGCTCCAGACACACAACCCAGTGGTCAACCATCACCAATTCTTGTACTAAAGATGAACAGCGCCCGTCTCCCAATATGAGTTACAAATGTGGGTGTAGCACTCAAACGGGCCACGCGCGCCAGCCGCACGCAGTCAATCCATTCGAGTGTTATCCTAAATCTAACTTAGCTGTAAGTCCTGTGGAATCTCGAGTCGCGCCAGCCGCTCAACAACTCCATAACGCCGCACAGACTGCACTCCTCGCCTCTCCGCCGCGTGCCATCGCCATCACTTCTGTACGCCATCTCAGGTCCACCAAAATTTTTCCGCTACTTCGGTTCACCAAATCCCGGACGAGCCCCCAAATTTGTAGCGGTTTCTTATACAAACTGGCTTTACTTTTCTAAAACTACAACAGTCTTTACACACACAGAGATTTTGTACTACACTGACGTCAGTATTACATTTCACAATTACATAAACAACTACTTGTTTTTCCCTAACAACGACCTATACGGGGCATTCGCTACACTATGAACCCTTTTCACTAGTTCTTCAACGAAACTTTAAATGGGCTTCATTAAAACTGAAACGTTGTAAAATAAAACTAGTTGATGTAATAAGTAAAGATGATGTTAAGGATACAATACGGAATTATCACGAAGGAAAAAGTAATCACCGCGGAATTGAAGAAACATTACAAAGGATTAAAGAGAAGTATTATTGGCCATTTATGAAAAACTCAATTCAAACTTTCATAAACGAATGTGAAATCTGCCAACAGTCAAAGTATGAACGAAAACCAATAAAAATGGAACTCAATCAAACCCCAACAGCGTCTCGACCATTTGAGATCCTTCATTTAGATTCTTTCACATTTGAACAAATCAAATTCTTGACAATAGTCGATAGTTTTTCAAAGTACGCACAAGCCTATTCATTAAATTCTTTAAATAGCACAGAAGTAGCGGACAAACTGATAAATTACTTCTCGCATCATGGTATCCCTGATATAATTATTTGCGATAATGGAACCGAATTCAAAAATTCAGTTATTATTGAATTGTTAAGTCTTCATAAAGTACAAGTACATTTTTGTTCACCAAATCATCCACAATCGAATGGAGTAGTCGAAAGATTTCACTCCACAATCATTGAACACCTGAGAATTTTAAACACTCAAGGTTTCCAAAAAACCCCCGCTGAAATGAAAATGTTATATGCAATATTAGCTTATAACCATTCAATACATTCAGTAACAAAATTGAAACCTGTTGACGTAATAAACGGACATTTATCAGACAATACACCTTTTAACATAGAATTAGATAAAATATTATTAAACGACTATGTGCAACAACACAAAGAAAAATCTAGATTATTATACGCAAAAATTAATTCAGATCTTATCCAAAATAAAGAAAATGTAATAGAAAAAACAAACAAAAATCGTGACAAACCAGAAATATTTCAACCAGGAGAGCAAGCCTTTGTAAAGAAACAAATTAGACGGAAAAACGCAAACAAATTTAATAAACCCGAAACGATAGAAAGTGTTAACCCTCAAAGAAAAACCCTTGCAACCACATCCCAAACTAAAGTCCATATGGACAATGTAAAACGTCCTTTGAGAAAAACTTATTCATTCGACTAAAACAAAAATTAGTCACTTAATTAAGTAGGTAAGCAAAAATCTTAGATAGTTGTAATTTATTTTCAGATTACCATGCATCTTCGGTTATCAGGAAGTAACATATCGAAACTTACAAAACAACCCTGGACTAATTCCACTTAGGATTGGCAACGCAAAAATCAAAGAATATTCCCATACACTTATTCATTTTTACGACTTAAACCCAATAATAGATGAAATCAATAAATTAAAGAAACAATCTGAAAACATAATTAAGCACTTAGATAATAATGAACATTATAGAGTAGAAGTTGATAACTATATTAAAGTTTTACATTTTATTGAAGAAAAGGTAGAAAGTAAGGTAATAGAAATAATACCCCATCCAGATAGAATAAAGCGAGGACTAATTAATGGACTTGGCTCGATATTTAAAGCAGTTACAGGAAACTTAGACGCAAGTGATGGTAAACATTACGAAGAATTAATTAAGAACCTTCAAGAAAACCAAGATCATTTAGCGAATTCAATTAAAACACAAAACTCTCTTGCCGTATCGATGATCAACAAATTCAATGAAACTATAAGTAAAATTATTCATAACGAAGAAGTACTAAACGTAAGAATTAAGCAGATTTCAGGAATTGTACAGAGTAGTATAAGCCGAGATCATACAAGGTTTATTAAAGACACTCTCATACAAATTACTAATATGTTTGAGATAATAAGTTCGATATTACAAGATATTGAAACAACAATCTCTTTCACTAGACTTGGAACTTTTCATTCGAGTATCATGAAAACAACAGATTTATTTCAAGAATTAAAATTGCTAAAATCAAAACTTAAGACGGACCAACTACCATTGGAAGTAACGCTAGACAATATGATACTTTTCGAAAAATTGATTAAAGTAGATTGTTTTATCTTAAATAATAAAATAACATTTTTAATAAAGATACCAATTACCTATCCATATATATTTGACCTTTATCACCTATACTCAATACCCATATTCTCTAGAGATCATTTCAAAACTATAATACCAAAGTCAAAATTCATTGCAAAGAATAGATTGTTATTCGTTTCGATAAATGACAATTGTTTGGAAATGTCTACGAACAATTTCCTCTGCGACAAAACGACTTTACAACGTATCGACAAGAACACCCCCTGTGAAATCCAACTCCTGGAAGTCAAGACATCACCCACTTGCCAACAAACGGAAGTTCAACTAGACGACAACGTATTCCAAGAAACTGAAAACTCCAATCAATGGATAATAATACTACCAAGAGAAGAAACTATCCACCTCCACTGCGAAAAACAAATGGAAGTAATTAAATTAAAAGGGTCGTACCTATTCGAAATTCCAGTAGGTTGCCAAATTTCTACTGATAACAAACTAATATCGAACGACGTAGGTGTTACAACTGGACAAATGATATTATTTCCGGATTTAAGGGAAGACACCGAAGAAGACTATAAATTGAATTTTACTATAAACTTAGAGAAAAGTAACTTAGACGAACTCCATGAAATTAAACAAAAGTTCATCGAGAACGACCCACAAATCACCTCTCTAACCGTCTCACACGTCCCGAGTGCCTGGACGATAATACTCTACGGATTACTGATAATGGTTATGATGATCATTATCCGCAAGAAATTCCTGACGAGAAGAAGATCCCCATCGCGGAAGCAACCAGAGGCCTTAGAATTGAAGGATGTTCAACTCCCTCAGTAACTTCGGAAGTCGAATCTTCGAGGGGAGGAGTTATATCAACTAAAAACAAAGGATTAATATAAAGAAGAGTAAACCACCGAGTCAGCAGATAAATCCTATAAAAACAACACGCAGCAGAACAGCACCAGTCAGTCGCTAATAGTTAGTCACACGCAGTAAGTCAGTCCCGAGTCGTCAGTTGGTCAACGTCGGTCATTCGCATTTTATATTGTATATTGTATCTTTAAGTAGTGTATTAGTAATAAAGTTAAGTTTTTAAAAACGATAGTTTCCAAAGTGGAACCAAAAGTCGTGGAAAATATAATAATAATGAAAATGTAATGGCAAATAAGAACATTTTTGTTTCGGAATTTATTGCTAGATCATGCGAAAGATGTTATTTCATAGTCCTTGACAGTTTTTGGGTGATTATAGCGAGATTTTAGATATTTTTCCAAGTATTTCCTTTTCAATTTTTCAGCACTTTTTGAAAAAAAAAACGGACTTCGAAATTGGAATTAGTGTCATTGTGTATATAACTAAAAGTAAATAGTAGTAAATCAGTTTTTCCGAAATATCCCATCGACGCCCACAAATTCCTCGACATTACACAAAAATCCTACTAATATTAACCATTTACATGATGGGACAATCATGGTAATTTCAGGTAGTAAAACTCAACGCGCCTGAAGGATCGACAAGACGTACAAAAGCCGTAATATTCTCCAGAAGGGGCCTACGAGAAATTCCCCATTTACATAAAATTTCCCTAAACGGATGTCATCCTTGAAGAAACGTCTAATACCTATCCCAATTTTATTTTCCCCAGGAAAGAGCCTTGAGGTATGTCGACAAACTACCCGATGATATGGACTTCGGCGCCGGTTTTAGGATAAAAAGGGACCGGGAGATGGTCAGGGAGGAACGCTCCCCCCCTTTAATATTGCCCGAGGAGGCGCGCGTCAGAGAAGAGGTCATCGATAACGCTTTAACGGAAAAGTTCACGGATTACGTCCGATCGCACGTCATCGAGTTCAAAGTGCCTGAAGAGGCCTGGAACGACGTCGAAGAAGGTAAAAGAATTTTAGAGATAGCTCGACAAAAAATATTTAAACTACAGCTCAGTATGACTTTATGAATTAGGCTAAAATACTTTATCGGGGTTAAACACCTGAAAACTTGAATTAGTTTACAAAGTCCTTAAGAAATTACCTAAGTACGTAGATAGATCAAATGAAATTAAGGAATATCTGAGACCTCGCAGGGATTTTTTCGCAACAAGTATCGATCTTTATTTATTTTTACACCACTTTCAGCCCGCAAGAAAAAAGGCGGAGGCCTGAAAATGAAATCTCTGATGTACCTGTTCTACATGAAAGCGGCCATAATAGCAGGTCTCCTCATGAAGTTCCTCACGATGGTCGCCTTCAAGGCACTTCTACTCTCCAAGATAGCCCTTACGATATCCACCGCCATGGCACTAAGGAAATTGCTTGAGGGTAAATCCAGATCGACCTACGAAGTCATATCGCATGGAGGACCTTATGACGATCACGGGCATTTCGATAGGGCCTTTGATGTGTTCGGCGCCCATGGGGCAGACGATGGAGTGAAGGGCTTTAATTAGACTTAAATCTTACTGTAATTTCTCGTTAGTAAGGACTGGGTGAAATGGTACTAAAATTAGACATAAAAGTTTTGAAAGTAGTTGCAGTAAATTGCTAATATCAGGTGAAGTTAATATCTATCCTGAAAGCTACTTCTCATGTGACGAAATATTTTGAGGGAGCTTTTGTGCAACATCCCAATATTTAGGTAAATTTTTGCAAATCTCCTAAACGTAAAATTTCAGGTAAAATCAGGTAAAAATTGTATAATACCGTCACAAATGAGTAATAAATACTAATTCCCGGTCCTTACGTATGAGTTGGTAGATTTGTTAGTACCTGTAGAGTAAGGGAATTATATGATCTCACTTTTATTTCGCTATTTTGGCGAATGCATAGAAATTTTACATATTTATATATTTTATTTATTTATTTATTATTTATATTTGTTGCGATTTGTGTGGTATTGTCTAATATGGAAATAAAGGCACCTTCAACCATCTCATGTACTCTCAGGAAACAACCAGGTGTTTAAGAATAACAGTTTCTTTAAATATTATGCTTTAAGCAATGTGATTTTTTAAATTGTATTTCAAGTATGATTTTTTAAACTGGTTATTACCATATAATGTCATGACATTTACAAAGCTTTGAGAATTGAAATTTAAAAGGAAACGAAGTAAATATATTTACCGAGACAGCTCCGTTACGATTTAAGTCAGAGATTGTATTTAATAATTTTAGTGTAAATAAGGGAAGACACATGGTGCAAGGACTTTTATACACCATTGCCTTTCATTCACTTGAACAGATAACGTTCACGTTCATTCCAAAGCAATTACTGTCAGAAAATTCATGGCATGGAAAGACAACAGGGGTAGATGAAAGAAAATTTCCGCTTATTTCCCGCACGTTTCCTTGCTCGACATTTCTATTCCGGTACGATATTTCGACATATCGAGATGGCCACCTCGGGCAACTTCCTCTCGACCTCTTTCCCTCACCATACGAGCGTAACAACCTGCATAATGGCTCAGCCATTGTCCCCAGAGGCACCTGAATTACTTCGCTCAAACGAAACCGAAACTTTTTTCTATCTCGCCTCGGAGCACTCATGTGAACGCACTTTCCCGATGAGACAATGAGGCAATTTAGAATAAAAATAAAAAAGCCAGAGTGAGAGAAGCACTTTCACTACCTCCTCATATTCACTCAGACATAACAAGAAGTACGTATATAAAACGTAAGCGGGAACCATGCGAGCTTCATGAAAAATGTTTCGGGCGTGGGTGTTGTTGGTAATGATGCCTCTGGACCTCCTCGGTCTCGGTTACGCGAACGAGACGATTTCCCAAACCTTCAGGCAGTGCCTCATCTCACAACCTCCGGGAAATTTGGGGCAATGCCTGGGGACGGGGGCTTTCGATACGCTGAGGAGTCTGGACACTAGTCCGGAGTTCGATCTAGTCGACGGGCTGACCCTCAGCAGGAACGGGAAGGAATACAGGGAGGCTTACGATTTCCAAGGAGGGGATCCGACCAGCTTGAGGTAATTTATTATAGAAAAGGTGGGGAATATATGGTTTATGGTAAGCGAGAAGTAGTGCGGTGGTAGGGTTCTGGAAATAAGGGCGCAGAAACTGGTACGCAAAAGGAATAGAGTTTCGATAATAAGTAGGTTTAAAAACGATACCAATTCAACGGTCCAAAATATTCAAAGAATATTAATGCATGCTGGTATGCTAAAATGCCTTTTCAGTATATATTGCATATACTTCTCAAGCCCTACTGATTGAACACAATGGAAAGTCCTTTACTATTTCGTTACATTAAAATTGTCAAAGCGAGCATTCCTTCAGTGACGATTCAGAAACCGATTCATTTCTGGTATTGGTCCCCTTTTACTTCGACAATATTTTATCTACAATTTTATGGATTTCGAAGAGTTCTTTATCCGTTTATAGTCGCATAATCCCTTCTTAATAACTCCAGTATCATCTCCATGATTTCCTCAAACGATTTGTCTCCGAAGAAATAAAACCTTGCGTTAAATTTCTTTACGTTCAATTATAAAACATCGCATAATAAAACCCGAAACGTTACGCTTCGTTTTAATATCCATCCTATGTAAAGTTTACTTACGCCCTCTCAAATTTATTTCGGCTCTCACCTTTCCGAAAAAGCTTTTATGGTTAATTCAAAGAGGTGGGGAAGGGGGCACATTAACAGCGAAGGTTCTCCATTTCGAAGTTTATCGGTCCTTTAATTTTCTACCAGTCAACCGGCATTAATTCACATCACGTCTAGTTTCAGAACTCGATTAGTACGTGTGACTGATTAATCTTAAAAAAAAATCGCTTCTAAAAATGTTTAATCCCATTAGCCGTTCCCTGATCAGTAAATAACTTCGATCGATCCCGTAACAATCCCGTGGTGTTTTAGTTAACAAACTCGCTTTCACTTGAACGAAAAGTTCGATAAACAGGTTTAACGATAACAGAGGTTGAGGTGTATGAAAGTACCGGGACTCGTCCGTTGTTCAAAGTTTAGTTATTAGTCTGTATGGCAATATAAAGTTCGATTATAATCGAATTCGAAAACAGTTCGGGAAACTTACAGAAATTTTCTAGCTATACGAGTTAATGAATTTTATTATTGTAATATTTCAAGGGGAAGAATGAGGTCGATAGAGATGAGTTAATATTGGCGGAAGTTTCAAGGAAGAAAGTTCTTCGTGTGGTAAAAATCGGTGTACCTATGGAATAATCTGATTGATCTAATCGAAACAACAATACCACGGTGTAATTAGTAGACAATGAGATAGGCGAACAATGAAGATATTATATTTTGATAGAAGAATATTTATTACCATACTAATTGAAATTATAATTTTCCGACTATTGATTCAAAAGTACGTTTTCCCTTTATAACAGATATTAACCACAACTGCATCAATTGTATTCTGTCATTTTTCGTCTTAGAAATAATTATTGGGTCGATCGATTTTACAAAACCGCATCTATTACCCATTTTCATCGAACATGCCCCCTAAAACGCTTTAGTATAAAAAAAATTCAATCATCCATAATACGTAAAATCTCTGTAAGGGTGTTAGAAAAGATAACGTCGACGAAATGGAACAAATGTATTCCGAGACGTCCTAAATCTTCCAATGCGGGAATTGGAATTTCCTTGTCAACTTCATCAGATGAATATCGGCTGTAAAATTGAAATGTATTCTCCCTTTGACCCGGAATAAAAATGGTATGTATAAGTATTGAACGGTGCAGCCATTGTTAGAAATCATCTACGAATTGTACCCGATTTGAGAACTCATCCCTTCTTTTCATCCCCTTACACAAGAAAATGTACATTATCTATAAAATCTAGCACCAAATTGGTTAAAATACATCCCATACCTACAACCAGAGTAGTGGATTTTGGATATGTAATATTCTGGAGTGATTAAACAATTTAACTAGCCTTCATGAGTGATTGGAAACGCTGATTAAAACCAGAGCACGATTCATACACAGGGAACATTTCACCAAATGTCAGCGTAATATTTCATTATTTGTATACAGTAGGGGATTGTCATTTCCTCTTCAATTCACAATTTGCCAATAGAATTACCTCTGCAAACCGCAATGCAGGTTATGGATATTTCCATATTTAACGTGTTTACCCCATTTCCATAAAGCATCGAAAACTGACGAGTAAACATCCCATCTGAGACTTTTCCCTTGTATTTTTTGAATAGAACTCTATCAAAGAGTCCTTACCTCTGTAGGCTTTGTAGGGAATATCGGATAGTAAACATTTATAACAATCTATTTGTCAAGTGCGAGTAAAATAAATATGATGGGGCTTTGCCAGACCTCGTAAACAAGTCATATTTTCCTTTTCTTTTTTTTTAAATTAAATATGAACAGCTCGACGCAACGACAAGTCAACACTTTTGTGTGTACAATATACAAATAGAAAACGGCTTTGTGTGAATAATTATATCAACATATTTTGCTGAGGGGAATTTTCCTAGTCGAGAAACAGGACACATTGAATCATGAAAGTAGGATTTCCTTTAATGGCCAAAGTGAGCATTTATATTTTCAGTTATTTGTCATTGATCGTAATCAAGGGATTGCAAATACTGGAAAGTTACAAACAGCATTCCCGTTAACTACCCTGCAGGTTTCATGGGGAAATCCATGCTTATTTTTTGATTATAAGAATTTTTGACTGAGTCATATGGTAATTCACACTGTTGGTTTAATGCAAATGCGCATGACAAAAACTAAAGATCCGTTCAAGTGTTACTTTAAAAAAACTGACCTTTGGATGTTTGGTGGGCACCGTCTCCGAAGCCTCGACCCACAAGCTCGCCACACGTTCCACCCTGTAAGTAAAAAATCAACTAAAAACATTGTCTCAATAAGATAATCAAATCCTGATTAATTTCCTTAATAAACCCTCTCAAACTACTAACTACAAACACATCAAAGACGCTGGAAGCGTACAAATATGAAGTATACATACTCATCAACACGTCCGTAGTGCCCTTTACCGTTTCTCACCCGCGGAAATTCGGAAAATCGAAAATTTCACTCCCGGCGTTCACAATTAAACGCTTCCCGTACGCGTACTAATTACGAATGGCCCGTCGACCCGTCCAGATTCGAGTCGTACCTCTAGTACCGCTTACACCGATTTAGGCGAAAAAACGAACGAAAATAGGACAAAAACGTCGTGACGTCACGATGTTTACTGCGATAAGAGCATAGGCGACGCCGACGTCCGAAATCGCATTAAAAATACGAGGAAATAAATACCTTGAAAACGATCGAAGGGCGAAGGGGAGACGTTTGATGCGTTCGGTACGAATTTATGAACAGAGGCGGATATTTTGAAATCATGGGGTACATATGTAGAATAAGGGATGATAAGAAATAGTATTGGTTTGTCGTAAAAAAAAATACGGAAAAACGAAAAACTTGTCGGAATGATTAATTTTTGATGGTAGATTCTGTGGGTCATTCTAATACTGAAACTGACTAGGGGGTTAGGGCAACTTTTAGGGGGTGATGCGTGGATTTGTGCCAAGACGTAATCCCTACGATTTCGCTGCTGTGAAACTTTTTACTCCCAAGTAATCTAGCTTCATTTTTGCTTAACACATTTTGCGTGGGGTTAGGGAGTGAAAAGGGGGATGTATTTAGATGAAATCAGCTTTTTCTGAATAACTCTTCAGGAGGAAACTGCAAAATTTTAAAGTCAAATCAAAAATTGTAGATTTTAATGAGGCGCGTCGATTTTGTGAGGCACACTTTCCCTTAAAAATTTCTTCACCCTTAAAAAATTTTCAAAAAATTCATACACTAATAAATGTGCGTTTCACGACTATAGTAGGAATATACTAAATGTAGGAATAGCTATTCTGTACATTTTTGTTCCCCTACGTTTTACCACCCTTACGAGGGGTTAATATCCAAAGACGAATTTCAGGAAAATCATTCCCTCCTTCGTATGGGATCATGTAGCTTCAACTCTTAGCTATATTTTTGGTCATGGGTTCCAGGGGTGTTTTACTGGTACTTCGGGGTAGAAAAGGAGTGAGAGCATTAGAGGGAGCAGTTTTTTTAAATTATCGCTTTGATAAAAAATTGTTTTAGTTCCACTAAATGGAAAAGTTTGGAAATATGGAAAATTGTTTTTCCCCATCACCTATAATTAACCTCTATAATGTGTGCATCTTAATTGTTAATGTTAATGTTAACTGAAATACCATTTTGTACTCGTAGGGGTGATTTTTGAATAGTGTGAAAGCAATATTAATTTCATTTTTAATGCAATCAGTGCCCTTTGCTTATTTTTTTTTTAATAATGAACACTTTCGTTGTACACTAACGCGATTACTGGTGACAAAAATCGTAAGTAGCTGACAGCTAAAATTAGTGAGTCAATTTTAACACAGACTTTCATACCCAACAATTGACGAAAAATTAAACTTTGAAACCATCAAATTTCCTTAACAACCCACCTAATTTTTCCCTTAAACTTCGCAACTTTAAATCCCTCATTAGAAACTCCAACAATACTCACAACTCCCCATATTTTTCAACAACAGCACCTACAAAAAAGAAATTTTAAACCCCCAGGAGCATCCTGGACTCCGTGAACCAAGTCTTCTCCAACCGGAATCTCCAGTGGAACATGGGCTTCGTCTATCCCGGACTATCGATGCGGGTGTCGCCATCTGGCGGGCCCGGAGGCCAACTCGAGTTCGTCCTGGATTCGCACAGAGAAGCCGTGAACGTACAAACTCTGAAAGAAGCCGGAACTGGTAAGTTCTGACTGTAGTTGAAAGGTGGCTCGTTTGAAAGTTGATGAGTAAGTGAAAAAACAGTTATTCACTGAGGAAAAAAAGAAATCAATTCGGAGATGCCATAAGAACATTATGGTTGTTTCTAATATTTGAAGAAGAGGCCGCTGCTGAGGATTGACTGGAAATGTGGGAACGTAATCAAATCTGAAACGGTTGTTTTACAGGAAGAAGTGTATGAAGTGATAGAATTCCAGAAATTTTCAAATGTATTAATGATCCAGTATCAAAAATGTGCTGTGGTTTAATGGAGAGGACCGTAATTCAGAGGTCTATAGATACATTTCTGTTCAGGTCGTCTACTGGCTCGACAATTCCTCGTCCCTTTCCTATTGGGGTTCAAGTTTAACGTCGCCAGCATTCTGCCGATCATATTTGGAATCTTGGCACTTCTGGCAAAGAAAGCTGTGGTGATTAGCAAACTGGCACTTGTCATAACCAGCGCCTTGGGGCTGGGAAGCCTCCTGTTCAATTCTGGAGGGAATCACCCGCAATATTACCATGGAGGCGGAGGGGTTGGAGGCCATTACCATAATCCTCATCCTTCTTACCAAGGATACAGGTAAGGAAAATTAATTAAAATTCAGGTAAAAACTGAACGGTTCTGGAGCCTTGTATAACTATAACTACACAAATTGTTTTCATTGTCGAATTACATGGAAAAGGTGGTGTAATTCATTAAAATTGGAAGTTTGCGTGATATTTGCAGGTAAAATAAATATCACCTCTTTTGATAAAAAATATTGGAATAGTATAATGAAACATTTTGTATACCCATGTAATTTCCATTGTAATTTTTGACGAAAAAAATACTTGCGACACGTTCATAGGAACTGTTCATAATATTTGTACCTGTAATTTTATCACGCAATTTTAAACATTTTCATTTTAACTTTAACAGTGAGTCTTTAATGCTATGTTGCACAACAAAGCAATTAAGAAATGTTTGTATAAAAATTAAGTTCACTTTGTTACACCATTTTGCGCATGCAGTTCACCTACTTCTTACTCATGAATTGCTTGTATGGAACAAAATTTTCCACTTACTTTACCACATTACCTACGTAGTGCAATGAAATTATTGCTTGAAATGTACGTTAGTTGTAATTCCTTTCCTTTCCAAATCCTGAACCCTTAGAGTAAAATTCTTCGGTAGACCCTTGATTGTCCTTTAAAAATGACACAAAATTTAGCAATGAACTGGGCACCGTTGGTTTTTTAAAATTTCAAATAAATGCTAGGTGTCGTTTTAGATATCCGGAGGAGGAATACTCGAGCAACTACTACAGGAAGTCTCTGGACGAGCCGGCATCTGATCAACTCAATGTTTATCCAGATTTGGCTCAAAGGTTTCGTCCAGCTGAAGAACAACAATCAATCGGGAGGAATTTCGCTTGGAGCGAGGACGAGAAATACGCCAAGGAAAAACCCACGTGAAATCTTCACTGATTACTTAAGTTAGAGTCTAGTGTTTTATATTTTAGTAATTTATTTGTTCAGTGTGTTTTAAAAAACGTGTTAGTACTTCGAGCATTAATAAGAAGTAATAATAAGTACCTAGTATTTTCTAGTCCTATCTTATGAGATTCTTAATTTTAAAGAAGATGCACTGTGCCACTAACCCATGCAAGTACATTCTATGGTTAACTAAAGAATCAGATAAAAGCCCATGTATAGCGGTTCACTTCTCAGACGATGGCCGATATAAACATCACCTTGATATCGAACGTAATGAAATAATTACACCCGTAATGATTAAACCGTTGAATTTGGTACGAGAGACTATTAATAGATTATTTAATACAATTTCGTAATTACAGTTTTTCCCATATTTTCATGCTCTACTTTTTCCCCGTTAGCTTGGAACAATACGCTCGGCGTGCCTAAATAAATTGTTCATCAGCTGCCCGAGTTACTTGCACATATGTTCTATGAACATTGAACATGTGAATATCAGAACAAATTCTGAATTTTCCGGGATTTTCCAAAGAATTTCCGTCCATGAAAATAATTTTCAAACGAAACACAAGACATAATTGTCTAGTCATCCCTGATTTTCCTATTGGAAGGAATTCCTATGGAATTCCTTATGGAAATCAAGGAAATTCGACTACTTAAAGTGCTGATTATTTTATTAGCGCCGTTTTAAAACTTAATCTTAATAAACAAACAAGTAAATATTAAACAAAAATGGCTAACTCGCCTGAAACTTGTGGAAAATTAGCAGAAGCACGGTTATAAAAATGGCATTAAAATTTATTTATTCCTCTGGAAAATATTAATGGAAACCTTTATAAAAAAATTTATAATAATGTATAAAATTTAAACCAGAATACTTTTACGATTCACATGTACTAAAATTTTATTTGGTCGGGCTTATGGTCAAAAATATGCTTAATGGTATAAACCGTACTTATTTAATTAACAAGATTTAACAAATTCTCTCCTTCTGACCCAAAATTCGTTCTGAATTTTCAAACACACATGCAAATTAGCCCATTAGATCTCATCCCGGTATGCAAAAATTTCGCCTTTCCAGGTCAACGAGAGCTTTCTATAGGGCCAATAGAAAACTATTAATATGTATGGATTTCATGCCGTAGGTATGCTCGTAGTAAATCACATTTCTCTTTTACAATATTTAAATGTCCAATATTTTCACCGTTATACAAACCGTGAATTCCTCCGATGGATTTTCATCGAGGAACCTCATTGACTCATATGTGCTTAAGAGAAACCAGAATGACCGTAAAACGACTGGTTAAATAATTACGAGCTTATATGCATGCGTGTGAGAGAGAAAGAGAGAAGGGAGAGAACGAGGAGAGGCAGGCCCATCCTACTTGCATGTTTTAAAAGCGATTTTCGTCGTCGGTGTCGACTTCGCCACAACGACTACAAACCTAAAAATTTTCGCCTCGCTCGTACTTCCGAACGATCCACTTCTTTAAATTCCGAAAGAAACTCGCAACACGCCCAATCGAGGACCTACTTCAGCACGGTAAATTCGTACGTACCGGAGGAATCTTTCGACGTATTAATTTCTCTCATACGTACATATGTACACCTACTCAAATCTAGTTATTTGATTAAACAGTTATCTTACCAGTTTGATATGGTAATCGTGGGTAAGTTCAAGTACAATGTTCAGTACGTCTTGGTCAAGGCCGCGGTAATTGGGTGTACCTGTTTTCTCTCACAGGTAACCTTGATTTATAAAAATTAGGGATATAATTAAAATTCTTCAAACGTATCAACAGGAATCGCCCTTCGGCCTCAAATGATTGTAATGATTGAACGTAGGTACTCAAGTCTCAAAGTACTGATCATATCAAGTACTCATGCTGATGTAGGTAGAGGATATCAATGTGCTGTTTAAAGCTCGACTTAAAATATCCAAATTGGTGTAGGAAACCAGTACATACGATTTTCCCTTACTAGGCAACTCCATAAACATCGCAACCCCATTACGTTTCCATTTTCACCCTTCCTTTAACCTTACAAAAGCAATTCTGGTTCGTTACGTATACGCACCTGTATAAATAAACATCGCCATGATATAGAAACACAAATAAACCCCATGCACTCTATCCATCACCATAAGTTTAAAATAATTCTATCCCTTTAAACCGTTTCAATTCCTGCCAGTGAAAGCTGCTATTAACGAAATTAACAGTACAGGACAGAGTAGCGTAAGGAAGAGGTACGTGTAACCAGCTTAATTTCGTACTTCCGCCCCGATTATACCATCTAAACAATGCCAAGAGATGTGATAATGAGAAAGATTGTCCTCGAATTTGACGGATTTTCACACGCATCGTGATTCCGCCTAGATTCGGAAGATAACAGGAAAATACTGGGTCGCCATTAGAAAACCATACAAAGGTGTACATATGATGATCAGAATTTTATAGGAATTGAAATGGTCGGTCATGAGTTGTTATGAAATACATTTCATGAAATAAGTCGTAGCTACTATAAGTACGTATGGCGTGAGCGTTTGTAAGACTTTTATCTGCTTCATGAAATTTTGATTTGCTATCTTTAACTGGTAATCTCCTTGGTATAAGGTTAATAAACACCTATTGCTATAGCAATCCTCAAATTCAAATGGATATACAGTGGAATATTTCTTCTGTTTATAAAAGCAGTAATGGATTTTTTAATGAAAAAGCTTAGCAATAAATCTTTTGCTGATCGTATGGCATTGAGCTCATTTGGATACAAAATATTTATTGCTTCTACTGAGCCCACAGGAATTCGGGTAAACCCTTAGCATCCCTTAGGGATTTTAAGCAACCTACCCATAAATGATGGTGAAATTCAACAAGCACTCACGAGCTCGTGCTGTAAGCTTGCAGGGCCATTATCAGGCCTCGATTTAAGTTACCATAACCGATGAATTTCACTATTGAGGTAATTGCATTGGTGAAACTGCTTTTGGTAAAATTTCTTGTGATTAATTTCTGATTTATTTTCGGAGGAATAGCTGTAGCTATTGGTGGAGAAAGAGGAAAAAATTTTCAATTGCCTATCGACATGTGCGACGCGCAATTTCACCAGATGAGTCTCTTTCACATTTGTCACGTCCGCGTTTGAACTTTCCACCGTGCGTCGAAGGAAAACGTGTTCCGTTCCGACCGTACGCAAAAGAGGGAAAACGGGACGGAATCCGGCACGATATCGGCCGATCGAAAATAAAACGGGGTTACCGCCGTCGGGACGTACGTCTCAGTCGTTTCAGGTTATATTTTCACCTGCCGAATTGTTTCCCTCCCCGAGGCGCGTCTTCGTTCGACAGATGTGACCCGAAAAATCGCTTAACTTTCGTTCTTTTAAATACTCCGCGTGGGATCGAACTAATCGATCGGCGGAGAGTGAACGTTCAAAGCGGGAATGACGCCGATTTTTTATTAATTACAAGAATATTTCCTACGCTAGAAACCGTAAATGGATACTCATATCCATTTCCTTCACTCTCGCACTTGTGATTGATTGAAGAACGTGAAAGCGTTTTAGCGTGTTTTCTTGCCACAGGAGGACTCTTAAGAGGGCTCCTTCGAAGCGTCCAGCTCCTCCCGTCCATATTTTATATTACAATTTTGATGTATTAAATAAATAGAAGAATATTCGCATTACAGAAGTTTGAACGTTTCCAATTTTGAATGATGATATAGAGCCATTTGAACTGCTAAACTTTTAGTTTAACTCTTAAAGCCGCTGTACTTTGTCATTGATTTTCTTGCTGAAAATGGGTATCAGCTAACCAAAACATCAACTTTAAACTATAAGACCATTCGAAAACTTTGTTTCGATCGATACAGTTACTTTACAGATTAAAATAATAGATTCTATGGCAGCAAATTAAAAAAACAACATTGTCGTCTAAAGAAAATGTAAAAATGCACTTAGTACTGGTACATAATCCATCACCAAGCTAAATTATATCATCATTAGCCCATCGGATGATTTCCCGACCGTACATCCGATATATATATCTCCATTTACTTTTCCAATAAAGAGACCATGAAATATCTCATTAACCTCAGCCGAGGTGTATCATTACCTCAGTTTAAGAACCACTTCTATACAAGTACATTATAGTTATGTGCGTACCGAAATTCACGAGCAGATTTACTACCGTACGTGCAGTTAGATTGACACGCTCCGTTGTCTTTTCTAACGTATAAAATTGTCGAGTGACTCGTCTGCAGTTTAGTATGTTAAAATTTGCGCTCCCTAAGATGCAACCGACGAACCTGCTGCTCCTGATCGTATTGTTCCGTGGAGTCGTAGCACAGAACGTGTCGACTTTCGTGAAGACGATAACGCCCTTCAAGAAGTGTTTCTACCTGAGGGAGCCGATAATATGCCTGAAGGAGCGGGCCCTCGAGGCGCTGAACGAGACGATCCTCGACGACCGGCCCATCGTAGTCGGGTTCCTGGAGATACAGAAGAACCCGGATTATTTCATTAACACCACGGAGGAGGCGTTGCCGGAAGAAGTAAGGGAGAGGAGCTCGAAGATGAGCGACATCCTCATGAGCAAACTAGAGGAGTTCTTCAGGTCGAGGACGCTGAAGCTTAATCTGTCGAACGCGTTCGAAGGTAATACAAACTTTATCCCCTCAAATTACGGAATGGTTAACATTTGAGTAATGTACTTAAGGTTGTATGATTCATATTTGAAAGCAAACCATAACCACTGTTCTGTGTACATGTTACCTTCAGCCATGTGGAACTATGACTATTGTTATATTGGTAATATTTTGATCCAGACTAACAAGAGCTATGTCTAGTTTACAGTTAAAAATGCGTAAGTAATTCAGCATTTGAATAGCACTACAATTTTTCTAGTTAAGACAGCGGACCAAGAGGTTGGCGTGGACTTTTTTGGTATTAAAACAATTAACATCATATGGGCACATGGATCTAGAATCTCAGTACTTTTTGAAAATATTTTGGTTTGGTTTGTAGAGCAAATTCGCTGAACACTACGTGCATTCAATCACGAATTTTCAGCCCTACAAAATTTTCAGTAGTTACAACCAAAACATTGTCATTAATACTGCAACTGCAATTTCTTCTTTTAGACGAATATGTAATAAGTTTTGAATGATTTCAATTGCATTATTTTGATTTTTAAATTGTTTTTAGGTCGCAAGGGGGGCGGCGGCGGCGGCGGCGGCAAAAAGGGCGGCATGGCGATGATGGCTGTCGTAGGGATGGGGGCCATGATGGCAAACATGATGATGGGTAAGCTGGCGCTGATGGCAGGTTCTGCGATGATGATGTCGAAGATAGCGCTAATCCTCTGCATGGTGATGATAGCCAAGAAGATGCAGGAGAAGGTAATGACATGAGAAAAATCATTTTAGCTTGCATTATTGTCGTCACTATTAAAATCCTTAACGATACAAGGAAATTTGTATTTAGGAAAGTGGTGAAAACTTGTTTTTCATTTAAAGGGCGGTGGTGGCGAGGAGAAACACATCGTGTACGCAGACAGCGGCCACAGCCACGGAGGGGGCGGCTATGGGGGCGGCGGGTGGCACAGGAGCCTAGAGGACCCCCACAACCTCGCCTACAGAGGACAATGGGGAACTTCGTCTTCAGAAAATGGTTCAGGTTTATAAAAGTATGCACATATAACACGGGTCTCTCATTAGTTAGTCGGAAGGGTCTTCAATTAAATGAATGGATAACATGGTGGTGGAATCTTCTAATAGAGTGCGGATGTATTAGTTTTTCGTATACGTTATACAAAATGTAAGGATCTGATTGTTACCTTGACTTGCTACTATTTTCCTGCTCAATCGATTACTTACTAGACAAATCTCCCTAAATCGTAAAGTTTCACCAATTCGAATCTTTAACGATGCTTTACAACTTACAAGAATTTTCTACAAATCCTAACGTCGTTATGGTTACTTTCACCTCTGCTATATATTTTTGTTATCGTTCCCATTCAGATGTTTTCTTATGGAAACCGCGACATGTATCCACTAATAAGAACTGTTTAATTTAATCTCAACTGCCTATTTACACCTTATCCCGCTTTCGTATTATAGTTTGTTTCTCGCGTACGCATTTTATTGTCGCCTAGTTGACGAATATGGGAAATAGAAACTAATCTTTTCGACGGACCGTTTTTGCTTTTACAAGAGAAAACAATCGAGAAATGGGTTCGCTACGAGAAACGAGGATGTGTCTTGAGCGAGAGAAGCGAAGATGTCCCGTGGACCTTCGATTTTGTCGATAAATTTCTTTTATTAACGAAGACAGGCTCGCCTTAGTACATTCCGTTTTGAAATCGGTTTCCTTTTGCAGATGATGGATTTTTTTACTTCAGGAAAACAACGAAAACCTGGTAAAGGAGAGGAAAAGGACAACCATTCGACAGTAATTGGCACCACTACGAAATGCTCTTATAGTACAACTCCTCCGAAAAGAACTGAACCATGAACATTTTCGTACAAACGCTCTATCCAGTAGTTTTGTGACTTGAGTACATATTAATTGTTTCAATTAATTTAGTTATTTATTTATTTATATGCGTTAGGTATTCGTAGTTTGCAATCGCGATGTAAGTGTTAGAATTAAGCGTCTTTTCTTAAATGTATGTACTATTAACAGATAGTTCAAACTAATACAGTAAATAAAAATGTACAAATAATAATTTACCAACGACTTTCATGCAAAAAAGTATCTAAACGACGTCTTAAATTCGTGTCAAATGGATGCGTCAAATGCGTCGAAAGTTTATAGGAACACACATGTTATTGACTGATCTGCATATTTAACGACCAAATCTAAATAATTCCCCACTTTTCGACCTTTCTAATCGTCGACATGGTTCATGAAACTATCATATATAAATAGTGGAACTGTTTAAGACGTTTCATTCATTTTGTGAATTTAATAGAATCGAAATATTTTGAAAAAAAGTTTTGATAACAGAAAAAAGAAAAAGGACGTGCTTATCATAGACTGAGGACTTTGCTTATAGATATAGTGTCGTCTGTAATAATAGCTGTATTTTGTTTTCACCGGACAAAATGAAGGACATAGAACCTATAATATGGCGAATACTCCAGATGTATTCAGTATTTCATAAGGTTACCAAATTGTTTAGTAAATGTTTTACTTCATGAAGTGAAACAATGTTACAAAAGTACATATGCTGAATAAATTTCGGTATAATTGTTATTTTAAATTTAAAATGTGCGCATATTCCGCAGGCAATGTCACGAACTCGTCCCATTTCCCCATGAACTCCGAGAGTCCATCAAGACTGAAAGTGACTATCAGTGTCACGTCCTCACAAAAACATACCCACAAACCCATCTGTGTACCTGCACGTTAAAAATATGTAATGATGATGTTGATGATTTCTAAAATACGGTTTAAAATGGCACACCGCCGTCACGAGCGCAGATCTCTTCTCTAAAGAAGCGGAACAAGTGAAAGTTATAATGTTTGCGTGAGAAATCAGTGACCCAGTAGTGGTGGCGGTCAAAGCCGAAAACTTGAACTTGGTCCTCTCGGTAGTTTCTGCTTTTAAGAGTTGCACAACAATTAAGGCGATATTTGCCGTCGTCATTGTGTTCGAGATATGAAGAAAGTGGATTGCGGTTTTTTGAGAGTCGAAGAAAGTGATTTTTTTCAACTTTAAGTAATCGAGTCGGCGAAATCGCGTCGGTCGGATTACCAGGCAATAACACATGAGATTAAGCCAGTTTTGTTACATACATTTAAGCAGTCACCCATTTTCCATGGCACATCCAAACAAGTAGAGTAATTTCTAAGGGAGCTACAATTATTTTACAGACCATTTAACCAGATGTTCTTTTGAAATAATTGTAACTTTAATTTGTAAAAAATATATCTGCCTAAAAATGTTTATAGGAAGCCCTGCATTCCGCCTTTTAGTACGAAATTAAGTTAGTCTTGACCTTTTCATATTTTATACAATAAATATTTAATTCTACAATCTACATTAAATACATAAATTATGCTAAGTTCATTCACTTGCTGAAGTAACTCTACTAACATTTAATCACTGCAAAACTTTAAATACTAGATTTGTTTCAGCAGGTATTCTGAATTTGCTTACAGATCCAGTGGTATGTTGATCCATTGATGCTACGTTTATGACTTCTACTACAACAGATCTATTCTTAGAAACAATAAAACAGACAGATGCTATAAATCGTAAATTCACCATGTCCAACCCTTTTGGGGAATTTTAAAATCCAGGGAGTTTGTGGATGAACTGAAATATTCATTCTGATACTCTGAAGATGGATGCCATTGATTCTCTTAACAACTGAACACCACAAAATGGATTACTTGGTCACCTCACCGTTCACATTCACAACTACTATTGGAACACACTTATTGAAGAGTCATAAAATAATAAATTCACATTCTATATTAAAACCTGTAATGTTTTAGCAGTAAAACTCGTTTGCTCGGGGCTGTAACGTAACATTGTCATCCCTTTCTAGGCTCATCCAGTGTAATTTCCGTGACCGTTTCTTTCTCAGTTATTTCAGGTAAGTTCTCAGCACAGTCTTCGAGACGTTATCGTTCCTATCGTATCCTTTATGTCCCTCGTCTTCGTAGGAACTCGAGTAGCTGTGCGACTCGCTGAACTTCGGTTTCTTCACTATCTCCAAGGTGGTCGTCTCCTTCTCGCTGCTCACCAGTTTCTTGAGCCCTAAGATCGCGGAGAGGAGCAACGCCATCTTTCCCATCACTACTGCCATGCCGGACATCACGGCGATACCCTTGAAGGCCATGGCGAGAAACGCTCCTTTTATCGCCAACGCCCAGTATAACGCCGTCCCGCCCATGCCGCCGCGGCGTTTTTTCTTCCGTCTCCTTCCCTCCACTATTTCTTCGTGGGCGAGGTGCGAGAGGAGCCTCGGGAGTTTGATTTCCACGTTGTGAGTTTCGAAAAACCTGGGAAAATTTCATTACCTCATTCAAAATTCTCTGAAATATTTCAAAAACTGCCTCATTTAAGTGCTCTATTTGCCTACAGCGTTAAACACTCACTTCGAGGAGGTGTCTTGAAGCAAATCGTCGAGCTGCCTCGAGTCCAGCTTCTGCAGCTTCGAGTCATTCAGCCTCAACCCGAACCTCATCATCTTCCCGCTCCTGTTCTCGACGAGGCTCACCCCCTCGATCAGGCTGATGTTCCTCAGGTTCAACGCGCGGTTCGTCACTTTCACAGCTTGAATCTTGAGGCACTTCAGGACGTCGTCGTCGCCGGCGCAGCGCCTCAGGACCCCCTCGAGGACTTTGGCGCGCGCCAGGAGCGCCATACCGGCCAATACGAGGATCCTCACGAGCATTGTTTCGCGTCAAAACTGCGAAAACCGTGCACCGCTCCTTGCAATTTATCTATTCGGAGACGTTTCGTGATAAGTTTCAGAGCGTATAAAGTTGCACTTTAATTCTGATATGGTTTTCACGCGAGGCGGATATCAGGAGAGAAAACGCATATAATATCGTAATTGGGAATGTGTAACAAGAGTGGCTGCGACTAATTGCTGAATTGAGAGAGAAAAGAAGTGGAGCAGGAGTAAAAATGTATCATTATTTGTGCATTAGATGTCATTTCTAAAGATCGTTATTAATAGGAAATCTTCGATGTGATACCATTAATTTTACTGAATTTTTCATGAAAGTGTGCTACCACAACAGTAAGTTCATCTGCCTCTTTTACTCAAAAAATTTCATTTTCAGGAGCTTTCAGGAGACTTCATTGAGGAAAATGTGTATCAGTGACTTTCCAGTTGAAGGTGTTGCCTTCTGACGACATAATTCCCGTACATTCATTATCCTTTCCGTCGCTCACTGAATTATTAAGAAGGGGTTTTAAAAAGGACAAGCCCAGACGTTTTAAACAAGTATTTCCCACTCCAATTGTGATGGAACTTCGCGCTAAAAAAAACCATTAGTAATTCATTAAAAAATGTTATAGGAGTACCTGGTAATGGCGAATTAATAGAGTCGTGGCTGATACCCCCGCAGCATTACACAAGTTCTGCACTTTCCAGCAATCACATACTTTGTACATTCATATGAGCATACTTAATGCTTCAACTTTAGCGCTAACTGTAGTAAGTCTACTAAGTCGGTATTTGTGATCCAGTCTGCTCCTTGTAATTCGTGGCACTGTGAACACAGAAGTGAAATTGAAAAGTCCGTTATCGGCCATTTAAAATGCGGTCCTCGGACTGACTCATTCACACAATAATGAAACCACTTTTTTAACAATTGTCCATATCTGTGCATCTCTCGTAACATTTAAAAAAGAGAAATCGGTTCCTGTACCCTAAATCTAAATGACCACATTATTATCGTATTATTAAACGGTAATTAATTCTTCAGTGATAAATTACACTGAATTGCGTATTCATAAGGTCTCATCGTTAATGAATACGAAGGAAAGATCGGTAGACAATGGTGGAGGAGTGTAACGAATGGAATCGAAATGAAAAGTGCCCGTTAAATTAGCGGGAATAGAAGAATGTCGGGAAGCGCCATGAACGCATTTCCACTTCTCACGCGTACAAACTTCACATGACCCAGTCTTTCTTCTCATACTCGCACAATATCGTCCCACTTCGGATGAGATCTGATAGATGAGACTCACTGTTAGATTTTACTCGGATATTCAAATTCAAAGACAAAGAGGAATATATGATTTACACTGTTAGGGGCTAAGCATGCCCCTCGGCTACGACAACAAGAAGCGTTTTGCACCTCATTAGAGGCTCCGCCTTTGATTGATCAACGCTCCGGTCCCGTTGGTACCTTGACCCACATCAGGTCCGGTGTATTCGACGAGAAGCACCAGAAGTAAAGAAAAATCGAACGAAGTTATTACCGAGGCATGTTGACCTCATTGCTTGCTGTGTTTGAACTTTGACAGACTTTTGTCGGCCTGAAGAGTTCTGTTTCTATGTCAGAACGAGAATCATCGATTTATAATGGACTTAATAGGTACTGAGGAAACATTTTCATGTCCTAATGGTGTTTCACTCAAAGCGATACCGTAATGAATTGAGAATGAGGTCCTGTTGTAAGGAATTTTACTTAGAAAGGATTTCACGTGAATTTTTGCTTTAGGAATATTACAAATGTGGGTAAAAATACAAGAACAAATCGCTACATGCTAACGTCCGTATTTCATAACGAATCTCATACGTCGTTACGGTGAACTAATCGATTTCGAGGATTCGATTAAACCGCCATTCATCACTTTCACCGTCAGACCGGTACTTATTTTACGTTTTAATGTTAGAGGATTCACGAAATAATTTTAAAACCCATCGGTTCAAGCTTAATTATCGTTAAGAACAGTTAACTTTCCAGATAAAAGTGATCCGTCTTATCTGTCAAATATACCTACTTAACTTCGATTGAGGTCTTGCGTTGAATTGGTAAATATGCGCGGAAAGTGAAATGTTTCAATGGGGGTGATAGTATAAATTTTGAGGGAACGGGCGAGTAATGGAAAATAAAATATGGCTCTTTTGCCACAATCGATAAATTGTGAGTAAGCTTTAACCAGCACCGAAGAGGTGACAGTAATTTAAAAAAATTCTTATCGAAGGTTTAGGGGTTAATAATTAGTTTTGCGATCTCTCCATAAAAATTGATCCATCCATGGAGAAAAGCCTTGTTTTTAGAAGGTAAATTCTGTTTTACACCTACTACCAATTTATCCTGATTTATCATTAAATCGGTGCCAGTTGGTATGTGCCGGTGTAATCTGCGTCTATTCAGTTAAATTGTAACTTTTTGTACTTAGAAAGTACAATTTAAAGAACGTTTGTACCGCGCATTTTGGCGATTCTCCTCACACCACCTGCCTCGAACACAATAACTTTCTTCGGTTGTGCATACCTTCGGGTTCACTCGATGATCGTAAAACGGTTAAATCTTCGCGAGAAACGTTCGACTCCGCACCACGAATAATAATGTTGACATTAGCATACTTTCAATGATTGTATCATCAGAATGGCACGATATCCAGGAGAAATTGAACGAGAAGAAGAAAGAGGATGAAGATCTGTCGTCGCCGAAGAAAATGCTTTCAATAAAAAAATTTCTCCTCGCTTTACGGATGATTATCATTTGCGCTCGAGTCCCGTGTTTAATGTTTGACGCCGACTCGGTAATTTACTGTCTTTCCGTATAATTTCGATAATCTAAGCCGTACCAATCAGACGACGAAGACGGCCGATTGCGCTTCTCCAGATTTACGGTGAAAGAGGATTTATCGCTGGGAGAGGATCTGAAAGCGATGAGATTAAAGAGAAAGAGAAAAACGAGTGGAAAGTACTAAACTGTCTTTGAGGAGTTGAGAGTAATTTTTTGAAAAAATAACCAAAGGTATTGGAGAACTGCATTTCTGTTTTTGACCCATTTTCCAACGAGATTACCTCTCAATCACTCCGATAAAATGTTACAGTGATTTCATTCAGTCTGATGAGCTCACTGCAAGTTAAGTTCGATAAAACTTTATTCATTAACTTTCTAACATTTGATCATCAAAAGCGTTGTCTTTAATACTTCTTGTTTCGGAACGAACCACGCATACAGACCAATTTGCATTATTTTTAATTCCCTGTAATCAAACATACTATTCTGTGCACGTACTGTATTAATGTTTATAACATAAGAGAAACTCCGCAAAATCATCACATCTTAATTAACCATTAAATAGTATGGTCTGAAAAGTTTTATTCCTAATCAACATATAGATGCGCCTAAGTGTTTTTTATTAGCGGTTCTTTCAGTGTCGATGACACGAATTTTTTTCTAAAAAATCTCAATACGTTCCCTAGCATAAATCATGGGAGAGAGGGGAAGAGGTTACGCGAAATGCACCAGTAATAATAAATACTGCAAATGTTACTATTCCAGTATAACAACGGCACACATTTCATTTGCAATAAATCCTATTTGTTGATTTATAGATACAGTCTGTTATGCACACTTCCATAATTAAAACCCGTTAATTTAATAAACTTATTTCTTATTTTATTGGGGTTTAAAGGATCATACCGAAATTAGCCGAAGCATGTCGAATTAACAAGTCTGTTTCAGTACACATAGACAGTTGTGTAATTACTGCATCAAGAAAGAGAGAGAAGAAGAGACTAGTAGTAATATGATTAGACGATACGATTGGCCTCCAGTTAAACGAGTAAAAAAACTGATACGATTAAAATTACGACGAAATGATTGGGTAATGAACTGGATCGTTTAATTTTTTGTACTAATTTTGAAGCCAATGGGTATAAGTGATTAATGATGAGTGAGAAAAATGAAATGACATTTTGAATTTGTTTTTGATTGTAGCCAATGTACGCTTCCATAGATATGAACGCCCAAGAATTTTTTAAATCAGTAATTTAAAAAGACTTCAAAAGTCGCATTTGTACTTCGTCAATTTTCATCAATATTTAAATTTTTATTATTTTTAGAAACCTATTAGACAAAGCTTTCTCTATAAAACAAATAATGAGTATATACCTGGATATAACAAAGATATTCAATATTGAAATGAAATCTGAAGGTTCATGAATAATTAAAATCTACAAACCATGTTTTTACAACCATAAGAAGTGAAGCCTTCTCAATCAACTACTGTTAGGTAGTTATTTGGAGATAAAGCTAAAAGGTTGAAATATTAAATGTCCCCTGATTTATTATGGACTCGTTTTTCGACATGAATTTTTGTAAGAAGTCTCATTTCAATCAGTTAAAAATGCTGGATTACATTTTTCCGGATTCCCGTCGTACTACTCTTCGCAATAGCTTATTATTTTATGAAAACAATACTAAAATTTTGAAAAAAAATGACTGTTATCATGTACTGTATAGTAATTAAAAATGTCTTATATATAAAGTAATGAATTATTATAGATGAGTCTCCAGATCGGTGCACAGGAAATGGGCTCCTTCTGTGGACGTCAATATAGTTATGAAATATTATTTGTAATCTTGTGCAGTGGTATTTTGTATTCTTAATAAATAAATCAATGAAACTTATAGCAATGCTTTGAATTTTCTCAAATACAGTACGTTCAAAATGCCACAAACGTCATAATTAGTAGAATAGGAGACGATTTTCTTATGTAGGGAATACGTGAATCACTGTGAAAAGGGAACCTGTAAAACTGTGGAAAACAGAGTGAATCCCAACAGATCCGCCACTTTTCTCGGCATTTTCCTCACTTTCCGACCAGATTCACTGCCGTACTTAAAATAATTCGAAGAAACCGTTCCTCCGCATGTCGGCCCCGTGGCGGTACTCCCGGTAAGTACCTCATCGCTGGTTTTTCTGGGTCACGAGAGAATCCGCAGGTAGGGTGAGTCCGCGTGCACGTCTCGTCGATCCCCACACATCGCCGGATAAATCCATACGAGGTCACCTAGGGAAGGAAAGGTTACGTATGGTGTGCGAGTACGAATACGTACCGGCGTGTGAGTGTGTATATAAAACAAGGTATTGTAATCGTCGAGCTCATCAGTGCGATTTGGGCAGCAGGCCAGTGCAAGTGATACGGTGATCTAAATATGGACGGGAAAAGTTTGCTGGCCGTTCTTTCGGCGGCCGTGCTCCTCTGCTCGGTCCTCGCCGAGCAGGACACCCTCGAGGGCGCCGGGGTCAGGATCGCGCTCAAACTCTACGACGATTGTTCCAAACAGGAGGGGTTCTCGGTGTGCCTGAAGAAGAAGGCCGTCACCTTCCTGGATAGATTGGGGCGTATGGATAAGCTGTCGCTGATCGATGGGGTGACGGTCGTACGGGCCCAGGACGTCCCGAAAATGGCGGATGCGCCGGTCAACGAGGAGCAACTGGAGAAGATCCTACCCAGGTCCGCCGACGCCAAGGACGAGGCGTTGAACGATCTGCTCGTGGATAAAGTTACCAAATTCATCGGATCCAGGACGGTCGAGATGGCGCTGCCCAGGATATCCGCCGAGGACCTCGGAGTTGAAACCGGTGGGTAAATTTTGCCACACCCCTTACCCTAAAGTGTCGTTAGGATTTTTTCAATAACCTATGACGACTAGTCGCTTTAAGAAATTTTTTTAATACAAAATTTGGCCCTTGCGATGCTCTATCAACTTTAAGGGAGTGGACCTGTTAAATCTACCACTTCCACATTTCGCTATAAAGAATTTTTAATTGCTGGCACTTCGTTACGCAAAGAAGAACTGGTAGCATTAATTGTATCAAGTATTATTCACCATGTAGCTTCAAAATGAACACAAACTCTAAACAAACACCGAGTCACTTTTTTTTGGAACTTCAAGTAGCCCTCAATGTCTAATTACGAACAGAGAATTTATATTCTCCAGTTTTAGACATTCTTGCTTTACTGTACCTGTGCAAATGCTATTAAAAAAATAATAACAGTTTCAACTAAAAGTAAATTCATAAATTAATAAAGTAGAAAGGTTATTGAAATTTTCCTTCAGTCAAAAGCTACATATATTCAAAGTTGCTTACTTGTGAAATTAATATTTCAGTTATTAGGCGTCATTTTTGCACATGCGTAACTATCGGTTACATTCTCTGTTACTCGCCGGTGTCACATGGTTCTTCTTATGATTTGGAGCTATCTTAGGCATAATGTCATCACCTAAAAAAATAATTCATGTGAGAGCATATAAGCTGGACATAACTACAATGTTACTTTATATTAAAAGCGTTGAAATTTCTTCAATTTTTACCTCTACAAGCACCACAAATTTCCAAAACTTGTAGCTACATTTCTGTTACTTCCGTTACATCGTTTTGTAACTTCAAGCGACTTCTCATCATATCTTCACTTCCACATTTGCAAAAATTAATTAACCTTCTCTTCCCTAGGTCGAGGCAAGGGCGGCGGCGGTGGAGGCGGCGGCGGCGGCAAGGGCGGCATGAAGGGCATGATGGGCGGCATGATGATGGGCCTCGCGGCCAAGATGATCGCGATGATCCCGGTCGCGATCGCAGGGCTCTTCCTGTTGGCCGGCAAGGCGCTGATCACTGCTAAAATCGCCCTCTTGATCTCGGGTATCATCGCCATCAAGAAGATCTTCGCGGCCAAGCAGCAAGGGGGCGGCGGCGGCGGTCACGGGGGCGGTTGGCAGTCGTCGGGCGGCCACGGGGGTGGCGGCTGGCAGTCCTCCGGGGGCGGCTGGGACAAGAGGTCGATCGACGGCCAGGGGCTCGCGTACAACGCCTACGCGCCGAAGTAGAGGATGCGAAGACTTGGAGGGATGACGAGACAAACGACTGACTTTTTTCGACGGGACCAACAACGACATGACTTTAACTCGAGCGACGGACCTCTGTTTTTTAAATTTAATAACTTATTTTTGTATTTATTTATTTTATTCGGTGTTGCGTTGCGGCCATGCAGTATTTTCGTTCTTGGAAAATAAATATTTGTTGAAAAATTAGTCGTTTTATTTACACGTAGTGGTTGTCACATTATCCCATGTAATTAAAACTAATTCAATAGCAAATAGTTTCAATTTAATGCTTAAAACAAACACATTTGATGCTAATTTTAAAAAAATCTAATGAACAATACGCCACTCTTTACTTTATTTCAATTTTTTAATTCATGTCTATTAAGCCAGGTCAATCAGTCATTAACTCCTCTATAAGACCATATTTTATTATTAAAATATTACGGTATATTGCATTTTTACAGCTCCGTCCCTTCGTTAAAGATATATCTGGCTTAAGTCTTAAGCCACATTATCTACACCTGTATTTCCTGAACCGATGGAGATATCAAAATGTACCAGGTGGTATTTTTTATCACAAATTCATTGCTGACAATACGTACCTGTCGCAGACCAATAAAACCACCCTTTCAACACTAAGCACAGTACTCACCCCCGAAAAAACGTAGCCTATTAATTGCATAGCTTGCACGGTCACTATTTAGCCAATGGCCAAGTATCCTAGAAGAAAGGAAGTGTTCGAATTCAAAATGTAATAACAGAAAAATTACTAATCGCCCTAAAATTCAAGTAGAAGATATGCATTTGCTTAAGGCTGAAATTGCTAATATTACTGCATCATTTTTAATTACGCCTCTGAAGTAAAATTTGTACATACAACCCGCAATCTAATGGCAGCAATATTACCACCAAAAAAATAATTGCTATGATAATTATATAACTAACGAAACAGGGATTAATAAGTATTATAGTAAAAGTGGTAAATTCAGGGTGAATACAGGTCTATTGTCTCTTCAACTTTTGACATGTTCTTCATTCGGCGTACCAATGCGAATCTCGGAATTGAACGCATCGATCACCTAAACTAATTATTATGTACATCGAATCTGACTAAAGTATGCAAATATATTCAAATCGAATGAATACTAAGAACTATACAGGTGGATATAAATTCTTCACGCTTCTTAGAAGAGACGTTTAGGACTTCATTCGTGATCATTACACCCAGTTTTTGTGCCACAAACGCACTCATGTTGATGTACCCGAAATATCCACCAGGACTTTATTAACGTTATTATGGTGTAATCTAAATTTTTTAATGTATATTATTCACAGGTTTAAACAATATGTTAATGAGCAGTTTACGTTTAACGCATGCAAAAATTATTCTGATTATTAAATTTAATTATTCGTTTCCTTTTTGTAAATGTGCTCCTTTTAGCCACCTACTTTTACGAAATTTTTCGTATGTTATTAACAATATTATACAGCATTGTATTGTAACAAAGAGTCAAAGGAATAATAACAATACCGCAGCTTACAATAGAGCGCTATTAAAAAAGCCGCAAAAGAGTTAAAGGAGAGCGTTAATAAAAAAGTGTAACGTTCATTCGAAAGATTAGGGTCAATACAATACGTTACGGGTTATCTAACACTACCTTCCACACAATGGTAAATGTCTGCAGTAAAGTCTAACACATGAATACTTTACTATCAAATTGAAATATATTTTCTTTTTCCTCATATATCCCTTTTTCCTTCTTTTTCGGTGATACTTTTCCACTTATGAGTATTTTATGTGAGAATCTACTGTGTAGGTTAGTACTAAAATATTTCACTAAGCATTTTGCCTACGATAAGTTAAGATATCGTGGGAAACTTAGCTAATTTAAGCTCATTTAATACATTTTTCAATGGCCATGGTTCCTTTCTAACTTTTCTTACACGGTTTTTCGCTGTGCAGTGTAATATTTCTTCCTGGTTAGATAGTTCAGTTAATATTTTACTTGAGTGGATTCAGTTGAGCAATTCAGTTAGTATTTCAACTAAATTAAGTTATTATTTCATTCAGCACAGACGTAAGGGATTTTGAAAGAAAATTTTGAAATCAATAACTATTTTACCATAGTTAATATGTTTAAACCCAATCAAAAACCTTGAAAGCTCGCCAATGAAACGATATATTCTTCAGGTTCAATGCCATCAATTGTCCCGTTTAATGTAATAAGTAATTAAACGTCGTTTAACGTCTTTGTTATTACCACTCGCCTTACTTTCCAAATAAACCATTTTATTTCCATCAAAAAGTGAGTTTTGTTTGAGGAACCGATAACGAACATATCCTGTCCGAATACCATTTACAAAACGATAAAAAGAAACCAACACTCTCTTTTTCCATTGTGTGCTTTATTAGGCAAAGCAAATATTAAAGAAGAGAAAAAAATCTCTCTTAAAATCTCGTACATATTCGTATATACGTGTACGTGTGTGTGTGGGTATGTGCGCGTCTTCAAATATTCAACTTGCTAATTACGTGAAACATAGCTGCATCTCGGCGAGTTTTAGTGGGTCAACGGTTAAAATAAAGGTCAAACCATTGAGGAACTTCTCGTATATAATCGGGTGCGAATATTGAAGGATTATTACTTTCATGAACGACAATACATAGTGAAGATGCAAACGAGACTTTTAGTAGTGTTACTGTTGTGTGCTGCGCTGGGTGGTTCGGCCGCAGAGGACAACGGTAACTTCGAAGACGCCAGTGTCCGTATCGCCTTGAAGGTGTACGATGACTGCTCGAAGGGCGGCATGGAGTTCTCCACGTGCCTCAAGAGGAAGACCATCACGATGCTCGACAGGATCAGCAGGATGGAAAAGTTCTCCCTTACGGAGGGGATCGCGTTGGTGAGGATCGACGGCGGTGCGAACGCCACCGACGTCACCATCGAGCAATTGGAGAAGAACGGGACGAGGGTGAACGACGAGAAATTGGACGAGATGCTAGTGGACGAGGTGTCGAAGTTCGTAGGGACGAGGACCCTACAGATTTCCATGCCGCGCTTGATGTCTAGCACGGGTAAGCTGAGGAAATTTATGCTTTCGCCTCACGTATATGGTAATTTCGGGTAATTCTTCCACGCTCTGATACGGGTGGAATATGTTTCCGTATCGTATTGCTGCTTGGCACGTAACGAAAGTTGAGATGTACAAAAAGTGGAATGATAACCAGTTTAATTGAAAATGAAATGAATATCGATCGACACGTTGAACTGCCTAATAAGACGTAACACTTTGAGATGGCAGATCCGCGGTATAAAGTTGCCAATACTGCTTTTAAGCGGAGTACAGAAAAATAATTATATGTAAGGTCATATAAACATATTTTCCTTCTATTTTTTCGATACAGAAAAGTTTAGACGGGCCATTAATAGTATTACAGATGATTTAAGGGGGAGGACAGACCGATTAGTTATTATATTTCTTAAGATAATTAGTTCGAAAATGGCACATTAGTGAGGGTATAGAATATTTCTGTTAATTAGGGAGATTTTGCAATTAGTTTTTCACCAAACAATTTTCACACGTTTTTCCTTTACTTCTTCTGGAATTATTATTGACACAAAATAGTTGAAGATTCGAATACCATCGTAAATAATAGCAATAAGCAAATAATCCAAAGAAAATTAGTTTAAAATAAATCAAGCATTCATAACATCCTTTTTTGTTTAGATTTTACAGAAAGGAGTTGTTCCATTTAAACAGTTTTACAAATGATTAAAGAATTTGAAACATGATAATTGAAGAAAAGATTTCACATGGCAAAGAAAATTATTTTCCACATTATAACACTCAGAAGTAGTACTGCATTCAATTTCAGACTGAAAATGTGGTAATTATCGTTTTTTATTTTTAATTATTGAAGGTATATTACCAGTTTGTTAACTGTACCTAAGTTACCTGTTAACAAACGTATTAGTTAAGCCAGTAGCAATTGTTACTAACATCAGTTTGTACTTATAAGAAGCTCAAATTTCTATTGCTTGTTGTAAGTAAAACCCCTCGAGTTCCATTAAGTTTCTGCAATATTTCTAAACCCGTTAACACCTTGACATTGGTTTCAGTGGTATAATTGGCTAAATATATTTAATGTGTTTCAAATTTTCGACATATTCAAAATGAAAAATTCTTTGGAAAATATGAATTTAGCCGATCTCTGGGTGTTACTTAAACGCTACGCTTTATTGTGATATATGGCGAATACGCACGCAATCAAACGCCGTCATTTAACTGTAACGGGCACATTAAATACATTTCAAAAAATTGTCATCTTTCATTATTCCCACATTTCAGATTCGACCGAACTGGAATCCGCCCGCGGCGACATCCTGAGCAGCTTCGGGGGCGGCGGCGGCGGTGGCGGCCACGGGGGCGGCGGCCACGGGGGCGGAGGCGGAGGCGGCGGCGGCAAGAAGAAGAAGAAGAAGGGCGGCATGATGAACGGCCTGGGCATGCTGATCGCCGCGAAGATGTCCGCCCTGATGATGATGGCGATCGGCGGCCTCTTCCTGCTGGCCAAGAAGGCGTTGATCACGGCGAAGATCGCTCTGCTGATCTCCGGCATAATAGGGCTGAAGAAGCTGTTCGGCAATAAGGGCGGCGGCGGCGGCGGTAACACGCGCGTCGAGGACGTCTGGGCGTCGTCCTCCGGCCACGGGGGCGGCGGCGGCGGCGGCGGCTGGCAGTCCAGCGGGGGCGGCTGGCAGGGCGGCGGCGGCGGAGGCGGCGGCCACGGCGGCGGGTGGGACAAGAAGTCCTTCAGGGTGAACAGTTTGCCTTACAACGCTTACGATCCCGAGACTTAAAGTACTCGTCAGATCAAGCCAAAGCAGTTTCTTCTTCCAAAATCAATTGTGTATCGTTTGCATCTTCAATGGTATTATTTTTCGAAGCAATTTGGTCATCCTGTAATATGCGCTTCCTTCCGCTGCTTAGAACATCGCTTTTCACGTCCACTCAATCAAAAACAACCATAAACATCACTGCCCTAAATAATTCACCGTTATTCGCGCCAGTATTTTTTATTTATTCAAATATCTAATGAAAATTTAAATTATTTGTAATTATTCTTAATATTTATTTATTTTTTGTTTGTTTTATGTTAGTTGTGATATTAGACTACCCATTGTGTGTTGAAAATATTTCGCAAAGACTTGAATAAAAGTACTTTGTTAACAACTCGTGTTTTTCCTACGCCACTGAACCATCACTTACACATACGGAATTAATTTTAATACGCTCATCACTTTCTGATGAAGAAATCGAGAACAAATGCAGTTAAATGCTCTTTGAAGCATCATATTAAATATACGAGTTTACAAGAAGTTCTAGTGATTAACTCTACTATTAATTAAAGATATTTCATCCATGAACAACTGGATATAATATTTTTAAGCGACAATCACTAATATTCTGGATATAACAATATAATTGTAACGATATTTCCTTGTTTTAGGTTCCCTAGAAAAATGTCGGAGTAGCTGCCAAGCCCACGATGTCGCAGAAATTTCGAACTCAAATACCGGGTAAGTCATACTACAAACATTTATTCCACCTACTCGCAAGATCCTTTGTATATCCACGTTAATACGTCAAAAAGAGGATAACAGGATGAAGATTTCATGTCTATCAACAGCAAGTGATGCTGTTTCAAAAGTATTCTACTTTTAAAAGAAAGTTTAACATTACAGAAACACACAGGCGGATATATATCGCAATAAATCGGACCGGTATCTCCGGTAAACCTTATCTAGATGTATAAAATGGTAATCCTAGTGGGCATTAAATATTATGTTCATACGTTTTGATCCGGTTAAAGGGATGTAATGCCTTTTAGCCTTCATTGGTGTTTCGCTCATTTGTTGAAATATTAACAATGGACGACTGAAAACTCATTTTTGTGTGCCAAAAAGAAAATACTCTGGAGAATTTTAAGTTTTCTCTATTTTTTTTAAACGGCTAAAGACTTTGCGATTTTCCTTATGTCTTTAACACCTGTAACCTATATTTAAACGATTTTTTCCAAAGCTGCCCTAAGGGTCACTTCACTCTTGAGAATTTTTAGTTTTTCTTAATTTTATACAAAACAGTTCTTGTGTTTTATTTCAAATTTTACATGACTTATCTGTTTACTACCTACAACTTCGATTTAAAACTTTTGTGTTCTAAAATAGCACTGGAGGAACCCTATTTTTGGGAAAGTTATACGAAGGGCACTTTATTATTTGATTATAACGTGTTGCATTGTAAAAGATTGCAAGGAATCGAGTTGCAATGCCAAATTCAGAAAAAAATTCCTGAAAATGCAGAAACAACGAAGAATTCCTGGAAAAGTTTCGTTTTAGCTCTTTGCGTATTTTTCTTGGAATTAGTAGTATTTTAAGTGGAAACCTGACAATATTTACAGAAATTTATCTATGAAAACATTGTTTTTTATAAATCTTAACGCTCAACGAAATTTGCACTATAGAGGAGGGATAGAGAGGGTTACTTCCGGAACCAAATTAGCACACTCAAAATTATTAACTAAATCGCAGATTCCAGATACAAAAATTAGTCTGCTATTTAAATAACAGTGACCACATCGTAATTGTTATACCCGGAAATCAGAGTAGCGATCTCTCGTGGGGACAAGAAAAGGGTATTCGGCATTTTATCTAAATGGGACATGTAGTGTAAACAAGTTTTGCTAAAAACATCGTTTAGATTAAAATAGGTTTCCATTGTAGACCGGCAGCTACCCGAGTAGTAAAATAAACCGGTACAGCCGACACTTCCGTTAAGATTTTCGGATATCTTGAGCGAGTTCATAAAATTATGGTAATTTCTACGAAATTACAAGCCTGGCTAACGCAGCCCGACAGGCCATTCACTTTCTTCGGTACACATACACACTCCCAATTAAAAACGTTGCGTTTCCCTCATGAGAACTACTTTTGATGGTATCGGAAAAGGCCCACGATGCAGACCCAAACGATAATATGGAGCAGACGACACGAGCACACGAGCTCGTCTCTAACAGGTACTACGTGATAATCGAGACCATTTCAATACTAATCAGGACCGGCCAGATGAGGACCAGATCTCCTAAAAAAACTAATTTTAAATTTCAGTAGGTCACCCGTGTGGAATCGAAAGGTCAGCTCGCCGGAAAAAAATCGGTATAAAACGAAAGCAAAAATCAGGAGCTTTTCAGTTCGACTTGAATCCTCGTGTTCTTCTCGTCGGGCGAGAAGATGAAGGGAGGAAGAGTGCTCGTTATCTCGTTGTTAAGTGTATTAGTATCGGTCGCATCGGCAGACGACTCGTTCGAAGAGACGAGCACGCGTCTCGCGCTTAAAGTGTACAATGACTGTTCGACCAAGGATGACTTCACGGGGTGCCTCAAGATCAAGGCGGTCACGTTCCTCGAGCGCTTGGGGCGCATGCAGAAGCTGCCCCTCGTCGAGGGCGTTTCCATAGTCAAGGCGGAAGGAGCAGGGCCGCCGGAACCGGCACCGGGCAACGTCACCGAGGAGAAACTGGAACAGATCCTCCCCAGATCGGCGGACGCGAGGGACGCCACCCTCGACAAACTCCTTAGCGAGAAAATCGGAGACTTCCTAGCGACGAGGAGCGTCGAAATTTCGCTACCCAGGAACCTGGAAAATGTGCTCGGGACAGGTAAGACGATGAAATGATCAACACCCAGAATTGGTTCGTCTAATAGTTTAGGGCTTGTTGCCACGATATCCCCTTTTTAAACACTCTTCTCTTCGATAGGTCGTGCCGGCGAGGGCGGCGGCGGCGGCCTGGGCGGCGGCGGCGGCGGAGGCGGCAAGGGCGGCGGCGGCGGTAAGAAGGGCGGCGGCGGCATGGGCATGATGATGGCGCTGATCGGCGCGAAGATTTACACCGTCGGCGCGCTCTTCATCGCCGGGCTCTTCCTGCTCGCCAAAAAAGCGCTGATCATAGCGAAGATCGCCCTGGTCATATCGGTCATAATCGGGCTGAAGAAGCTGACGTCCGGTCACGGCCACGGTCACGCCGTCCACCACGTGACCGCGCACAGCCACGACGAGGGTTGGCACGGCGGTCACGGCGGCCACGGCGGCTGGGACCGCAGGTCCGCGCAGGACATGGCGTACGGCGCCTACAGCCCCACTAAATGATGATCGATTGATTTTATTCTTTTAAAGTGGTTTTGTCATATTGACAGTAATTTCCGTTGTAGCTGTTATATTTATTTAATTTCTGTTGTAGTAATTTATTTTTGTTTTATTTATAATCTGACTTTGACTCGACGAACGACACTTTTGACTTTTGCACTTGTTACTTTTGTTACAAATAAAAAATCCTGACTATTATTCGATTTGTTTAAATAACCTTGTTCTCCCAAATAGGATAAATGAGAATCTAATGCGTGATTTTTCCAACATTTAGAAAAAATAATATATTTCTATCTAATTATATTATATACTATATATTTCTTTCTATAAAAATATAGGCCATTTTTTTTATTTAGGCCTTAGTTTAGGCTTTTTATAAAAATATATTTCAAATAAAAGTAAGTCACGTTGTGAAGTTTGAAAAAGATCGCTAGAGCTGCTCTTGAATAAATTAAGAAAGACTAAATTTTCCCAGTAATAAATTAAATTAAACAAATTGATATGAAAGTTATAGGGATCAAACAAACAAGCCAATGTGCGGAGTTTCCAATAAGTCACTAACACAGTTTTAAACAAAATTAGGAAGAACTGGAAATTCTCAAGATTACAGTGCCCTTTAGGGAGGGATTAGCAAAACGTTGCGAAAAAAGACACGAGAAAGGAAAAAGTGAGGAATATAAGACATTATCCTTCCTCCAAAACATGGGTTAAAGAAAATAGCCATGGCTCATGTACGCAGGGATGCTTCCCTAAAGTAGACCTATCCCCTACCTTGGTCATAGTAGGTGTCTCCACGCTATCTTATTAAATGCCAATAGTAGACGAACATCAGTCAATTACAATAGCCACAATTTCCTTAGAAACTCCTCTATCTCTTTAAAAGTGTCATATTTTGCTTAAAATAGTTGCAACTCCTTTTAAAAATGTTTAAAAACGTTACATTTGTAACAAATTGCTGAAGAATGTTCGAGTTTCCTTGAAAGCATCAGAATATTTATGTCAAATATCATGCTTTTCTGATGCTTTTTAATAAAATCCCTTAAGAGCAACCTTAAAGAACTATGGAAGCATATTTCTGTTATTATTTCATCATCTGTCATATAAAATATGATAGCGAAAGACATTATTTAAAGTATGATACCACAGTAATTTAAAAGATCTGAACAAAATAGTAAGCAGAAGTCTTGGATTGACACTTTTGGCGAATGCGCCAGATATAATAAACGGCGCGCACTCCAATTGAGAGCTTCCTTTTGTCATATAATGATTAACACCCGCCCACATTTACGACCGATAACTTCCGCAGTAATAGTAATTTACGACATATTTACAAACTTCGAGAAGAGAAATCTAATGAAACAATGCGTGTTTATTACTCCCACACAAACCAATTATCGCCGATATATGTTCCCATTTTCCAAATCAAAATTATTTTACTTCTCGCGTTTTCTAACCATATGTAGATTACCGCTCATAAATAGATTACGACCGAGGCGTAACCCTGACCATAGTTTCGTATATCAAAGGAACCAACTGATGGAGTGGAGCGAGTAGACGAGCAGCGCCATCGACGAATGTCCATAATGTCACTCCGGCTATAAAATTTTGTAGGTCATCGAATGAAAATAGGCGAACAATGCCACAACAATACTATAAATAAAGCAAGTACCATTGTCTCAAACTCAGTCCACATTGACACCACCCACGATGAAGGAAATACTAGTAGTGCTCTTACCCATCATCTCCTGCGCCTTATCCGCGAACCTACTGGAAGATGCGGTCCAAACCGCAGTGAGGCTGTTCCAGGAGTGTTCCGAGGAGTGCGGAGTGTCGGTGTGCTTCAAGAAGAGGGCGATCACCTTCCTGGACCGCCTGGATAAGATCCAGAACATCACCTTGTACGGCGGCGTGGTGCTGAAGAGGGAGGACGGCGTCCGCGTCGAGGCGCAGTTCACCACCGAGAAGCTGGACGTGATGCTCCCGAGGGCCTACGAGGACAAGGACGACACCCTCAGCGTCATTCTGCTAGAGAAGTTGGCTGATTTCATCGGGTCGAGGACGCTGCAGGTCGCCCTGCCCAAGATCAACTCCAACGAGATCGTTCGCGAAGGTAAAGTTGTTTCTGCAAGGGAATGAAACGGTTGAAGGTGCTCGTCGTGTGAAAGGAGCTGATCTACATGTAGTCGGCTTTGGGAATAAAAGTGTATCTATTTACTCAAATAACGGAATATCGTTAAAAATTTAGTAAGTCCTATGGAGAAAATTGCGGTTTTGCAACACGAGAGTGCTATCGTAAGATATCGTGAGTCGGTCCTGGACGTTTCAAGGGTTCAAATGAGAGCACCTGTAGTTTGTCTTACATACACTATGCATACCAACAGAAAGAAATCCTTTCCTTTTCATAAAAGAAAAGGAAAATAGGAAAAAGAAATTCTTTCTTCGTCCTTAGTTTGCATATGTTTAGAATTAGCCTTACCATTGAGGATTTCAATGTGCTTAATACGAAAGTAATGCACTTATAACCGTTTATATAAATACATAAAGCTTTATACTTACAACAATATAATCTAACTGTTCTTCTGTCTGTTCTATCTAACTGTTCTTCTTCTAATATGTTCTTTGAAATTAATCCGATTCAATTAAAATTCTGTGAATTCTCAATAGGTAAATTATGCAGTCCTAATATTTTTAAATATTGTACAACATCTTGGGAAAACTGGCAACTGTTTTAAAATATCCCTCGTTTCAGCAAGGAAAGGCAATTTCGACAACGACGACAAAAAGGGCAAGAAACACCACCACAAGAAAGGCTCTATGATGAAGATGATGATGGGCCTGTTGGGCGCCAAGCTAATGGGCTTGATGGGCATGCAGGGTATGTTGGGATTCATATTGGCCAAAAAGGCGATAATCCTGTCGAAAATAGCGATACTGATGGCGGGCGTCTCGTTCTTCAGTAAATTTTTCAACAAGGGCGGAAAGGGAGGCCAAGGGGGCCTTTCGAACAATTGGGGGATGCCAGACGGGGCCAGCTGGCCCGACGTGGGGGGCGGTGGAGGTGGACACGGGGGCCACGGCAATGTCGGATGGTACAGAAGGTCTCAGGACTAATTGGATAATTATTGTTAAAATATAATAAAAGGGGATTCAACTTCCTACCACAGATATTTCGAAATTATAGATACAATTATATAGGATTCATGGGCCTCACCTCTAAGCAATGGAAAAGAGATAAGATAATTAGTTCAAAAGTATATTCACCCTTATCTAAAATCGATCTCACATTATATTTATATATTACTATCGAACTTACCCTACTGTTAAAAAGGTAGGAAGTTGCTCTAATGTTATTTCTAACGATTGTAAATGCTTTTAGGGTATTTATTTATTTATTTATTTATTTATTCGTACATTTATGTATTGTGCTGCCAGTATTACTATACATGTCGTTTCAAAAATAACGTAAAAATTTTTAGGACTGATTATTTGAGATAAAGATTCTTATAAGATAATTGTTATTTACATCTGTAATTAATAGGCAATTATTATACTTAATTCATGCAACTCTGTAATTGGAAACATTAAATAAACTAATTTTCTATTTAATTTTGTCATTATTCGTCACCTAGAATCTGATTTAGGAACGTTCCATGGAACTTGAGATCTTAATGTTTGATATATGCGCAAAAGTGATTTTTTTTAAAAAATAACAACTTATGATCAATAACTTTTCAACGAAAAGATACAATTACTTAAGTAACATTTTAAGATTTGCAAAGAAATAAAGTAGTACCAACAAATTTTTGAAATATTAGGTCTCTACCATTATAGTGGTATATCAAAGGTTATCTAAGAGTTTATTAACCTTTAATTAATTAATAAAAAATAATCTAACAGTACTAATAGTAAATGTATACTAGAAATGACTTAAATATCCAGCAATTGTTACGATGTATAACGTTTAAAAATATTATTTTTAGTTTCAGGCAATTTATTCTTATTAATATTTAAACTATTAGAAAATTAAACTTGATATAAAAAATTTATCCAACAACTCTTATAAATATTAAATCTGAGGGTATAATACCGACGAATATTTCTTTAAATATTGGAGGAGGGAAGAAAATATCTAAAGATTACTGGACTAGTGCTAAATTTGTATTCTTGTCTACATTTATTTCCTCTACGTTTGAGTGACATTACCGTTCTACTTGATGTACGTCCATTGGTCTTATCACATTGCGTTAAATCACCCAAGGAACAGGTCAACCGGTAACCTTAAAAGATTGCGGCAAATCACATTTAATACGTAAAATGCGTTCGGCCAAGGTGTTCCTGCTGTTGCTGTTAGTGTTTTGTGCTATTGAATCTGTTGAAAACGAGGAAAATATGGGTGCCTTCAAAAGTTTCTCGCAAGGTAACGTTTACTACTGTACATTTCAGTTTCGACGCCTTCATTTGAATTTTCCAGACACTGTCGTAACCTCTCGTAAAAGGAAGAAAGACAAACTTTTGTCTGTGCTACTGTTGGGAGGATTAATCATCAAAGCTATTATCCTTCCCCTCGCTTTTAAAGCTATGGCGGTTATGACCACCGTGTCCGTCTTATTAAGCTTAATGAGTCTCATATTAGCTTCGATCACGGGCTTCACGAGGACCACATGGAATCTCACTCATCCAGGAAAATATTATTATCAAAGCGACCCCTGGATCAAGCCCGGGGGATACGTGGAAGAGCACATGGAAATATTCGACGAGCAGGATTATCCACCAGTTAAAACTAATCAGATATATTATTATCATTAGATATTAAAGATAATTTAATTAATTTGAATATGTAAAATTGACAAAAATTGTTAAAATGACTTATAATAAATATATCGGGCGTTTCGGAAGTGATATACTTTTATAAACCAATAAAATAATGAAAAGATGCGATTAAATTCAATTAATCGATCGTTAAGAACGGTAAGCAGGTGTAGTTAAGGAAGTAAGTAAAACGGGATTAACCAATCGTGTATATTTTATTTTGATACTGTCTCGATAATGGGTAATTACGATAATGCCTTGATAATTTATTATCGCTACCATTTTACGTAAGAGGAACGTACTAACAATTAGATTAAACCCGGAAACGGAAACTGTGACATCACTCGGTAATTTTTTTAATATCATTTGGAAAAATAATTATAATTACCTCATAGGAAATACGTAACTCATATTTAGGCTAGAATCTAATTGAATATAAATTAATTACCCTTCAAAACATCTTTGGACCCAATAAAATTTAAATAACCCATTGATCTCTATGTACATGGTAGGACAAACGTCCTGCAGCTAGGTTCCATGGCATTAGAAACAATACAGAAACATTTTTGAGAGACCTTGTAAAAGAAATTTGGAATAAGAAAAATGAATAGGGCAATAAGGTGGGTATTTTGGTTTCTGATACTTTTTCAAGTAAGTAAGCTTCATGACAATTTCCAAAAAGTGCCATTAAAGAATTTATAATAGAAAAATTTAAAAAATACATTTTTTATATACCATTACCATAGTTATACTTTTTCTGTCAGATAAAGTGGATAAAATGTTGCAAGCATCAAATGATTTAAATTTGTAGATTAGCTGTCTTTAATCTCTGTTACTTAATGTTACCCTGTGCCATGGAAACTCTCTAGACGAATTAATTAATCAAATAAATAAATTAATACAAAAATAACAAAGGTCTAAGACGTGTTTTGCTTGTTACTTTGATGGATCCATCCTGCTACCACGACTATCAACTTTTCCCATATTTTCTCCTGTAATTTTTTTGTTAACTGTTTTTTTTTGGGCAAAACTCGTCTCAACCTCCCCTTTACAACGTCCTGTGGCTGCTGGACGATTTCAGTCCCATCACAGCCGCGAAAAGGGCGAAGAAGAATCCCGCCAATCCCGTCGCTCCCGTCAATAAGACGAGCCCTCCCAGCAGGACAGGAACGAGCGTAAAGAATTTTAGCTTGTAGGCCAGCAGGAGGGGCAGCATGAATTTCTTCAGCTTTTTCCTGTACTTGTGTTTCCCTCGTTCGCCTCTGGCGGAATCGGCGAATTCTAAAAGATGGAATGATTAGGAAATTTTTGTAATGAGTCGAGTAAATCCCAAAAAACGATTAGGAATGACTAAAAGTGATATTTAAATATGTTGTAACTTTGTGATACATTTTTTGTTTATATTCATTTGAGTCGTAATAAGGGATAAGACGGTAAGAAGGGCCCAAAGTAAAGACAATTTCGTCTATTTGTATAAATTAAGTATTTATTTATTCCTCATTCTTTTAATCCCCAACTGTGAATTACTTTGTTATTAAATTTTTAATTATTTTTTTTTAAATTTCCGTGAGTTCTCATTAAATATTCAGGTGAATCCGTAACACGAACACCATGACATCCACCATGACAAACTATAATTTGCAAAATCCTACTTCACGTAGGACCTACAAATGTCAAATAAAACACTGTGTGTCGGCTGAAATGAACCGAAAATATGCAGGTATTACACCGTCTTGCTTCTATATAAAATAGGTAATACAAACGTGCAGTTGCGGTAATAACAATACATTAGTGGTCGAAGGTGTCTCTCGATTTTCTACGTTTGGTACTTACCGAAAGTTGAAAACTGTACGGTTTGAATAGTTGACGGTTTTAAAGATATTTTGCATTACGTTCACCGTTAGGAATATAATAAGTTGTAAATGCGTATGCACAGATATTGTAGAAATTCTCCGAATTACCGTTAACGCACTGATTCAAACAAGAAAGTTGCGTTTTAAATGGAACAACTTATCCTATTCAAAGATAATTACCGATGTATATTGAGTAGCATTTATGAACAACGAGGCATCATTCTCGGATAATTGTATTCGGAATACACCACAACAAATATAATTTACTATGTGTAATGTAATTTTAAAAGTAATTAGTGGAATTATCTATTCCGACATTTTCCTTGAATGTGAGAAATCGTTTAAGTAGGTATTTAATAGTTTGGGGCACCTTTAATTTATTTTTTAAAATAGTCTGGGTTCTTTTATTAACAATTTTATCAAGAATTTTTCTAAATTTGTAATCTGGCGTTTCTAGAACTTTTGAGGTGTTCTGGGTCCAAAAAATATATTTTTAACTGTTTTATTCACTGTGTAATCCATATCAATTAACAAGATTGCTATCTATTGTCCTTTAAAGGGCCCTTTGCTATTGTGAGTTTACAGTCTTCTTCAATTTCTTAATACTTACGATTTTTAGTTGAAACATTTTTTCCTAAACGCGCCCTAAGCACCCCTAAATTTTATTAAACTAGTGAAATTATATTTAATTTAAAAGAATGAAACAATCTATAATGAAATCAAATTTGTCTCGAGCAGTTTTTGTGAATTTTGCAGTATAATTTTTTCTGAAATCTAGGAAACTCTCTTGAGTACTTCCTTAGTGTATTTATTTACCTCAGTTATAATTTTTTATTGAGAAAATTGTATGGAAATTACCTCCCTTATTGTAATCCCTCAGCAATAGGCTCTTACGTATTACTTGAAACCGTTTTCAATGAAAGTCCATTAATTAATAATAAAAAAAAATATTTAAGTGAGCCTCATTAATAATTTTCAAAATATTTTTGCATTCCGAAACGTTTTTGGACATTCCTATGGATTTTTGGGATTCGTTACTTGGTGCTGGTGCTCGCTATGATATTTTAAAATTTCAATTTCGAAAGTATCACATATCTCTTACCTGCTGTCATGGGTATCCTCGTCTGCACCGACCAGGAAGCAGTAGTAGGAAAAATCGACCAGGTCCCTTCCCACGTGGACAGGCTCCTCGTTTCATCCCCACAGCAATCGATCGCTTTATCCGCACTGGCATATTTTACTACTACTAGGATTACTACCAACAATTTGAAACTGTGCATGTTTACATCACGCGAAATACCTTATGACTTAAGTGTATTTGTCACCAAAAGCCGAAAAAGTATGATCCGTTCCCACTTTCAGAGCGTCATGCCCGCCAACTGCCGGATTCAAATGCGGGCCCGTTTATTGACGGTGCGATGGCATCGCGTTATTCCCTGACAGCGTTGATATAACCGCACAGTTTTTCACTGTTCTTCGGCTGTGTAATGGGTACTGCTAATGTCAAATATTATCTAGGTTTCCGCATGAATTCCTTACCACAACGGACGAAGCGTGTACCATTTTACTTACGGGGAAACAGTGCTGGCACGTAATTCCCTCAGAAATTAAAAATATATATATATACTTAAATGAAATTAACAAAGAGGAATTGATTTTTGCAAATATAGATTCTAGACGTCTGATTCCCTATCTCAGAAAAATCAGTAGAAAATAGGAATCAATAGGAATATAACAGAACTTGGTGCTCTCATGGTCTGAAAAATAGCCTAAAATTGGATTGAATATTTTGGCAGTATTTCCTAATGTTTTGTTCTGGGCATGATTCAAGTAACTCCCGATGGTTTCCCTCCGTGACCCTACAAAAGGAGTGGCCCTAAGAATTTTGGAACTCACCTGGTTTTTAATAAACTGGAGAGTTGATGTAGTGACCTGTTCTTCACTTGGTAGTGAAGAACTCCACTAGACTTTGATGAGATCAATGGGGGTGCCGATACTCCTGGGTTCCCGGGTTCTCTGAAAGTAAATTCTGAATTTCAGTCTGATGTTCTCAAAATCTTAAATATTTTTATGCCGTTTTGAATTCACAGCTGAAAACAGTACACATCCAGTATCTCAAAAAATATATGGCCAATGACACTCGCAACATTAGATTTTGGAATCATACTGATTACTTTGGAACTATCGTTTGAAATTGAAATTTTCCAACTAAATTACAGTTCCAGCAGAACAAAATTTTGTTTTTGCTGTCAAAAAAAGGTGAAAAGCCTTCTCATCATCTACTTCGTCAATTTCACCATTTTCCCCATTATTTTTCCCCGTCGGTAGCCCACCCAAGCAACGTCCCTGCGCTGAAGTTTTGTGATCTCGGTGACACGTCTCAGTGTCTGATATAATACGATGTTTGATATGGAAATAGACGTCATTTTAAACGTATTATTTAAAACGAAATAACGGGCACCAAAAGCGTGTCTTTTCACTATAAAATGGTCCGTTCACTGTATTGTGTCGTATAATTATTTTAATGAGGAACGTACCGCGTACGCAAAAATTACCGGGGAGACGAATCGGATGCGTGAAGGAGATTTTCGGCGGTTTTTTGGAGCATTCAAAAAGAAGTAGAAAGGTGGGAATTGCGTATAAGTTCGAATTTGGGTTTGGTTTTAAATTTATTTTTCCTGTGTCGTTGGATCTGTCTTCCCACAATTATTTCGATTTACCAAACAACCCGTGACTTATTGGTCGAGCGGTACTTTTTTTGGGTCGTTAATGGATTTTCACGATGAATTTCTAATTACTTTTCGGTCCAGAGGAGTGTCATTGTTGTGTATCGTTAAAGTACAGGCGACCGAGACTAATTACGTAAAAATCGCCTATAGGGACATTCCAAATACCGCATAACGTTCGCATTGATACCCTTTTTTGAGCAATAAAGCGCAAGGAACCGTAATGAGCAACAGCAACACTTGTCAGGAGAAGAACGAGGGATCATATATCATGAGAAATATGTTTTACGTCGCGTCTATGTACTTTTTGCATAGCTCTTGTCCTACTTCGATTGTATAATTTTCCAATCAGGCTCGATAGCTTGAAATCGAATTAATATCGCCTGTGTACAACAACAGATGGCCTGAGATAACCGTAAACTGAAACTGACCCAAGAGACTTCATTAAAAGAATCCTGAGGAGGAATTCCATTGTGATTACCATCGAGTTGATTAGTTGTGGAGAAGCAAAGATTATTAAATATGAAACTTTCAGCGATAAACATGTAATTATTTTTAATTTTCCTTTGCGAATAAGCTGGAGTTTCTTATTTATTTTACCACTCTAGATTTTTAAGAAAAGACGTCTTCTTCTTTGTTTTCTCGATTTCACAAGTGATTCATGACCGTTTTGCTCGAGGTGTGCTTGATTTCATTGACCCAGAAAGTTATTAAAACAATGAGGAAGTCTATCTCTACACGATTTTTACAATTGTCGGGTAAACCGTCTTGATTAATGTTATTAACAGTGGACGAAATATGCTATTAGGTACAGAGAGTTGTTTTTTGTGTTACAAAAATATTTGATTAGTTAATTACATGAATCGGTGTTGCGGTGTAGGTGCCGTTGTACTAATTTGCTACGTAATTACATTTTAAGAAAATTGGTAATTTTTTAACGTATTTTTATATAAGTAATTATTAATAACACGAAAATATAGAAAATGGCGGTAATTTTGAGAATAAATCGAAAATAATTTGTTTTGACTTTTACATTGCACATTCATAAATCTTACCTAATTATCCTGGAAATTGTTCTTAAGGATATTAAAAAATTGTTATTGCTTTTCAATCGCAAATCGTAAAATAAAATTTTTATGTACTGGCTTAATACATCCACAAACGAGATCGCCACCTATCGAAAACTTTACTCATTAAAAGTTAAGTACTCTAGATCGGCAGACGACTTTCAAACCTTGCTTAAGTCCGGTACGTGACGGTCTGTTACACTTTTGACTAGAAATGTTATGAGCCGTCGATAGATGCTACCAGGTGTCCTGAAACGTGATGAAATCAATGAACTTTTGGAGACAAAAATACTGAAAAGAGTCCTGAAAGTATGGAAATTAGTATGACCGATCTATTTTGAAGCTGATTGTTAAGTACTTATTTAGTTTAACTGATGCCTTCTCCTTTTTTATAGTGAAAATATATAAATATGCTCTATTGTTTGTACTAAGGACTACAAGGAAATCGTTTTATCGAAAGGGTTGCATCGTAAGGGTGTAGGTAATATTAGTACCAATAAATGCAAATTAAAGACCATATTTTCACACTATTAGTGCAGATTTATATGCAAATTTTCCACTTCTTATACGAGTGTACAATCGACGTACATAAATGTACCTTGAACACAGTTATACCATCCCGGTTCTTTTGGCATATCCAACATATTCGTGCACATCGATACTGCCTCACTTCAAAGTGTTGAGATTCCTTCATATTTCCCCGAGAGACCACGTCTGCATACCAAAATCTACTGAATTTATTCAAATCAGGAAATTAGCGCTCATTATCCTCGCAGGACACGACCGTGCTAGCTATCCATTTATCCGTGTTACATACCAAATCAACCCCCGTTCCTAACCGAAAAAATATAAATACAAATCCCGTACGACCTTTGTCATTTCTCCTCAGTTTCCCTCGAAAGATGTACGTAAAAATCGTACTGATCGTTTCCGCCGTTTTGGTCTCGGTCAGTTGCGAGGGTTGTGACGGTGAATGCCTCGAGAAGGATTTGATCGGTTATGTGGACTCGCTTGAAGGCGAAGGTGACGTCGGCGGGTTCCTGGTGCTGGAGAAGGTTAATGGGAGGACGTCCAGGAAAATCCAAGGGGGTCGCGAGGATATCATCGAGAGGTGCCTGAGGTTCCTCGAGGAGCACCAGATCACGGTACGGATCCCGGAGGACGAGGCGAGGGGGTTAGAAACAGGTATTTAAAACGAAAATAGTGAGCAGCGCTCCTTTAGAAATCTCTATAGTATTATTCCTTAATTGACCATTTTAATAAGATTTTCTCGGATATAACTGATGATATTGGTAAAAATATTATAGTGATATTAGTGATACTGTTGAGTTACGCTCACTGAAATTAAACAGACATCGTTTTCACCTCCATCCTACTCGCTTATTTGAAGTATAAAATGTAGTAGATAAAATAGGACTATAAATTCATGCCATAGTTCTAAAAACGATAGCTTACTTCGATAAGCACTAGTGTATAAGGAATCAACAACCCTTTTCAATGAGGTAACACTAGACCAACATTCCTATTTAAAAATAGGACTCATAAACGAACTTGATGTGTTTCAGGATTTTGCGCCATGATCTTATTGTGGCAGTTATGCCTTCCGGTAGGTTTTCGATGTCTCACCTTGTATAAAAGGTATAACAAATGCTCTTACACAGTGGCAAGTAACATAAAGTTTATTTTTGATGTACGGAAATTTTGACCAAAAATTAATACCATAAAATTATTATTTTCTAACTGGAACTTATGTGAAATGTGGCGAAATTCATAAATGTTTTGTAAAATAGGAAGAAAGTCTAAGGTTCGTATGTTAATGAAACGAACAATATTTTACTAACTTCTCAATCTATGAACCAAAGGCATTACGTTAAATCTACCGATTTCTGATTTATCCTAAGGCCGAACTCTGAACCTCTCATAATTCATAATAAGGTCAGTTCTCGCTGTAATTAAAATCTTTAGGATGTTCTCTTCCGTCTTACGAGCTAACATCCGTAACCGTTCGACAACTACTGTCTAATAGAAAGTTCTCTCGGCTCGTTTTATACTATTAAAAGTAACCAGTTCAGTGATTCGAGGACGTGAAATTCGTAATGCCCCAGGCTAGAAATTATTATTTCTTATTAGTTCGATCATCGTACTATTAACACAGACACACATTCATAATTAAGGTTCACCTTCCAAAATATCTTACAACGAGATTTAAAATTTTAACGAAAAATTATATTATATATCAGGGATTAAAACCTTCAAACCTGTAGGTACCAGACAACAAAACTCTTTCATGTATTATGTAACCCACGGGAGCTTGTAATAATTTTTTTTTATTACAAATACTTCCTTCATTTTGTCCCCAAAATTCCTTTTTCTACTCTAAAAGCTATTTATTCGATTATTCAACGCTAATGCCAGTTAGCTATTTGACCAGAAATCCGCCATGTTTTAAAAAATTTCTAATATAGGCATAAAATAAGTTAGAAACTAATTTTTTGCAACGCGACCCAGAAACCGCGGGACGAGAAAGAGAGAGTGAGAAGGAGAGAAATTGAGTATGTCGAATTTACCAGAGATCCGGGTGAGAGAAGAGAAATTTGCAAAAATAAATGAAAATAATTACAAACGAGCAATATTTAACTGCTATAGGACTTGCACACAATTTTCGATTGCTCTCCATGGAGTATTTCAAATTATTATTTAAAATTTCCTGTGTTGATACAATAAATATCGTAAAAAAGGTCACAGTAGTATGTTTGTTTTCAAAAATTATGCATTGGACTACTGAGCAGAAACTTATCACAAAAATACGTACTTTTGGAGCATGTTTGGAGCATTTTGAGGCAAAAAAAGGATGGTAAGAAACTGATTGTTAGTTGTTATGGTTCAAATGCTACGAATTTTAAATAAAAATTTTTTTTGTGTTGTCATCCATTACATTCTTCAGCGGACAATACCAATAAGCTGCAATGGGCAAGTCAAACCATACCCAAATGAATTCAACAAAATTTATATTAATTTAAATTTATTGCTACAGCAATATGGGAATTATTACTAACTTTATTTGTGAATAAAAACTAAGCATTCATGTAGTGTTACAAGCAAAAAGGAAGTTGTGGAAGAAAAATCAGACACCAAGAAATTCATTAAGAGACAATGGATACCACCAGGGATCCTTTAAGCAAATCAAATCGTACCATGTGGTATATTGCAAACCAGATGGTACCCACGAGCCTTCTTCGACTATAACTGTTCATAAATGAGGTGTACATTACGGTCATGCAGTCTATTTACCAATGAAAGTAATTTACAACTTTAATTACCGGTAAAATGAGCTAATCAAATAGCAATTAACTTAATGAAGTGCTAGACAACTAACACAACGTCAGTGGTGTATAATTTTATGGAAAGTAATTGTAAAAACTATTAATTAATTAATGACACAACTCTTGAAAAGGAACGAATGATTTCTGTAAATGATGGACTTAAATTAAAAAAAAAATAACAATTCTTCATTAATTTTTGGGGCGATTTTGAGATCCTGAAATATTGTCGTATTTAAAACCCTTGCGTATTTGTTGGTTTATGCATAAGTGCATTAGTGTCCAAAATTTAAAATTTATCATGTCCCTTTAATTTCCCAAAAACGCACCACTATTTCACCTGTACCAAAAAAAAAGTGTTTGTATACACACGCCTATATATATGGAATGAATGAGAGAAAACGTTCGAGTTGAGAGAATGCGGGTCACGGACACGCGGAAGAGAGGAGAGGGAAAAGAAAGAGAAAGAAAAGAGAGGAGAAAAAAGAAGCGAAGTAGGTTAGTAAGACGACGGAATAATGCTGAAACGTGAGCTTCATTCGGAGAGCTGCTGCTGCACCCAGCCAGCCGAGCAGGTGAGGAATGCCTCAGACGGGGCAGATCCGCCAGCGAGCGAGATGGAAGGAACGAAGGATGCTCGAATGCCCTTTATAAGAAAGCAGAACACAATTATAGCGTTAAGGTTAGGTTAAAAAAGTTGTATGCTAATGTTTGACCATTTTCCTCCATCCATTATTTTCCATTTTCCGACTGCTAATGCTATCCTTAACTATTTTCGTGATTAGTCACCGTTTTTCCGGTCCCTATTTATATTCCTGGATTAATTTCTTCTATCTAACCCGATCAAACATTCCATAATTTAATATCACAAGAAAACTCGTTACAATAACATAATTTTCTTGAGGAAAACCAACAGATTCAAACCAATTTTTCCACATAAGGGCACAACGCACATTTCGGTAACTAAAACATATAGCTAACACTTCCAACCCATTCTGAGCAAATATAATTTTTCCATTCGCGTTTCCTACTCTACTCCTGCAAGAGTCTAAAAATCCTGCAGCTCGATCGACCGTTGGCGTGTTTTCGCGCGTCTCGTGATTCAAGCAGGAGAAATGCGACTCGTACATAAGCTTTTACTCGGCACACATGAGCTTGGCACTTGTTGCACCGGCATCAAGTGAATCCTCCGCATTCCATCGCCTGAGTCAAGGTTCTTTTATATTCAGATGTTATCAGAGTGTAAAATTTAAGGTAGAAAAGCGCGCCAAATGAATAACTTTGTAAGAAATACGTATTTTTACGTAAACGTAATTTTAACATTTGAAGACATTTAATTAGAATTTGTGTATAGGATTTAGTAGTTTGTAAAGGAAAGAAAATTAGATAATTTTCCGAGAAAATGTATTGCTTTTTAAGTCGCTCCTCTTCTTGCATGTCTGCAAGTAATTAGAAGATTAATACCACACATATAAAGAACTAATAACACGGTATGGTATAATAACACATATAAGATAGCTATTATAATATAATATAATATATAGTAGCACTATTGAATCAAATTTTTCCCCTCCTGGTCCCTATTTTTTGAAAATTTTTCAAGAAGAATGTCAATAGAGATTATTTCAAAATCTATAAAACCCACAATAATGGTTTTAAATGTTAATTTGTAATAATAAACTAATTATTTGTGTTTACAGCAGAAGATTTGGTTTTGCTGCGGTATTAATGCTTTCAAAATAAATTTAGCCCATACGTCTTTTCCAAAAATTCACCTGGCGCTCCAAGACGGCCATACAACCTAATATCAGTGAAATTAATTCGAATTTAATGCGTGTGCGTAAGAACGCCAACGCGAAACCACCAAAATTTACGATATTTTGGCGGACGAATTGAATATTTGGTGAACACTTTCTCCGGGAAAATATCTTTTTTATATTATTAATTGTACAGTTGAGATAAGTTATAACTAACTGACTTAGTAGATTTACACCGATATAAGCTTGTTTAATGTAGCGAAACATTAGTACCATAAGAAAAATTTATAATTTTTTCGGGAGTCTGGTTAAAAATTTGAAAAGCGCCACCAATCACTCGACCAGATTAACTCACAATGACCACATATACACATATATACGTGATATGTATCTTCATCTCTTTCACCGCTCTTCATGTCGTCACACTTACCTCGTTGGATCGATTTTTCTATTAATTATCGTCCGAGAGTTCTAGGGCGGGGATCAATTAACCAGATTATCCGTAGAAATCACCGACATCTGTCCGGAATCGGGATCTTAACTTTTTAATTGGTGAAAGGACGGCTGTAAAAATTATTAATGCATCGAGTAAAACGTATAGTTATGGTCTGATTGGCCGAGAGATGTACGTTCGGACGCCGGGAGAAAATCCGGGAAATACATTTTCAATATAGGAAGAGAGTAGATGGTATGTGTGGAATGTGAGGAATTTTTTTAATCAAAAATGTGTTTGTTTTAATGGGTTGGAGTTATGGAATTTTGACTAACGAAGTTTGCGGGTTCACTGATTTAAGACCTATCGGAAACTCAGTGCGTTTTAAATTACCTATATTTTTTTTAAAATTTCCCTCTACCACCCCCAATCGAAACTAAAACAACCCCCTTGTTTCCAGAAAGCCGCGCCCGTAAGCTCCGTCGCTTCCTCCTGCCGCTCCTGTTGCTCCTCAAACTGAAGTTCGGGATCGTCATCCCCCTCGTCCTGGGGCTGATCGGACTGGTCGCCTTCAAGGGCCTCGGCGCCGGATTGGTCGCCCTAGCGATTGCGGGGGCGGTCGGGTTGAAATCCCTGCTGGAGGGCCACCACAGCCACTCGAAAATCTCCTACGAGCTGATTCCGCAGGTCGCGTCCCCCTGGGGGAGGACGGGGCTCGAGGGGGCGCTGGGGGCCGGCTACCAGACGATCGTCCGTTAGGGGATGATTTGTAAGCGTGTGTTTGTTGTTAAATTAAATTAATTTATTGAATGATTTCATTTCAATTCCCTTTGGATTAGGAACGTGTAGCATAGTTATTAAAGTTTTTAGCGTAAGGTAATTCCATCATAACGTCAATGTGCACTAAATTCAATTACAGTTGATCGCTTCATTTAATAAGAACGCGCATTATTTAAAATATATGAGACGAATCTAGAGCAGAATATAAGACGACATTCTTATTAGTACGTCGTAATTAAAGTATAAACTTTCCTAATGACTTTTTTAGATACTGCAAGTAAATCAATTCGTCCTTGCCAATTATATACCTTAATTGTTAGTCAGGGAGATAGTTATGCAATTAATGTAAATAAGAAATGGGAACTTAAAATTTAATATTAAGTGGTCTCTTTATTATTAAGTGTATTAACTTCTAATTAGGTATATATCATCCCCTATTTTTAATTAAATTTGTTTGTAAACCCTGTGAGATGTGTCATATAGTGCAGATTGAAAATGAAATAATTTTGTTTTAACAGTACCGATCAAAAGAGATAAGCTGATGGTGTAGACGTGTTCTCAGCATCGAAATGTTCTAAAGAGGGCCCTGGAAGATTGAAAAATTTCGTGATTTCATCTAGAATAACAAGAGTTCAAAGACTATGGAATATTCTATTTAAAGAATATCAATATTCTATAATATCCTTTATTATCCATTAATATGATTAAAGATCCCCAAAATTGACACTCTAAGAAATAGAGCATACTCAAAAGAGATTAAGTACTCGACTTATATACCCTTGTCTAGATATCAGTGCCACGCAGTTTTCGTCATATGTCCTTAGGAAAGATGAAATTATGCTTCAAGGACTTTAAAATCACAATATGTGTCCTGCCTCACTGAGAGGACTCTACAGGGTGGGATATGCCCTAATTCAATAGTGCTTTCTTAAAAGGAGAAAAGGGCGTAGTATTGACAACTTTTGTATGGAAAGATTGCACAGCCACTTGAACAAAAGGCAGAGAATCATCAGAAACATTGCTCAATAATTAATAATTATCTACTTTAAATTGTGTTTGAGTATGGTGTGGACTGTCCAAGGACTGGGGTCCATTTCCCCTATTGATTTCACCGAAAAAAAATTCCCGGGGTGATTTTTCCTTGCTTTTTCCGGTTTTACGAGCAGCCTGGAGCTTTGCAAGCCCATGCTTATAAATATCCAATCGGAATTATGATATTTATGACATCTAACCATTTAGAGCAAGCAACAGCAAAAATTATGGGAAAATAGTACAGATTGTATAGAATATATTCAGAATAAATATTCTATAGAATAGAATAAGACAGAAGATGAAATATTTTCCATAAAAATGAAACTGAAGGAGTATTAAACCGATTACATAATACCATTTAATGTTCTATTCCGGCCAATCTCCCGTGCTAAATCGCACACGTCTCGAAGGCATCCATAATAACAAAAAGTGGTCAAATAGTCTCTACTAACAGCCCGGAAAACCGTTAAACTGGACTAATTTCCATTCCTGCTAGGATTTATTTACGCTCCCTTTTAAATACCGTTTTGTTTATATAAATACTCTTTCCTCCTGACAACGGCCACCAGTGTGTCCAGAGATGTTCCCAAGGAAAGTACCGGTGTGGTTCCTGGCGCTCCTCGCCGTCGTCCTGGCGAAGATCGACAAAGGCAAGAACAAAGACGACGAGAAACCTTCAAAGGATAAGCAGCCCCCTTCGAGGGATTGCGGGAGCTCCTGCCTCAAGCTGGACGTCGCCTCCTGGATCGAAGAGAACAACTACAGCACGTCCCCGGAAGTGGATACAGTAGCAGATTTTGAGAGGGAATCCCCGGACGATCCAGACTATCTCAGCCAGCACCTCAAGTTCGGACTTCTGAGTACCGAACCGTGGGAGACCGGCAGGGGAAGCGGGGGCCGGGAAGGGGGCAAAGGCGGCGGGTACGGTTTCGGGGCGATCATCGCCGCAGCTGCCACGCTGAAGGCGACGCTCCTGACTCTGGGCCTCGGGAGCATAGGGCTCATCGCAGGGAAAGCCTTATTGACCGGGATAATCTCGCTGATTCTTGCGTTGATAATCGGGCTCAAGGCGTTGATGCACAACGGGGGACAGGCGGTCTACGAGGTGATCGCCAAGCCGATCTACACGCATTCGAATGTGCATTCGATCGGGCACGAGGAGCACCACGGGTACGGGCACCCGGGCTATGCAAGGAACTTCGAAGTGCCTCTGCCTATCGGCCTGCATCCACACTACGAACCCTGATTATACCAAAATGGTGTTAGGAATTTACTTTTCACTGTTTATCGACTGATGTTTAGACAGTATTTAATATGGATTGTTAAAGAAGGTTTGTTACAAATTTGGGTGAATTTTTGTATTAGAAACCATCCCATAACTTTTCATTGCTGTGTACATAGGTACAGCATTAAACTTTTGATCCACCTAAACAGTTCCTCAGTTTCTTCTAACGAAATCATCAATTCTCATCATAATTGCTAGGATTATTCATCACCTTACCATTATATTGCGCTGCAATTATTTTTTGTTCAGATGTATTGTTAGTACTTATGTTAAATTAATAAACTATTACCGAAATTTCATTGTGCCTAAAATTTAATTTAACCGTGCTTTCGTAGTAATCTGTCATTACATCCTACAGTATTCTAGAGACATGCTAACTTGACGTTCTTTTATAAGTCCTCACCTCTGATGAAAAATAAAAATTTTCATTTCAACGGACGTAATAAAATTTAAGTTATTAATTTTCCTATGATCATCTCTTGCAACTGTTTGTAAAAATCAGTTTGATCACATAAAATCATTTAAGTGACTTAAAGTCATTTAGTAAATGACTCAATAAATATATAAAACAATTTTCTGAAATGAAAATGGCCCTTAAAGATTTTTATTATTCTAACAAATACTTAGGGTAATGATTGATTGCCCTTAAGGGATTAAGCGGGTCGAAGCTGTAAGGGTTGGAGTTACTAGCTGTTCAGGCATTGCTAAATACATTTTCCTTCTATTTTCCACCCTCTCAGAAAAAGGATTTCTGTGTTTTTGAACATTTTCGAGTCACTGGGAGACTTAAGATATTATCATGAACAGTTCTTGCAAATATATTTTGTTTGGCAACCCATAAAATAAATGGCACTTTAATTTTCCATTCCATAGCTAGGGAAAAATTTTCTACTAGTAGCTTTTGGTCATTTCTATCAGGTATCGAACACCCTCACTAAACATGATTTAGGTTTTATAATTTTCAGATTTAATTGCGTTTCGTCCAACGTTTGTAGATTAAATATGACTCCACGGTGCTTCCCCTATTTCGGTATTTGCAACTGTGTCTTTTAATGTGTCGATAATGTTTTAATACTAGGTTACTCACCTACACTTTTGAGATTACACTATTAATTTCCTCGTTATGTACGTGGTATTGTCAATTTCACCGCCTGAAAATGATTACAACGTAGTATTAAACACCAGTTGTTCACGATTTCCTGCGATTAATTTAACAGCGCGAGGCGTCCCTGATCGATTTCCGTAGAACAAGTGAAAATCGCCATTTAAGAAAGAAGCAAGTCACGATTGCTTACTACCAGTTAGTTCAGTTTTAAGTATCATTCGACACGCGATGATTTTAGGTGCAATTGCTGTACCTGTTCACAGAAATGGCGGGACGAACCAGTAAAAAAGATTTTCTATGGTAAACTTGGGACGTAAGAGTGAATTGGTTTTTCGGCCGTCTCTCCGTACTAACGTGCAGACGAATCGAGTGCGTCTAAACCACATTCTAACATCAAAGTCGAGAAATGGTCACCTCTACACGTCCGGAAAACCGGTAAACGGGAGCAATTTCCATTCGTGATAAAACGATACATCTTACGCACCTTTTTTCGGGGCCGTGCCGTCTATATAAACACGCATTTCGCCTTGCGACGGTTATCAGTGCGACCAGAGATGTCCTCCAGAAAGGCTCTGGTGTGGTTTCTGGCGATCATCTCTGCGGTCCTCGCGGCCCCCGATGACGAGAAACCCGCGAAAGACAAGCGGTCCCTATCGAGGGACTGCGCGAACGCCTACACCGCGACCTGCCTCAAGTTGGACCTCGTCTCCTGGGTCGACAGGCTGAACGAGGAGGACAACTACAACGTGTTCCCGGGAGTGTCGGTGGTCAGGGAGGAGGGCGGCGACGCGAGGGCGAACACGGCGGATATAGTGGCAGACCTGGCGAGGGAGTTCCCCAACGATCCGGACGCGAGGCTCGACGCGTTCCTCATGAAGAAGGTCGCCTCGTACCTCGGCTCGCACTCCGTCAAGTTCGACCTGGTGAGCGCCGAGCCCTCGGTGACCGGAAGGGGCAAGGGCGGCGGCGGAGGCGGGGGCGGCGGCAAGGGCGGCGGGCACGGCTTCGGGGCGGTCATCGCCGCAGCCGCCATGTTGAAGGGCACGCTCCTCGCGCTCGCCCTCGGGGGCATCGCCGCCATAGCCGGGAAGGCGCTCATGACCGGCCTGATCTCCTTGCTCCTCTCGGCGATAATCGGCCTGAAGGCGTTGACGCACCACGGGAAGCAGACGACCTACGAGATCGTCTCCAAGCCGATTTACACGCACTCCAGCTCGCACTCCGTCGGCCACGAGGACCACCACGGGTACGGCCACTCCGGCTACGGGAGGAGTTTAGACGTGCCGCTGCCGATCGGCCTGCAACCAGAGTACAAACCGTGATCTTACCAAAATAGTGTGTTATAAATTGTTTTTCAGTTCTTTTGTTACTATTTATTGATTATTTAATAAATTATTATCGAACGTTCGTTACGTCGTTTTGGAAAACCATAGGAATCATTTCCTAACTTTATGACAGATTCTTTTCATCAAAACAACTTTCCCTACTCTGTGAACAGGTATGGTACCTTTAAACTTTTCATGGCACGTTAATTTTGCTTATTTGCACAGATGAGATCGCTCCTAACAAAAATGTTAATATCCCATTTAAATTAACAACTCTGTAAGTCCTTGGCCAAATGCTTTACAGTTCATCTCTTTAGAGGTGCTGTTATAGTTAATATTTATTAAATAAATAATTGTAAAACATTCGTTGTGTCTTTCTGACAGACGACAGGTTCCTTACACTATGAATATATGACAATAACACAATCTCTCCCACATGAGACTTTATGAATTATCCAGCAGCAATAAGGCCTGTAGTCCATGAAAATTAGACGAAAGGAAACCTGATTTTGGAAAAAATCCTACATTCGATTTTATGATTGAGATCAATTAATTTTATTTTCAGTCATTTCATAGTAAATTAAGAGCAGTGAGTCTTGTGAGTGTAGCTACCGCGTCGATATAAAACGATTTTTAATGACTTCCTAACCGCCTTAGCCTACTTTAACCTAATTTTAACGTTTCTTTGTGTTTTTCCGTCGTGAATCTCATCCAAGTGAATCCTAACCAAATACATATGCGTCTGCTGCTTACGTGTGCATGTTGAATGAATAAATTAGGAGCCAAATCAGGCAATGATTTATCCGGAAATGGACTAATAAAATTGTCCGAAATTTTAACGGTTAAATTGTTCAGGTGACACAAATAGTGCGTATTAGGCTGATTTTCTCATGGCACTTTATTACGCTGGGTAATTCGTGGGAATGTGATAATTCCACAGAGCACGTAGTTTTCATTGAAAAAAATGCAATGAAAGAATTTTGTATGACTTAAATTAATTTGTCCGTTCTACATTTCTACCATGACAAATAATTAACGTAATAATGCCTTAACTAATTAGAAACATGTTATATCATGCTTGATAAACCGTAAATTAACGTCGTGAAAAGTTAAATCAAATAAAATATTCAAATTAGAGAAATTAGTACCACATTAACACACCATTGAGGAAATTAAAAATATAATATTTCGCACTCTACAGCTATTAGCGCCGGCCTAAATTTAAATCCAACTCATGAAAGTGAACTTGAACTTTTTTCAAGTATGAGAAAGGTCTGCTGGGATTATTTCATTAAAATCGAAACTTTCACGCTCCGATTGAGCGAAAGCAATAATTAGAAACCGATACGAACAATAGGTAATATGATTTATCTTATAGTTTCTCTGGACGTATCTAGAGCACTTTTATAAATTTCATGTACGTGATGATAAGCTTTTAGGCGAGAGAGAGAGAGGGAGAGAGAGAGAGAGAGAGAGAGAGAGAGAGAGAGAGAGAGAGAGAGAGAGTACTATCCATGCAAATCCGTGACACCAAATCATATTTTCAAATAACTAAATTCTGTAGCGTCTGAAAAATTTTCGAGGTGCGACGTTTAAACTGCACAATATTTCTTCACACTCTCTTGGCGACTATTTCATTGTACTCTAGTTCAGTTAAACGAAAACGTTTCCCTCCAGGGACCTCGAAAAGGCTTCCGCCCGTGTCGCTTATTAGCGTTGGAAATTAAAGCGGATCGAACAGATAAGCACCAAATTATCTGAGCGAAAACCGTTCCGAAGACATTAAAAAGTAAATGGCGACCTGCCGAAGACACTGGTGAATGTTCCTATAGCAAAAAAAGTGTATAAAATGGTCGTTATAATTGGACGTTAGTGAAATTTACAGGGACGTATTCTTGTGATTGTCTGGCAGAGCAATAGTCTGTTTTCCGAGAGAATCATTTCCCCGAATACTTTCTCCCGGATGGGAACTTTTTGGATTTAGCATTGTCCCGATGGGAAGACGCCTTGGTTTTTTCGAGAATATAGACTGTCGGGAAGGAAGGCATTAGGGGAAATGGGCATTCGAGAAAATTGTAAGAAAATCTAGATCTATTCGTTTGGTCCTCGGAAAGTGAAATAATTTGGAACTTGCATAAATCTTTTAGATCCGTTTTTAAAGCCCATGATATCTTAGCCAATTCCGATCACGAGAACTTCAGCGAGACGTATTTATATCCTATGAAAAAAATTCTATTACTATCTTTGCCCAGGAAAAAGTTACATGCGAACGTATAGGAAAAATGTTATGGTTCATTTATTTTAGGAAAAAACATTTTCAATATTCAATAAGTCAATAAAAATTACTTTAGTGTTTGTCAATTTTCTGTTAATTTTCCAGATACATTGAAAAGGTATCCTTTTTCCCTCCATAATTGTGCTGATTAAATTAAGGAGATTTAGTTACTTTTTAGGTATGATTTTTACCTTCATGTAAAGAAGCCGGCAAATGAGAGAGGCCGGCACTGCGCCGTCCGGATCTTATCAAATTTCGCCGTCACTTCTGCCGACCGATTCTGTGCTCCACTAACTTCATTCATCCAACCACCGGACATTAATTTAGCATAGACTACATCATCATCATTACCATCATCAGCAACGTGGTGTTCGCTCTTTTTTCCCATCCAGCACACACACACATTAGAATGTACATATAAAAACGGGAGCGATCGCGTCGGCAAGTCAGTCGAAGAACGGACACGAGATGTGGTTCAAAGTGCTCTTCGTGTGCCTCGGCGTGTGCCTCGCCGCCGCCGCCGCCGCCGCCGCCTCCGTGGAGGAGGCTCCCTCCGAGAGATCCTTGAAGAAGAACTGCGACAGCTCGTACTCGATGACCTGCCTGAAGCTGGACATCGTCTCCTGGGTGGACAAGCTGAACGAGAACGAGAACTTCGACCTGTTACCCGGTGTGAGTTTGGTGCGCGAGAATTCGAGTGCGAGGGCCAACACGGCCGACATCGTCGCCGACCTGGCGAGGGAGTTCCCGGACGACCCGGACGCGAGGCTCGACGCGTTCCTCGTGAAGAAGGTCCAGAGTTACCTCAGCACGCACTCCCTCAAGTTCGACCTGTACGACGAGAAGAACGAGGCCGTGTCAGGCAGGAAGTCGGGAGGCGGCGGCGGCGGTGGCGGCGGGGGCGGCAAGAAGGGCGGCGGAGGCATGGGCGGTATCATCATGGCCGCGGCCATGATGAAGAGTACCATGATGGCCCTGGCCCTCGGGGGGATAGCCGCCATCGCCGGTAAGGCGCTGATGACCGGCCTGATCTCGCTGCTGCTCTCTGCCATCATCGGGATCAAGGCTCTATCGAGCGGAGGCGGCAAGACGACCTACGAGGTGATCTCCAAGCCCGTGTACACTCACTCTAACTCATATTCGAGCTCACACGAGGACATCCACGGGCACGGCGGAGGCGGCGGCGGCCACTCCGGGTACGGAAGGAGCTTCGACACGCCGCTCCCGTTGGGGCTCCAACCTGGATACAAACCGGCCTAATGTTAATTACCGTTTAATTGCCTAATTTATTTCCTATTTATGTTCGTTTTTAATAAAATCATCCTTCGAAACTGACGTTTTAATTACAGGTAGAATCTCTCTGGGGTCCAAACTAACAATCGGTATGAAAATGTCTCTGGAAATAATCCTAGGGAGGCGAAAATCAATTTATTGCTATTGAAATAGCAATATATAATAGATAAATAATTTTCATGATGATTCGATTAAGTGGTTCTCTCTTACATACACATATGTTTCAGTTTAAATTATATAAATTTAAATCACAAAATATGATTTAAATTTAAAATCTCATATGTGAGTTTAAATTCAGAAGAATCTAACTGAATTCATAGTAATTAAATTGATTACCCTAATTCATAATCAATAATATGGAATAATATGAAAAATCAGTTTGGGTGAATGCTTTAAAATTTGTAGATATGTGTAATTTTGCTGGTATTACCCAATGTTATCTACATTTTACCTAAAGGTATTTATTTAACATGTATGTGTTAACGATTCACAACATTATTGTCACTTTTTGAGTTGTTCCGAGTTGTTTGAGTTGTTTGAGTTTCGCCCCCATATATCAAACTTACTCATGCGTTTTTAGAAGAGGTCGGTAAGTACATTTCGTCTTACTTAATTAGTAAATAAAGGGCAGTTGAGTGAATAATGAGGAGCTCTAAAAAATTAACCACAAAATGAGAGTTGATGGATTAAAATCGGCTAAAAAATAAAAATGTTACTGAAAAAACCGTTAAAAATGAGTATTTCTTTGTTATACCTTACACAAATTAATTTGAACTCAAGGAAACTCCGCTTAAGGCATGATCAATGCTTAAGAACAAGTTAAGCACTGTAGTTGCAACTGTTTTTACAAAATTCTATTTCTACATCTTTAAACACCTATACAGCGACCCTCACTTTAATTGTAATGAAATTCTCTAGGGTAAAGTGCCCTTTCGAAAATTTTAAAAAAGTGAAAATTCTCAAAAATAATGTGTTTAATTAATTGTAGGAATTTAATGAAGTAGTTCGGATTTAAACCTCTCTACGAAAATGTGAAGTTGTTTTGAAAAAAGCAAGTAAACTGGAAATTCACGAGAACAAACGGCCATTCAAAGAAGATCAGTCAAAAAATTTCTGGACCAATTTTCGGGATAACAAATAGCACAAAAATAACAAGGGTAAAGTGCCCTTTGTCCTTAAATGAGTGTAACCAAAATCGTGTGCATCCGAGTATTCAGAGATCCTACCCCAAATATAAAGTTTCAGCTGTAAAGCAGCTATGTGCGTTTTTAAGATTTCCTTATGTAAATTTTGAAGCACTTTCAAATCAGTGAAATATAAAATTTTAATCACTTGAATAATTCTGTCTTAATTAATGTTTTTTTACAGCAACATCCGTAACTGCACATACATAAATTCATACATTCAAACAACGTTCAAATTAATTCAAAAGCAGTTACGTGTATTATAACATAATTTCTTAATTAAAAACATGTAAAACACTATTACCATTACGAACTAATTTTTACCACCTTTAATTTGAAATTACTTATAACATGAAACTAGAAAATAATAACTGATTACATACCGACGCATTATTTACCCACAACAAACGTTTTAATTCCGCTAAGTGTTACAGTCAATATCTGAGATTGGTGATTAAGTAGCAGTAAACGATTATCACGTAATATGTGACAAAACAAGCCCCACCTTTTTACGCACTAACGAACGCAACGAAATTTGCATATTTATTTATTAACAACGACACGATGGTCTCGAATAAGTCTCATTCTTCCACAAAACTTTCCTAAGCTGTTACTCATGCCTCGATATCGTTAACTAACATAAGAGTGTCATTCCTTGACCGGGACTTCAATCTAATCTCTGTAATAATTCAAAATCTCACTTCCTACCTTCTTCAGGGGGAGAAAACATGGCGATAACTTTCGACGCGTTTCCACACTCTCCGGGGCCCGAATTACTTCTGAGCGTCACCCATAACAGTCCCTCCAGTTCGGCCTTACTCACAATTTACTTTTACAACGAACGAAAATTTTTTACAATCCCAATCTAATCACTTCACGCTTTTGTGTGATCCGCTCCATTTATCCTCTCATCTATTAGCTATAAAAAAAATGTGTCAGAATCGATGATAATAGGAGAATAGTTCCGGGCATGTCGCGGCAGGTGCGGAATGAGGAAGTTATGGTTTAGAAGGATTTTGTGTACTAATCAGTGTTTGTGCGTATCCTCGGACATACAGCGTTAAATATCAATAAACTCATAAGTATTTTAGTATGTCTTCATCATGTCTATAGCCTTCAGTCGTCTAGAGAAAAACAGGTTTAATTTTTGTCCATAGAGCCTTGGAATAGCAAAATTGGCTGCAGCTAAAACTATTTCATATTCTTGTTCTTGCACGTGTGTTATAAAATAATTTTTTTTACAATTATGATTTTGTTCCACATGCGCCCTCTATTAGAGAGGGCATCTTTCTCCTCTAAGAGAACATGCATCTTTAGTATCATTAGTTAAACTACAATAACATAGTGTGTTTGACACAACTGACGAATTTTAAAAACTCCTACAACCCATAACTTTTCTGTCGATGATCCTTGATAACGAAAGGACGAACTGGTCCTTTGTCCAAGTTCAGGAAATTTGGCCGAAAATTTTGGTAAAATACAAATAAAAATTTTTGATTTGAGCTTTTGAACTTTCGACTTTTCTAGAGTTATTTGATTTTTGATTGGAAACAAGTGATTTTCAATGCTGTTTCCAGAAAAATTGATAATATTTTACGTGGACATACATAATCAAGACAATCCCCATTACAGTCCTGTCCACTTACACCGAACTAGATACTACGAAAAGAAAGTCAAAGGCATTTGTTCCATCAGTAATGGTCAAATATACTGCTACGAATCTGCCAGTCACTTACAATTACTTTGTGCTCCATTAATTCCTTTTCGTGTCATCCTTTGCTCTAGAGATTAGTTAATAAAAAGAGCACTTTTTTTCTATTAATTTCGCCTTCGCCGACGTATAAATTAGACAAATTTGACTTGCGTCTCAGTCGCTCATCGTGTCCAAGATGGAGAACAACGAGCTGCTCGGTTGGTTGTTGTCGGCGTCGATGCTGTTGTCGATTGTCACGACAGAGGAGCAACTGGGGTACAAGAAGCTGATCGGCAAGGACTGCAAGACCGCCTACAGCGCGAAGTGCCTGAAGCTGGACGTCGTCTCCTGGGTGGATAAGCTGAACGAGGACGAGGACTACCGCTTGTACCCGGGGATCAGCCTAGTGCGCGAGAATGGGACCGCGAGGGCCAACACGGCCGACATAGTCGCCACGTTGGCCAGGGACTTCCCGAACGATCCAGACGCCAGGCTGGACGCGTTCCTCGTCAAGAAGCTCCACGACTTCGTCAGCACGCACTCCATAAGGCTGGAGCTGTTCAGCAGGGACGGCGTCGTCACGGGGAGGAAGAAGGGCGGCGGAGGCGGCGGCGGAGCCGGTCTGCTCGCCCTCGGGGGGATGATGGGCGGCGGGATGTTCGCGCTCGCCTTGGCCGGGCTCGCCGCCGTCGCCGGGAAGGCCCTCATGACCGCCCTCATCTCGCTGCTGCTGTCCGCCCTCGCCGGGCTCAAGGGCGGCGGCGGCGGTGGGAAGACGACCTACGAGGTGATCGCCAAGCCGGTGCACACCTACTCCACCTCGCACTCCTCGGGCCACGAGGATTACCACCACGGCGGGGGCGGCCACGGCTACAAGAGGAGCGTCGATTATCTGACGTTGCCGATTGGGCTGCAGCCGATGTTCAAACCTGAGTAGGTGTCGTGTGGGAATCGTTATTTATTTTATTTATTGAAGTTTTAATAATACACGTTTCGTTTTCACGCAGTAGTTTTAATCAATCGGAATTCGCTGTATGGGTATCGATTCTAAAGTTTCTAACTCGAAGCGTAATTGCAAGAAAGTTTTGGAAGTCTACTCCATAATGTTGGGAATCTAAACCCTACAACAAGTTGTAATGCAAATATTTCTAACCCACCTAAAAACCATGAGTAGATCAATTCTTCGACCACATTTCGTCGATGCAACGCAATCCAACTACAAAATAATTATCCATGAAAATACCAGGTTAAATACCTACAGGCAAATCTGTATTAATAAAAATCAGTTGCCACATGTATGTAAGATCATTATTTGAGAACGGCTCGACCGATTTGGCTGATTTTTTTCATTGTGTTCATAGTTGTCAGAGCAAAGAAAAATTATCGGAAAACTCACAAGAAAAGATGGGAATTTGGATGGTATTTTGTTTGAAAATCTGTGAATTCGTGAAAGGTTTTAGAAGAATGTGGAAACTAATACAAATAGTACAATTGATATTTAAAGAAACTGTAGATATGAAGTATTTCTCTGTAACATTTCCTAATTTATTACTCGGACTAGTCAACAGATGATGAAGAATTGTAAAAATAATACTAGGTGTGTTAAAACTTAAAACTATGTTTAAGTTTTCATTTTGGCGTTATAAAAGTGCCTAAGGGTCCGAAAATTTGAGAAATTTAAGAAAGTATTCTACTAATTGTTCGATATTATGAGTGAGTTCTGTGATATCTTGAAATAATTCTGAAAACACCTCAATTTATATATTTTACTAGAAATGCAATTATGAATTTACTTTAAACTCTTCTCCACCCTCTCTCTTTTCAGAAAATTAACTTTTCAGTACATATTCCTCCATCTATCAATTATTAACACAAGTACCTCAACACTACTCATATCATTTAAACTGAACGACTTGAATCCCCTCTCGTAGGAAAAAGATTCCTGTCACATAAAATTCTCGAATAAAATTCCAGGACACTTCAGCAGGAAAGTAAAGAATGCAGCACCATCTACCTTGAATCGAAACAAGTATTAATTTGTTGTTAAACATACAGATATCATTTAACTTTACATTGCAAATTGAACCGTTAGGATTAATATAGGAAGTTTTATTCTACGAGCAACACAGTGACTGTTCCATCTGTTACGCAGGAGAATGAACGTACTAAAAATACCGTTACGCATATGTGAAGCAATTTCCTTAAGAGTTTACAGCAAACTGTTCACTAAATTCGAAAGTATATTCGGCTGTAGGCGTATTTGAAAATATGATTTATAATTCAATGTTACGTTAAGATAAAATCATGCATAAAGTTTCTCCATGATGAGTACATTTACATGGTAAACTTATGTTTACTTAACAGCGTTAAGTTTTTATATTATCGCGTTGTCCTGTGACCAAGATGAGTGATTGTGCACTTAAAGCAATTACTGAAAGTATTACAATTCTACTTTGTATTTTACTATCGATTGTCTACAAAAAAATTTGGAAATTTTTTTAAGGAGGACAGCAGAGTAAAAGCTGCTAGATGAACTTTTACATGTACCGTTATCGTGCGTTTAATGTATTAATTATAATACAAATGGGTATTAAGACCGAATGAAATAAGATCATTTTTAAACCTATAATTAGTTTGTTGTATATAACAAGAAATTGTTTAATAGTAAACAAATTTTCAGGACGTTAACGTATCAAAACGCCTATTAGAGTTTTAAAAAACGACATTGTGACGCTTTCGTCGGTTCTACACTAATTACCGTTAACGAAGGTTATTAATTTTAATAGATTCACACGTAAAAGAATGAGAAACACTCATCTTCCTTCTCTTAATGACAAGTTGAACCTTACCTCATGTGGATCGTTAGAAAGTGGCCGAGTACTAGAAATATGTCACGAGCACAAGAACCCCACGAAAATCGTCTGAACGGTTCTGTCGTTTAAATTATTTATGTAAATACTGGTAAAGTCGCGTGTTCGCCATAAATCTTGTGAATTGACCTGTGAGTGCCAATTAATACGAATATAATAAATTATTATTACTGCATTGCAGCTACTGCGCCGAAAGGGCGAAGGAAACAAATATGAAGCAAGTTCTTAAACTTTGAAAAAGTCATAATTTCATCAATACAATATTGCTGTTGTTGAAACTTTATAAAATAGTATTTGGAAGTTTTCTTAAGAATTTCAGTGAATTTCAGTAGTTTTTATAAAGAAATTTTAAAGTTATGACCATTCAATTGAAACTCCACGTCTTCTTCCAAACCTTAGACTTTAAAAAAATGATAATTTTATCGATACAACATGGTTTTTGTTGAAATACTATAAGGTGATATTTGGAAGTCCTCTCAAGAAATTCATTGAGTTTCAAGCGTTTTCATAAAGAAATTTCGAAGTCATAACGTTTCAGTTGAAACTCTACTCTTTCTTTCAATCCTCAAACCTTAAAAAAAAATCATAATTTCATCAATACAACATTGCCTTTGTTGAAACACTATGAGGTGATATTTGGAAGTTTTCTCAAGAAATTTATTGAGTTTTAATCCCTTTTATAGACATTTCGAAGTTATGACGTTTCAATTGAAGCTTTATTACTTCTTTCAATCCTCCAACTTTAAAAAAATTCATAATTTCATCAATACAACACTTTTGTTGAAAAAATATAAGATTTGGGGGTTGTCTTAAGAAATTCAGTAAGTTTCAATCCTTTTCATAAAGAAATTTCGAAGTTAAGACCTTTCAGTTGATACTTTATGTCTTTTTTTAAACGTTAACCTTTGAAAATTCATATTTGCATTAATTAAATTTTGATATTTTTAAAATTCTAGAAGTATGTTTAACAAATTCGCCCAAAAAACCTTTATAACATTTCTGTATCTGACAAACAAAATCTTGTGTCCATTGTTCTACACACATTTCCTTAAAAATAATAAAATCCTTTTCCTTAAAAATAATAAAAATGTACCTTGAAACGATCACTAAGTGTGCACTAAAAATAGAAATGTAAAACAGATTTTTGGTACGTTACGAACGTACATTTGTTTATAATCTGCGTCTATTGCTAGGGTGCGCGCCTAATTACCGAAAATTCCCCCCCGAATCAGACCGAGGAACCCACGGCATGCGACAACCATACGACACCGAACATCGATCCCCATTATCGATCCGATCGATCTTCGGTTCCGTGTGTACGCACACACATACACATATAGGGGGAAGTATGCCGCGCCGCGGAATGATAAAAGTTAATGGCCGCCGCTGGCTCCTCGGCGCATCGATGGTTATTCAAGAGGTGCCGGCCGACGAGAGAGCGTCGTGGTCCTCGTCTCTTGGTCTCGATGTCCTAAATAAATGGTCCAATTCGAGTGCCGCGTAACGAGATGTTGCCTCGTAAGTCGAACGACGAATGAAAGTGTACCCAAAATCGTTATCGAAGAGACATGCTTTATTTACTCTTATTGACGCTTTGTTGCAATGTGCTGTGCGTGGTGTGCTTTTCGAACGTTACCGCGGACGATGTCAACTCGACGCTCGACAACGGCCTCTGGTCGGGGTTGATCAGGGACTGCAAGGACCCGACCACCGGCTGCCTCAAGGATTCCATTTACAATTACCTCAGAACCACCCTGGATTACCGAGGCGACTTGCAGTTCACTAGTTTTATGAAATTCTCCAAGAATGCCATAGATTACGAGGAGAATCCTCGGACCGACGAGGAGGAGACCGTCGATCCTTACGAAACGCCCATGGAGGAGGTGTCCAGGTCGTTGGCGGACAACACCAGGAGGTTCTTCATGACGCACGATATCGAATTGCAGCTCCCGGAAACGTTTTTCTTGGGTAGCACGTTGAAAATCTCACCGAGAAGCTTCAACGGCAACGGTACCATGGTCAATCTGGAGGTGATACCCAAAGAGATCGAGGAGTCGGTGGGCGAAGGGAGGATTTTCTTCAAGAAGATCAGTAAGATCATTATTTAAATAGATATTGCCTTGAATTAATTGGACGGGTAGTTGAAGCTTCACTACAAATACTTTCACGTTTTTCAGGAAAATTTCAAGGGGTATTAATTTGACACTTAATAAGTGATATTACCTTCTATTTTATTTCAGATGTATTCTTGGTCCAACTTAAAAAATCATTTACGCGTCAACAATAACAGTTTCTCCACTCACTAATAGAAATTGAAGGGATTTTCAATTTGACATGTACGGCCTGTGTTTATGACATAGCTGTCATATGTCAAATATATTGACCTACATTTACGCCAGGTAATAGTGAATTTATGTAATATTAAATTTAACAGCAAACCACTAGCGCGGATTTTCTTTTAAATATCCTGTAGATGTTTAAAACTCCTATTACAGCCGAAATTTTTCTTTGGGTAATTTGTCATAGACAAAAGTGACCAGAAAATAATTTTGTTTAAAGCATTATCTTTCAAAACACATTTAAATTCAACGGAATTGTAATAGTGGGGGAAAGCAGCGGAAGAAAAGAAACAGCAGGTTGCGGATATCAGGCGCAAATGCCTGCTGCTTCATTAAAATATTGTTATTCATTACGTATTTGATATTCACTATGTCAATATATGAAATCGGTTACTACAGACAATACGATACATTTTATAAGATACTAGATAAGAGATAAGGTATAAGAATCCAAAGGAAGTCACTCTTTTTGGTTATTTTTGTTTACAAAGCGAAATTTTGGCTGGCACACGAAACATCTACAGGATATTTAGAAAACATCCTCCTTTTTCTCCTTTACCTAGCGTAGTTTGTAAGTACTTACACTTAAATGAAAATACTATGGGAACTAAAGGACCAAAAAATATCATCTAGGAAAGCGAAGTGATAACCCAAAGTACTTATCGAGAACCTTTCTAGGATCTTCACAGCTTTTATAACGCTTGGAGAAGTTGAAACATTTCTGTATTACCAACCTTTCATAGTTCTTAATAACCGCATCGATGAAGCTGTTGTTCATGACATTCAAAACTATTTTTAATCTTCATAATATGGAGAAGGGGACGGAAATGATGAACTGTTCGAGTCCCGACGGAGAAAGTGGAGCGCTGACCCAGAGCACATGTTATAAAAATTGACCGCAGGGTGACGCATTGTTGATCAATTGTTGAATAATAAGTAAAAACCATATACGAAGGAACTTCGACTTTGGATCGAGCGAAACTTTTTGGGATAGCTTCATGTACGCATTACTCACGAGATTAGTTTTGCAATTTTTCTTTACACACTGAAATACTTAATACACGAATATTAGGAAGCGTTTACATTATACCATTAGTACAATTTAACAATGAATAAGAATATAACAACGAAATTGTTGTTTGTAGTTGCAGATTGCATCTTAAACAAACTTAACTATTCACTGATGAAGAAACACCAATAAGAACTCTCCACTTCTGTGGCTACTGAACGCTACTTGTTATCAAGACTGATATAACATTGTTACAATCTGATAGCCTAATTGCCCTTCAATTTAAATCCCTGTTGACATAGAATCTCCCACTGTTTGCGGCAAGTGTCCGGTTTCGTATTCTCATATCGGTTTCCTTATAGAATCCGCGGACTGTTAGGTATATTTTATATTCCGTAGCCGTAAACAGAACTAAACGGTACTACTCGCATGATACTAACGTGTCCGATCGTTTATTAGTACTGATACGCGATCTGAATATGCTCGAATTCGTAAGTTAAATGTTAACAATACGAGAGTGCAGATTTAATAAGTACACGGAAAGAAGATCGTGCTATGATTTAGTAAGCGTAAAGGATAATAACGACTCGAAGCTTGATTTTTATCTACTGATTGCGAGAATTAGTAGGATATCTTGCGATAAACATTTCTGTAGCTAATGGGTACGTAGCGCAGTTGAAAGAACTTTTATTATTCGTTTATGTAAATGCGTCGTCCTAATGACGTTTCGGTGAAATTTCATTTACATCACTAACCTGAAATTCCTTCTGATCGACTCACTGTTCAGTGGGTTTGGGGCTGCAATGAGGTCAAAGGCGGCATTAAAACGTTTCTCGACTTGAGCTATCCGAAATATATGCAAAAGTTCTATCTAAACATGCCCTATCAGGTTTGTTTAGCATCTCATTTATTTCTGAACTGATGGAAAACCAACGACTCGACGATTCAAAATGTGGACCAGAGTGTGGCATTGACACAGAAATTATTCATATGGAATTTAAGTTGTAACACGGGAAGAACATGAATGGTAATGTGAGAAAGCACGTGCTCAGCATTCGGAAATGATATGATAACTCGAACAGGTGTTAATTGCATGTTATTAGATGTTTTAAATAGTTGGTGAATTTTCTGATTCCATAGGCTATGCTTGTGTTAATAATGCAACTTGACTTTCCAATAATATAACTGTGAAAGATCCAGGCTGCACTGTACAGCAAGAACAGAAACATTTTCTTGTTAATTGTGTTACTGGTAATCCTCGGAACTAGAATGTTATTTTTTATGCAAAAAATGCAGATTACCTAGGGTTGAACTATGGAGGAGAACTTTTTCGATAACTGGAAATTATATATAAATTATATACAAGAAATGATCCCTCGGTCATGCTGTTGTACATATTATAATAGTACAATTGTACATAGCCAACTCTCGTTCACCTTCTTTCATAAATAATTAATCCGATCCACATCTACTTACTCTAATTATAAGTAAATCTCCAATTTGTTTATAAATAATGCTGAGACGGTCTACTTTTTGCTATTTATTCCTGTCGAAGCGTTTCAAGCTTTGACTCGTGACACTTATCAAACTCGTTTTAGGTATCACGTATTGTTTGGATTGTGAGTAAAGCGCACGTTAAAAAGGCGGCGGCTTTTTCGAAAATTTACGTCGGAATTTTCTCATTAGCTTCGGAGGCTCTAAGACGACGGTTCTTCCGAGAAAGAGCCGGAAAGTAGGTCGCAGAAAGTGTAAAAGTAAAAATGAGACAAATTGAAAGATTTAAGAAATTAGTTGGGAACAAAAAGTATCAATTTTTGTTCGATTCCAAAGTTATTTCACGATCGTTGATTTCCTTGAAGCAAATACAATGAAGGGCTTTTTATTGGACGTTGATTGATGTAAAAGTATTTGTACGGTTCTCTCTCTTAAGGATTCAATTGCTTTATGGACCTGCCAACTAATGCTAGGAAATATTGCTTGTAAACCTCCTCGGCCTAATTAAACACTTCTATCAAATCGAAATTTCACTTAATTCGCGCATCTCACCGCCCCTCGACTTCACCAATATTATTACCATACAATGAAACGAAGCGAGGAACTAATTTTTCTCGCCACTCATTAATATAACGAATATCATGAATGGAAACGTCTCCGTTGGTCATTAGAGCGATCTCGTAAAATTGCGTAAGCTTTCTACGCGAGAAAGTAGCTCACATGCACTCATACTAAGCGCAACATTAGCTTAAGCGCACTTACTGATTAGAAAGAAAGAGAAGATCGTGTGACAGGACCGTTTTCGGTAGGGTATAGGAAAGTAACAAAGCTATATTTAGATGAACGTTACGTTGGATGAAACGAAGAGTTAAAAAGGAAAATCGGAGGAAAGCTGAAGAGAACTTTTGTTAATGGCCAGCAACCTTTTTCCAGGCCTTAAGTGGAAACACGACACTGCGCCTTGAGAGTAGATTCACTTTAATCCTTAGACACCCGTCTATTGATCACTCCCCTCAATGGTCCTCAAAGTCCTATTGGCGTATCAATGGATAATTTGGATCAATTGAGCCTTATTAAGCAATGATTATAAGTCCCAACGGTTATTGCCGATCATCTGATCGATTTCAATTGTAGAAAATTTATTCGACTACATAGACTCAGCCGATCTCCCATTCCAGAAAAGTTCATCAGCGAGCGCCTGGTGTACGCCCTCATCGCAATCATTCTAGTCATCAAACTGCTGGCCGTCAAGGTCCTCTTCGTCCTGCCAGCGCTCCTCGGCGCGGCCGCCGCCAAGAAGCTGATCCTCAAGTTCCTCCTCTTCGTCTTTCCTTTCCTGCACAACTTGTTCAAGTGGTGCGCCTACACACCCTACGGCGCCAAGCACCACATCCACCGTCACCAGATCTCCCACATACACGAGGTCGCCCACGGCGGTCACCATCACCACCACCACAAGCCCTACCACGGCCACCATCACCACGGGGTGGAAGTGATAGCGCCGCACGAGGACGGACCCCCGCACGTCGACGTATTCGCGCATAAGGACTTCTACGAGCCCTACGGGGATCCGGGTGGTCCGTACCCGGAAAACGAGTAAGTGTATTTATCACGAAATGAGAAATTACCTATCCGGGTTATGCAGGCTGAATGGATAGGATTTATTGGAAACTTCTAGACCACTGATAACAAATTCTTATTCCTAGGCGCGAGTTGTAAGGGTCGATATAGGTTTAGGGTTTCGCGTTTAACCCATCATTTCGGTCTCCACAATTAATTCTATATATCTCAGGTCTTCTGGCTCAGGTAATGGAATCAAGAGGTTAATCAGGTAAAATGCAGTAGTTTAAACAGTGTCAACCTAAGGAAAGTCCTCATATTCGTAAAATCTAAACAAAATTACTTACTTAGTTAATTATACTTTAAAACAGATTAAGAAATGACAACTTGACGAAGGTGATTAATCAAATCATATCTATTCACTTGGTCCCTGCTGTAAAGCAGGTTCACTGGTTCCATTTTTAGGCGGTTTAGCAGTTTAGGTGTTTACAACCTGACTCTTTTTCGTCCTAATTAGCTGTCAATATACTCCATTATTTTCTTTGCAAGTTTTGTAAAGGTGTTACTTTCTCTACACACACATACGCACACTCTATGTTTACCAAGTCCATTATAGGTACTTTACATCCAAAAAAGTTATCAGCACAATTAAAAATCTTGTAACTGATATGCAAGAAGTGCCATGTTAAGTGACTAGTGTTCGTATTCCAATGGTATTAATGCCGGTTGCTGCGACAATGTGTTATCCTATCTGTTGACTGGAATAATAAATTTTGTAAACATTAATTTCACTTTGGGACCATAAAATTTGACACACTTACCTGATATTTACAAAAAATGCGAATTTAAATATTAAACAGTTCAAATGAAGCTCAATAAAGTGCGTGTAGTCAAGAAAATATCTAATTATTATAGCTACAAGCCGAGCGTGTAATACCTTTAGGCTCGAATTTAAACACTTATGCTACGTGACAGTGTAATTTGTCATGCTTTTTAAAGAAATGACAGTAATTCTTGAATAGTAGCTGAAGTTCGTTGGATCGTAATTCGTTTACTTTCTAATGTTTAACTCAGCTTCTATAAAAGAATAATTGTGGTAATTTAAAAAATGCACTTAGCGTATTTCTATAAGAGCAACAAAAGTGGGAAGGAAGTTTTATATGAGAGCATTCAGTGATTCGAGCAATTTATTTTTTGTAGTTTCAATTTCACATTACGCTGTACTGGAATTCAGAATTCCCCTTTCAATAAAAAAATGAAATACCGTGAAATAAGGAAGCTGGAAGTGCGGTAGAATTTTCCAATTAATCCCGAGATCGATTCAACACAGTGAAAAAATATTCCTACGTCCTATACTCTCAAGAAATGCGCCTACATGGGAATTTGTGAAAATGTTTTTCCATATTTTCTCTTGAAAAGTAATATCACAAGTCTCTTCTAAAGGAGAAAAATTATTTGTCCATTATATCGTAAATTCGAGAAACTGCATCTAGATAGGCAATGAAAATTCGGTTTCTAATCGTGAAGGCCTTAAAAATAATATTCCTTCACCAATAACATCAAGTCTTTCCCGTCAATCCCGAATAATCCTCCCTTCGATACAAAAAGCGATTCAGTCACATCGAAATCTCACTTTTAAGAAGAACTGTCGCACGAAAATATTCCGTTAGGACACGGTCGGCTTGTCCTCGATAGTAACGAATATCTCGTCGACTGCATCACTTTCATCGACCGTTAACGCTTTTTTCGTGTTCCTTTTTTAGTATACTGCACAGGAAAGACACCGAGGAACACGAAGAGGACAATGAAATCGACCTTTGGACCCAGGGTCAGGTGAAGAAGAAACGTAGACCGACAGGTCGGAAACCCACGCCGACCGAAATCGAGAATATGGTGCTGAAGGCGGAGAAGGAAGCTTTGGTGAGATTTTTGGAAAGTTCCATGAGAAGGCCGTGTAAAATTTAATCGACTCGACTTCCCGGCTAGAATGTTGTCGATAAAACTGGAAGCTGTTTAACGTATTAAAAAATATATTTTGTGCTGTAGATTCTATTAGGCTTTAGGCATGTTATTGCACGGCTTAAAAAATCTTCAAATTGTCCACTTAAACAGTAACGATAGGCGATTCAGTTATTCAGTTAGGATATTGATGGATAAAAACGACAAACATTTAAGGGTAGTACGAAATCATAAAAACCGACATATTTCCCCCTTTTGACCCCCTTGTGCTCCTTTTCAGATCAAATTCAGGCTGGAAAAAGAGAGACAACGCATCCACGAGGAGAACCTCAGGTTGCAAGAACAGCTGAACAACGCCCTGAAAGTCCAGGATAAGCTGAAACAGAAGACTACCTTGATGAACGCAAACGTTCCGCTCACACCGGGTTTGGTACCACCGCCACCTTTGATTGTCGCGCCTTTGGTACCACCGCCGCCGCCGCCGCCATCTAAAGTGGTACCTCAGATCGTCGCAGGGTACCAACCCCCTCAGACTCAGTTCGTGTCGCAGGCTCAGAGTCAACCTTACGCCCATCAGGTCTTCAATGGAATGAGGCCTACCCAGGTGGCGAACCCTCACGGGTTCGCCGAACCTCCAGTGGGGAATGTCCAACCAGTACAAAACCAGCAAGGGATGAAAAAGGGCAACAACCAGTTCTTTGCTAATGGACCGTCCAAAACTGCCCAACTCGCTATAGGTGAGAAGTATTACAGTATGATACGATTGAATAACAAGAATATCAGGAGATTACTACGAAACTTGTAACATCTAAATCCACATTGCAGACAGTCTAGAACTTATGTTGGATGATGTTGTGAGTTTTGAAATATTAGCAACTCTTAACGTGTCCTTTTGGAGATTGTGTGAAAGCAAAGGGACCCAAATCTTTTTACATTGATGGCTATGACTAGGTAACCGTTCTGCAAACATTCAAATTAATTTTCCTCGTCGTTTCAGATTACATCAAGCAGCAACAATCGCCTCAACTTCAAACCCTCTCCGACACTTCCCCGCAAAAATCAACCCAGCCCCCAAATCCCATGAGTCTCCTACCCAAAACGACGACCCCCAAACCAAAAACCCCCAGCCCGGAAGAGGAACTCTACAGCGCTGCTGCCATCACCTACGATCCCTTCTATAGTCCCATCTTGGAGAGGATGGATAAGATCCTGCTCGAGCTCAATTTTAAGGACGAAGCCTGCAAGGAGAGGCTCGTCTGTAGCATGTACAAAAACCCAGCGAAATTCAGCCCGCACAGTAATTTGCTGTCTGTGGAACTCAGCAGGTAAGGCAAAATGTTGTTGTAACTATTAGGATTTTTTACTTTTTTAAAGTGTTTCGAAACTGACCTAGCGTAGAAACTAGTAAGAGATGATTGTAATCCACCGAAACGTATTTTACGCTTCACATAAAACTAATTATCGATATGGAAATTTAATTCTATTATTGCTTCGATCTTTTTCACGGATGTAATGAATTGAGTTCGATAATTAACGAAAGCGCGTGGAATTCCATGTGACGAATACTAGGTTGCATCTTATAACCACTGTCACTTATAGCGGAAAGACTGGGTAACCGGGGCAATAAATAATGCTGAGATGAACGTGACCTGTTCGCTAAAATCAGAGAAATTCTCACAAATATATGAACTGTTAAAAAAGGTTGCTTAAAATTTGATTCGGTTTGAAAGTATCCTGAATGTGTGCAACAGGAAGGGGAAGCAACATCCTTTTCACAAATTAGCAATACAAAGAAATCAGGTTGGTTAACCGTTCTGCAACAGGTGTTCACTTAATTACACACAAACGTATTTATAGTTTCATATCACCAGCTTTAGAAATTTCCAATGAGGTAAAAACGTTAATGATGGAATTAATCTTTATCATGATTTGTTCCTATAGCAGTTGGGGTTGAATTAAAAGTTATATTCCGTTTTAGGGACTCAAAGGAGTTACAGAAACCGAAGAAGACCAACGCGGCCGTCATAAGGTTCTACAAGTACGTCCAAGCGGCCAGAGATGGACAGGATAACAGAGACTGCCTTAAACTTTACGATTCTTGCGCCATCAACACGGAAATCTAGACCAAAAATTACTTCTTTAATTAGTGCACAAATGCAGAGGGAGTTTATTTATTATCTTCAGTGGTTAGTAGTAACCAGTTGGTTTCCAGATCTTACAAACCTTTCAAATAATTGCTAACGTTAACCAAACTACAGTTTTATTAACAAAAACCAGTCTTTTTAACAACTTTAATAATAGGTGCATAGTTTGTAAGATTTTTAAACCGAAAACAGAACGCATCATCCATGAAACATATTCATTGTCGGAGATTCTGGTTTGGGAATATCCATATCCCATACAGCAAGGGAATATTGAGGCCTCTAGACCCCCTGTAAACGAAATATATCCCTGAAATACCCTGGAGTCTAGTTGCAAGGGATGAAGTAATTCCAGGGTTTTGCGCTTTACCTATCATAGGGGTCTCCGCGGTTAATATTAAATATCCCAGCTTATCATTCATGAAATACATTTGTTTTCGGAGATTCTAGTTCAGGAATATTTATATCCCATACAGCAAGGGAAGAGTCAGGATTCTAGACATCCTGGGATGAAATAGTTCCGGGGTTTCGCGCTTAACCCATCATAGGGGTCTCCGCGATTAATATTAAATACTTCAGCTTATTATTCATGAAATACATTCGTTTTTGGAGATTCTATTTTGGGAATATTCATATCCCATATAGCAAAGGAAGAGTCAGGATTCTAGTCCCCCTGGGATGAATTAGTTCCGGGGTTTCGCGCTTAACCCATCATAGGGGTCTCCGCAGTAAATGTTAAAAATCTCAGCTTATCATTCATTAAGTACATTTGTTTTCGGAGATTCTAGTTCTGGAATATCCATATCCCATACAGCAAGGGAAGAGTCAGGATTCTAGACCCCCTGGGATGAAATAGTTCCGGGGTTTCGCGCTTAACCCATCATAGGGGTCTCCGCGATTAGTATTAAATATCTCAGCTTATCATTCATGAAATACATTCGTTTTTGGAGATTCTATTTTGGGAATATTCATATCCCATATAGCAAAGGAAGAGTCAGGATTCTAGTCCCCCTGGGATGAATTAGTTCCGGGGTTTCGCGCTTAACCCATCATAGGGGTCCCCGCAGTAAATGTTAAAAATCTCAGCTTATCATTCATTAAGTACATTTGTTTTCGGAGATTCTAGTTCTGGAATATCCATATCCCATACAGCAAGGGAAGAGTCAGGATTCTAGACCCCCTGGGATGAAATAGCTCCGGGGTTTCGCGCTTAACCCATCATAGGGGTCTCCGCGATTAATATTAAATATCTCAGCTTATCATTCATGAAATACATTCGTTTTTGGAGATTCTATTTTGGGAATATTCATATCCCATATAGCAAAGGAAGAGTCAGGATTCTAGTCCCCCTGGGATGAATTAGTTCCGGGGTTTCGCGGTTAACCCATCATAGGGGTCTCCGCAGTAAATGTTAAAAATCTCAGCTTATCATTCATTAAGTACATTTGTTTTCGGAGATTCTAGTTCAGGAATATTTATATCCCATACAACAAGGGAAGAGTCAGGATTCTAGACCCCCTGGGATGAAATAGTTTCGGGGTTTCGCGCTTAACCCATCATAGGGGTCTCCGCGATTAATATTAAATACCTCAGCTTATTATTCGTGAAATACATTCGTTTTTGAAAATTCTATTTTGGGAATATTCATATCCCATATAGCAAAGGAAGAGTCAGGATTCTAGTCCCCCTGGGATGAATTAGTTCCGGGGTTTCGCGCTTAACCCATCATAGGGGTCTCCGCAGTAAATGTTAAAAATCTCAGCTTATCATTCATTAAGTACATTTGTTTTCGGAGATTCTAGTTCTGGAATATTCATATCCCATACAGCAAAGCAAGAGTCAGGATTCTAGACATCCTGGGATGAAGTAGTTTCAGGGTTTCGCGCTTAACCCATCATAGGGGTCTCCGCGGTTAATATTAAATATCTCAGCTCTTCTTCCCCTTAGGGGAACGAGACCGGTCGGGGTCGATGAGGAACACCCTTCTTATATACCTGCTGAGAAAAATAAGGTGGAAATAATTTTCCTGGAGGATCAATTCCTCCTTTAGGGGACGAATGCCCAAGCTCTCCATCAGATAATTTATGAATAATATTTCCTAGAAGATATACCCTAAGATAAATTCTTTGATACATTCTGAGATCATTATTGCAAAGTTGATTGGATCAGTTTGATATGGTTGTAATTTCGTGGATTTGCTAAATTTGTACATATACTTTTCGTTTTATAAATAAGTATGTTATTATTGCTCAATATTTATTTTGTAAAATAATGTCATATTTAACTCTGTAGCTAAATACACCAATGAAAATACATATTTCGTTCTTGATATTTAAACGCAAAGGTTAATCTCTTGCTAATTGGGGTTCTTTCGTCAGTCGGTCGGTTTCGTTGTTACTTAGCTACAGATTTCGTTGGATGTTTAAAAGTTTAGTTATAGGTGTCGATTGTGATTTATTTAATTTATTCTATTTATTAATTTATTTATTTTGAATAAAATGTCTGCCAGATAAGTATCCTTTTCATGGAAATCATTTGTTCCTCTTCTCCTCAAGTAGAAAATTACAGGTACTTTTGGTGCAAAAATTCTTAAATAAAATTGCAGAATTGCATATAAGTGACGAACTTCATGATTCAAAATTAAAATTTGATCAAAAAACTATTTTTGTAAGTTTGATGTTGAATCTATATGTAAAAGAAAGCACTTTACTATGGGTAAGAAATTGTTAAGCAGGGGGCAAATTCAGCAGAAATCCCCTTTAAAAAATTGTATTAAATACAGATTACAATACACAGCTAGAATGAAGGATGTGTCGAAGTGACAGTTTGGGCATTTTTCTTCAAATTGAGTCACTGTAGTGTATAGAATCACTAATTAACGAAAAATTTCGATCCGTCATATCAAAAATCCTTCCTTAGACCTACAGGAGACAATTTGTTAATGAGAAAAGTGGATCAAATGTTTGTACTCCGAAAATACAAGTAATGCATACAAATTTTCTTCAAGGCATTAAGGTTTTTCGTGCATTTTTGATGTCTTTCTTACTATTTGACCTTCTCATTACAATCTGAAAATCAACGTATGGTTCACGAGTAGAAATCACAGATGGCGTATTTCAGTGAGTCTCCTCATTTCGATCCAAACCAAAACATAAATTTTGCCGAAACATCTCCAAAATATCCCCAAAAATCATAAAATTTCTTTTCATAAAACGAGTACAAAGTGAATATCTTTCGATAACCTTTCCAAGAGCAACAACTTCATAACGGCACCTCCCCATTAGTACCCTTTCCGAGTAACATCTCTCGGATTCCGAACTCGCCCAACGCTCGAGTAAAATCTAAATCCAGTCACGTCTAACCCCCATCGCTCCGATCAGTTTCTATTTCCGTATAAGAATGTATTTAAGGGAGTCGAGATCATTAACGCTGTCATTCACGTCTCACGACTCCTTATACGCGATGTCGAATGTAAAATTATTTATATTGTCCGTCGTCGTTTCGATAGGCGCGACGCACGCGAATCCTTCGGCCGTTGACGTCCTGCAGGATATATACCGCACGTGTATTTGGAATTTCGACTTCAGGTAACTGCAGAGGGTTTTATTTCGAAAAACGAAATGGGAAGTCACTTGCCAGAGTAGGAATTAAGAGAAAATTCACTTATAAAATGAGATTCATGAATTCTATCAACCTCGCCATATTTTGATTTCAGTTGTGCGAAACCGAAAGCCTTAAAATGGATGAATGAGATCGATGGAGACGACGAAATCAGGATTACTGAGGACCTCATGGTAGTAAAGAAGAATTCCACAACTGTATTAGAGGTAAATGAAAAGACTTAAATAAACACACCCATTCGGATTCACTTTGTTACCCCTGGCAGATCCTGATCGAGGGTTGCTTTGATCCCTATGTTTTTGCAGGAAAACCGCGGTTTGGACGTTTTCGAAAAATTCGAAGAATTTCTCCAAACCCACGACCTCATCGCGAAACCACCGTCCATCATCCAACCAGACGGACCTCTGGGGGTGTTGGTGCCCAGGTCGTTTCAACCAGAAGAGATAAAAGTGCCTTTGGCTTCTAGCGGTGAGTTGTATGAAAATCTCATAAGGCATCGACTACGGGTTTAATTACAGGTCGCTCCTCTAAACTGATAAAACGTATGATCGTCCCGTTCCTGCTAGGTTTAAAGTTCAAAACCGCCGTGCTTGTACCATTAGCGCTTGCACTGATCGCTTTGAAGTCTTGGAAGGCAGTTACCCTGGGGCTACTTTCCTTAGTCCTCACAGGGGCGATTGTTCTGTTCAAGCTCACGAAACCGAAGGTCGGTATATCGGTTTAGAAATAATATCGAAACAACACTGATGCAATTTATATCACTTTTGTATTTAGGTTGTGAATTATGAAGTGATTCATTACCCTCAACACGTGGATCATCACGTGGAGCACGTCGAACATCCTCCAGTGGAACACGGGTGGAACGATCCTGGCTACGGAAGGGAATTGAAAGGGAACGTATTGGCGTACCGGGCTCATCGAAAGTGATATTCAAATGTACACATTAATTATGAATAAATTATTCCTAAACATGTAAGATTTTTTGTTAAGTCAGGAGATATATTGTTTCTATAAATGGTCAATACTTGTTAACGGCACAATTTTATATGTAGTGTAGTTAGTTGGAGTAATTCTTGAAGTTAATTGTTTGTTTTTACAAATGCCTCCATCAAGCAATGAGTCAAATAGTATTAAGATAATGTTGCCAATAAAACGTCACTTTCAACCTCTAGCATATATAGTATAGCCCCCAAAATTGCAGAGAAGCCGTAATAATGTTCTGTTAAATAAAGCCCGAGATATTTACTGTTACTTAATGGATACTTATTAATTTTTGCTACATTTTTACGCAAAATACGATTTTATTGCTTCACCCCCTTGCAAGGAAAAGTGGGTAATCTGGCTTAAAGCTTAAGTCATATCAGTCACGTCTGTATCTCCCCAACCCCGGGAAATACAGACATTTACCAAAAGGAATATTTTATTTCTAATTTATTGCTGACGATACTGAATTGAAGCAAATTCCTAAAAGTAGCCCTTCTTAATCTTAGCTCATTTCATTTTTCCAACATTTCTATTCTTCTGTTTTAAAAAAAAAAATAGTATTAGCCCTGCCAAAAAGGATTGCTCAGATGATAGTTGAAAATATAAGTTAATTTGAACTGTATGAATACGAAAGAATTTATAATAATTTTGCAAAAAGCATACGTAGGATTAAAATAGTCAGACGCGTCAGAAGAAGATGGATATTATATAGCATATGTGTATAGTAAAGGCAATACACGCTGGATAGTAACATCTGGATAGTAATAAACTTAAATAGTGCCATAAATACGGCCCCTGAAGATGTCTTAAAACAGAGACGAAACGTCGGGAAATATGTATCCGTCGCAGAGGATCACAAAAGAACATATACATGTCCTTGTACTCGACTCCGAGGACCTTTGGCACTCTTTACAGCTGAACTGTTGCTTCAAAAAGTAGATGATCCACGATATTTGAAAATTTAATCCAACATTTCCAAGTAAACTAACCGATCTCTTCCCATTTCGTCTAAAGTAGACCAAAAACCTTCTAACATCCTTAATACCGCCTTAATTAACTTTTCCTTTCGGTCGCATATCGGCACGTCCCGGACCTCATTGATCAAATCGGTATCACTATTTCCGTTTCCGAAGTATATAACTACCACGGGCGCTATTATTAATTTCATTCGCGCCTTTTCCTCGACTACAATTAGTACAAAGAAAATGCAGGCTCTGCTGGTCTTTGTCGTCGTCGCGACGGTGGCTGCTGCCGATCCAGGACCTTCTGCGGCGCGTTTGGTCCAGGACATTTACAATGAGTGCGTGAGGAACTTTAAGATCTCGAACTGCGTCGAGCCGAAGGCGATCACGTGGGCTAACAAGGTGGCGCAGGATAACGTGATAGAGATCACCGAGGATCTGGTTTTAGTGAAGAAATTCGGCAGAAAGTCTGATGGTGTAAGTAGAGGTGTTGTTGTGGATATGAGGGGGATAGTGTAGTTCACTTGGCCCGAAATGTGAGTCGTGGTTTGTTTCGCAGGAAGGCAAAGGATTCGGCGACGGGATTTTCGACAGATTCGAAGATTTCCTGCAGTCTTACGACGTCGTGGCCAAGTTGCCTGCCGCGCTGGACCCTAGCGGTCCCTTCGCCGAGTATATACCGAGGAATTTCGTCCCGAAGGAATTGACGGCACCTCTGGCCTCCACTGGTGAAACATCACGTGATGCTGTGAAGATCGTATTTACGAATCGTTGTTTTCAGGGCGCTCCTCGAAGATAGTCAAGAAGCTGATCTTCCCCTTCCTGCTAGGCCTCAAGTTCAAAACGGCCGTTCTGGTACCGCTCGCCTTGGCCCTCATTGCTTTGCAATCGTGGAAGGGTCTGACTCTGGCCCTCTTGTCGCTCGTGTTGACCGGTGCTATTGCGATTTTCTCGAAATTCGTGTCAAAGGTAACAATAATCACCTAATCAAATAACGCACAACGGTGATATCCAAATTTTGATGATTGCACTCAACGCAACTTCACCAAAGAATCTAAATGGGAACACATTCAAATAGCGCAGAAAATTAGATATAAAATAATGAGTTCTAGCCAAGCATTTTTTGATAAAATGATGTGTACCTTCACATGCTAATAACTTTGAATTTTCTAGCCCCCTACTTACGAGGTGATACATTATCCTCAGCATTTCGACCACGTGGACGTTATCCCTGCAGCTCCAATTCCTGCACCGGCTGTACACTACGGACACCCCTACGCAAGGGCATTTGGTGGGCAAGAACTTGCCTATAAGTCGCACCTGGAATAGATAACTTTTATGTGATTTTTTTTAATATTTATTTGTTATTTATTGACGGAATATATTCTGAATAGCTTTGAAGTATTGCTTTTATTTATTACAAGGGATATAATATGTGTGAGGAGTCGTAATTTGTGACTAAACTGTATATTTTATTACAATATTAGAACTTGTTGTGATCAAGCACTACTAACTAGGGAACTTTTCGTTAAATAACACGCAATATATTTTTTGAATCGGTAATCTTATTTATAGAGACATAAAAGGATAAGTACCTAAGCACGTTATACAAAGTATCGAAGCATATTGTTTTACTAACTGTTTTAAAAAGGAACCTGCCTGTTTCTAACTTAAATTCAAGTGGTAACATATGCATGCCATAAGAAATGTTGAAATAATACGTAAAGTCCAAAATTACTCTTGTAGATTTACAAATGACACGTACATATGATAGTACTACAATGAAAATAACTAATAAGGATGCTTAAGACTTGAGTACTTATTGAAATATCAGGTATGCAACAATTTTTGTATCTTATCTATTTCATCTTAAAGAAAAATTGAACTTTAGGGGTGAGGCTCGTTCGATAAACATCATAAACTCAAATACTCTAAAAATGCCTTGCTATTTAATTAAATATAGCCAAAGATATTGAAAAATACTTTAAAATTGGATGAAGCAAAATTTCAGCTATCTAAAAAATACGATTTTTGGGGATTATATAATATTAATTATGTTGTGCATAGCAGCAATACAGAGAAATTTGTAAAAACAGAATATAGGAACATATTTTGGGCCCTGGTGAATTCTAAAAAGAGAATTCTAAGCGGGTTAACAAATTCCATCATGTCGTACGAGGCCCTGATTTGGAATAGAGCGATGGAAGTGCACAGAAAAGTGGAGACGTTTCAAAAGGTCCAAAGAAGGAGCACCCGGACTTGCAAAAGCTGCTCCTCAGCAGCTTTGCAAGTCGTCACTGCAAGACCCTCCCATCAATTTACTAGTACAAGAAAGGACCTTTACAGAATATTTGATATTGACACTCGCCAGGACATAGGACGATAGCCTGAGCAAGAATGTTACGTGTGTGGCAAAGAATTAAAGAATCTCTCTTAATAAAAAAACTGTCGTAGAGCTAATGATAGATGATCCTGAAATATGAACAACGATACATGAAATTTCAAAGGAGATAATGTGTGAGGTTATGCCCTTCATAAATAAAGGAGGTTTAACTGCTCCTATTTTATTGGGTAGCTACATTGGACAGATATTAAGCAAATTGAACTAACGAGTCACGGTGAGTTATTAATTAAAGTCCTATCTTACCGACTATAATATAATTATTTTCGTTAACTGGCTCACAATAGAAATTTTTCTTGTACTTTTTTCGGAGCGTACGGTACGTCCTGTAAGTATATCGATGAAAGTTCATAAATGAGACATTTAAATCAAAAATCGAAACTCGATCCGCATAATCGATTTCGAATCGACGCTTCTTACGCATATCAATCGTCGCCGACTGACACATTTTATTTCATACGTATCTGACCACGTACTCCGCGCGAAATGCGACGCCTCGCCATATAAAAAAACCGAAATATTCATATTAATATCGCTTCACCCTTATATAACCCGCATATATAACCGGAGCGACTCTTTTCTGAATCATTCACTTCGTGATGGCGGGTCTGGGAACGTTCGTCTTTTTAATCTGCGCCACCTTAATCGCAGCCTCGCCGCTGACAGACAACTCCTCAGAGGAGGACCCTATCGGTTATCTCACCGAAGAGGCGAATTCTTTCCTCGACGAACTCCTGAGGGAGGACAACGTGACAGTCGCAGAAGGCGTCCAAATAACCAAAAATGACGAAGAGATCGAGGAGTCACAGGAGGCGAGGAGTAACAAGGGATTTATTGAGAAGATTGAAGACTACATTAAAACTCACGATGCGACTTTTAAACTGCCTTTCGGTGTAGTTAAGATGGACGCGAGGAATCTGGACGAAGACGAAGTGAAGTTGAGGCTAAAGTTGGAAACGGGCAACGAAATTAAAGGAGGTGAGATATAATTGCGATTGTGCATGTACTGTGCCTTCATTTCAATTACAGGGTGTCCACACTCTCTTCCACGTTATTGTAAGTGTAATGACTGTTATTAGTACTGACTGACTATTATTACTTCTTCCAGCGAGGAAATTTAAGCTGAAGAGGCTCCTGTCGCCGATACTGGTATTCATCCTGCTCAAGGCGATAACCGTGGTGCCGCTGATCCTCGGAGCCCTGCTGTTGAGGTCCTTCGATTCTCTCCTGCTCGGCGTCGTTTCGTTCGTGATATCGGCGGGTTTGGCGATTTTCCAATTGTGTAAGAAAATCGCCGAGAACAACGCCCACGCCAAACTGTCTGCCCACGACCGTTGGGAAGGCCCACAGGGAATAGCTGCCAGGAATAGCGAGGGTGGTGCGCAGGAACTGGCATATTCTGCTTACGTGAGATAATTCGTCGCTGTATATTTATTTATTTGTGTGGATCTAGTCCGGAATAAAGGATATTTATTTGACAAGCGTTGAAGATTCGTTCCAATGTTGAGGGGTGATTTTTCCATGCAATTTTTGAAACAAATTGCAACCGGTTAAATTGTCCATAGATTGTCCACATGGATTCTCCCAGTGGATTTGTTAACACCCACTAATCGGGACATAGAAAAATGGTTTCGAAAATTCCTGAATTTGAAGCTGTAGATTTGTTGCACATCAGAGTATAACACCCCAAATATAATCCTGTAGGTTCTTAGGTCTGGACCGACAGAAAACGACATAACCCATACATAACCTATAAATTGAGTTCCGATACAAGTACTTTTCGGTGATGAAAGATTAAGGGGTTTTTACAAGAAAAGGAACAGTAAGATTCGGAACCTGGGAGTATGCTCCGTGTTTCCGTAATGTAATGTATTATCCTTGCAGGATTAGGATCATCACACCCTTACTAATTAATTTAATATATAAAATACTATATTGTGCGTAAGTAACCATCAATATCTTTAGGAACGTTAGCTAGAATAAATCTCCGTAACTTCAACCAAAATAGGAATATTTAATGACCAGGATATTCAGGATATTCTTTGGGGGGAAGGAAGTTATCACTATGGGGTTGTAAATCTGTACTGGGTTAGAAGACAATATTTTATAATTTTTCGTGCGTTTTAAAAACATGGTCTATTAAAGAAGTCCTCAGTCTGGTGTGTCTCAAATTTTGTAAACATTTACATGCAAACATCTGGTTGAAATTGTGTCACGTTGTCCTCTCTTCTTATTTAACACACATTTAATTAATAATTTCAACCCCTTACCTAAAATTAATAAACTCCCCCCCCCCCTAGACAACATTTCAATAACACAGACATACCAATTTTCTCAATTTCCTTTTATTAATAAAAAATAAATAAATAAATAAATAAATTACATCCACCGTTTCACCCTCGATCACCTTGCGTACGCAGAATAGGCCATCCCCTGCGCAGCCCTGGCGGCGGTGATATGTACAGGGGGATCCCACGGACCAGCCGCCGAGATGTGAGCGTGGGCGTGCGCGTTTTGCTCGGCTAACTTCTGGCAGAACTGGAATATCGCCAGCCCTGCCGAGATTATGAAAGAGACGAACGCTAGCTGTAGACCGTTCCAGGCTTTGATACCGAGGATGCCTATGGCGAGGGGAACTAAGGTGATCGCTTTCAGCAGGACGAAGGCGATGATCGGGGCGAAGATCCTCTTCAGCTTGGATTTCTTACCGCGAGCTGAAAGTGAGGTGTCATAAGGAAAAACCTAGTGAAGATTGTTTGCCTTGTGCTCCTTAGAGAAAAATATTGTTTCACCAACAAGTTAAAAGAAACCCGTTATTAATTATATGTGATGATTTTGTTTTTTGTCAAAGAGAGCTTAAGTGATGATTCTGATTGATACCTTCAGTCCCGAAATTAAACTTCAAATTGACCTCCGACTCGTCCAGACTCCTGGAGTCCACAGTGACACTTCCTACCAACGGCAACTGGAACTTCACATCGTAACTCTTGAGGAACTCCTCCGTGGCACTTTCCAGGTCCTCGTTTTGAGATCTCTGGCTTGTCTCACTAGGCTGATAGTCGTTGCGCCTCATTTGGACTTCGTCCGATTGCTGAAAATTACAAGAATTAAGAACAAGTGTATTTTCAGCTTTCAGCTTTCAAGCTGTATTTTCAGCTTCAGATTTGAGCTGTGGGTGGTAGTATTACTCACTCTATAACTGGCCCTTTGGAATTAATAATTTCAAACCAACCCCACAGCTCACAACCCACACTATTGGTACTTACCTGGAAGTACTCCCCTTTCAACAAGTTATCGAGGAAAGTAAAAGCTTTTATCTGGAGACAGGCGATCGCGTCGTCTTCGGCGCAGGAAGATCTCATCTTCTCCACGGCGGAATCGAGGGGAGTGCCCTTCCAGAACTCCGGTTTGCTCGATTCAGCTAAGGCAAATAGGTGACAAGCGACGAGAACTGAAAGCACTGACCACTTCCACTTGAGGGACGCCATGTTACTCCTCTAGGCCGAAAAAGGCGCGAATGGATCGACGGAAGCAGACGCGCCCGGCTTTAATATAGCTTCGCAATCGAAAGTGCGTGCGGTGGGAATATCGATGAGGTGCCGATAAGTGGATTTGTAGGATTTCGGGGTGGAGATCGAAATTCGAGATATTTTAATATGGAATTTTTGTGGAAAGTATGTAGAATATGTGATTACTGTTGGCGAAATTAAAGGTACTAAAAAAGGTTGGGAAGGGAGGCAAGATTGACGGCAAAAGCCTTAGAAATGCCACTGGACAATACGTAGAATATAATTACTTATATGAATAAAATAATTATAATTTAAAGTAATACAAGAGACCAGGAATTCATTTACCAGGAGAAAATTCTCGCCTCTATTTTTCTACCAAAGCATTGCATGATGAATTTCACCTAGGCTGTTAGGCAGTTTAGGAATTTGGAATCAACTTACAACATTTATGTTGTTAAAAAAGAGAAGGACGTTTGATACGGTCAAAGTTTTGAATACTACGAAAACACCTGCAAAAGCTGTCAAATTCCCCGGAAAAATCGTTGATACGAGCGAAAAACCGTTAAAATCCGCAGAACGGAGAGTTTCCATCCAAAATCCGTTAAGAAATCACCCGCGAAAACTGTTAAATTCCTCAGAAAAATCGTTAACAAGTGAGAAAAACCGTTACAGTTCCCAGGCCAAAAAACTTCCTACCACAGTTCATAATCAGCATTTTCAGCAGATAATTCATTCATTTTTATTTGTTTCAGTGACAATAAAGCGTCTAGTATTTTGCATGCAACACACCTCCTGTACCATCGCCAATTAAACATCCTTAATATACAATTAGTAGTTGCTAATTAACGTAAGCATCCATCTATAGCGGGAAAGCTAACGTCCGTCTGCGATGATTTCCTTGAGGGACTCCTCATTCGCATTCAAACCCCATACCGAAATATGTCGGTCGGTCATCAGCGAATGGTCTCGATATTATACCGAATGCCTGCATGTCCGATCGGATTCAGATCCCAATTCGGGAGGAATCATTTATGATTAAGTACTTTCTAATCATAACGTTTATTGCGGTATAAAAGTTAAGTACCCACGTGAGGCAGCCTCATTCATAATTGATAATTCATAGAAATATGAACTGGGGTGTTCTGTTAGGTCTCCTCTTAGGGGTGGCGTTGGTGGCGGTGGCTAAAAGTGCTCCGAGGGACAATCTCCTACAAGTGAGCGTAACAATTCCAAAAATATTGCTGTTCGGGTAATTCTAACTTGTTTCAGGGCGATGGTGACGACGTCGACGTCAGCACCTCCAGTAGGAGCTTAGCTTCCCTTACCAACTACCTAAAGTCGCACCATTTCGACTTCCAACTACCTTTCGTCGGTTCTACAGTAACCTTGAACGCTAGGAATCTAGACGAAGACGAATTGGAATTGAGGGTTAAATTAGATGAAGAGAAAACGCCAGAAGGTAATACCAAAAAGGGAATCACCAATGTTGATGGATTCATTAAAGTAGAATAGTCCATCAGTCTGCTACATATAAGAAATAACACAAATCGCACCGTTTTCCACTTTTCTGCAGGTAAACACAAGTTGAAGCTTCCCAAGTCGAAGTTCAAGATCCGCAAGATCATCGCCCCGCTGTTCCTCTTCATCCTCCTCAAGTCACTAACATGGATCCCGTTGGCCCTCGGTATAATGACGATCAAGGCGTTCAACGCCATACAGTTGGCTATGGTTTCCTTCGTATCCGTCCTGGTGCTGGCCGTGTGGAAGCTGTGCTCGAAGGTTAACCAGAAACCGCCGCACATCATCCATGAGGCGTGGGATCCTCACCACCATCACCACCACGACAGGTCCGACGTGTCCGCACAGCAGCTGGCGTATGCGGCTTACGTTCCTCAGCAGCAACAGCAGCAGCAATGATTGTATTGTGGTTGTGTAATTTATTTTGTTATAAAGATTTTAAGTTGTTAATGCATGGGTCTTATTTTGGTAACTGGAGAGTTTGGTTACTTATTTTTGGGTCTAGACCGAAAATGTGCCTTAAGTAGTATTGGGTGAGAAGCGATAAGTGAAGTTGCCTAATGAAACATGGTTAAACTGGTATAGAATTGAGTATCACAAACAAATTTACAAGTAGGGCGCTTAAGCATGATTATACTGAATATATTTTCAAATTTACTACTAGTTGGTTATTCCAAAATTAAAGGTTGCTCCCAATTCATTTTATCTCATGCCAGGAAAATATCAGATATCTTACTCAGAGCCATAAGACCAAATGAATTTAAGGAATTTTAGAGGTAAACTAAACTAGTTTTGAATAACTTAAAATGTTCAAATAGTCTCATCCTACCTTCAAGCTCTGTGATGTCATATGATAGTTAATCCTTAACCAATCAGTATCCTAATAATTATCACAGGTCTGCAAATTTTCATAGTCGGAGAGTGGGGGTCATTACCGAAATAATTTTTCTTGTAAAATCCTAACCCCGGCTCAGAATTGGCCTATGACGTCAGAATTTTGAGAAATTTGATGTTATGTACTCCAAATATGACTGTCCAGTATTTTGAAATTTTTTCCTACCCATTCCATCATCTAGTAGTGTTCTTCTCCTTCAAAATGTGCTTTTGGACGCTACCGTACGTTATCTCGATGACGGCCATTTTAAGATTACGTGATTTGATGAAAGTCATATGCTGCACTAACTTAACCTTTCATTCAAATGTAAGATTAGATTTAAATATAAAAAATGGGAATCTAAGATGGCGAACAACATTTGCGACTATTGGTTTCTATTTTTCGCCCTAAATCTGATATTTCGGAGTTTTAAGACATCGTACGCCAGCATTGAAAAGCGCATTTCGAAGGGGAAGAATAGTACTACATACCTTCAAAATAATCGAACTATAAAATATTACAAAAATTTTGAGATTCTCTCGAAAATATTTAAAATCCCCCCCCTAAATCAATTAGAGATTCTTAATTCGATATTAAATAAAAATAATTACAGTCTTAGTTCGATCTGTTTTACGATCACATCACGCAATCAAATACAATTCAGCATTTCTTTCCGCAATTAACTTATTGACCTATAATTGACACAACATCCTTTATAAATAAAATCTGTCACCTCACGTATCCCCCCACGCGTTGCCCTCCCCCTTCTTCTTTCGAATAACTTATTTATATGCCATCGCACCATCTCTATAAGGAATAATAATAAGTGAAAAACGTATCGGTCAAGAACAATGGGACCGATAGTGTTAGTACTGATTTTTTCCGTTATATGCGCCGCTTCTGCCGATGAACCCTCCTTGGTCAAGCAAGTAAGGAATGCAATGGATCCCGAGGGAAATTTTTGTCTAAAAGTGACGTTTTCAGCTATGGGACGTAGACATTAGGCAAAATGAAGTACCCACCACCCATAAGGGCCGTTCCATGGAAGAGCACCTCGAAGAATACATTAAGAGTCATGAAGCTTCGTTCCAGTTACCAGTGCTAGGATCTACTTTCACTTTGGGCGCCAGGAATCTGGACAACGACGAGGTGGACCTTAAAATAAATTTCGGGGATACGAACGAAGGTAGGAATATTTTTAATTCAAAATAACAAAGACAAAGGGATGAGTGATAACGTTAAAGTTTTCCATTATGGCTTTGTACAGGAATGGCGGAAACTGGCATCATCCAATGGAATTAGTCTTTTTGACAAAATGGTCCCATACGAGTCTTCTTTGATTAATGTTACCACGAGATTCCTAATAGAAGGAAATGTATGCATTAATGGAGATCACTGGGCTTAAAATTGTGAGCCGATTATTGGAAAATCATATCTACACACACTATTAGCAAATATTGGTTGAAGGACAAACTCATATTTTTGAAAACTTTTCATTGGAACCTACGGGTTACTCTGGATCTAATTCTTGATTCTATTATTCTACTTTTCTCGCAGCCCGCCGGAAGAAGAAGAAGAAGTTCAAGCTGAGGAAGGCCCTCACCCCGATCCTGATCTTCATCCTGATCAAGGCCGTCGTCCTGATCCCGCTAGCCCTCGGCATCCTCGGCGTGAAAGCCTGGAACGCGATCCAGCTGTCGCTCGCCTCCTTCGTCGTCTCCATAGCGCTGGCCGTCTGGAAACTCTGCACTAAAATCAGCCACGACGCACCCCCGCCCGCCATCATCCACTCGAGCCCTGGATGGGACCACGACAGGACCGACGCTGCGCAGCAACTGGCCTACAACGCGTACGCACCGGCTCAATAGGCGGGATTAGGTTACCGCGCAGCCTGGGGAGCGAGTCTTGTGATGTAATTTATTATAATTAAATTGACAGCTTGAAGTAATTGCGTTGTTTATTTAGTTTCCTCGTTATAATGAATGGAATGGTCATATATAATTTCGATAGCTTCAAGAATGAAACCACTCAAGTTTAGTGAGTTTTAAGGCTCTCTTCTGCTTGACAAGACAAGAGAATTATTACAAATAAAGTGATTTCCAATACAATTAATTAATGCTTATTGAAAACTTGATATCATACGTGCCATAACAACGTAATTATGGATATTATATCGATCCCACTATTTATATTAATAAAGTATGTAAAGAAAGAATAAAGTATGTTTCAGACTTTCTCAATATTCTGAAATTTTTTAAATAGTCTAGAATATCTTAACCGTGTGGACTCGATATTTTACATATTTTATTATTGTATTATTGCATCTGATTATATTTATTTTTATTATTATTTTGGGATCTATTTTGGGAGTTGTTCGAACGTTATAATATTGCTGAAATATTTTTACAGCCTTAAATCAAAATGTTTTTGAAGCTGTAAAACTTTTTGTTGATAAAATGGATGTACTGGTTGTACTACAAATGAAATTGGATACATTACACATTTCAATAATTGAATAGAGTCATCTCGAAATAGAAATATATTCTAAATAAAAGCAATTTTCAGCTGAATGCTTCTGCATCATTTTTTCGCCAGAATTAGCCTAAAATCACTATTTATTTCTAGAACTAGTTAGACAATTTGCAAACTCTAAAAATCTCTGTCACTAATAGAGTGTAGAGTTGGAGTAAAACTAAAATATTTGATAATTTTAATAGTCGAAAGTGGCTCTAAAATTGTTCCAAAAATACAGAAATGGGTTTTATTGAAATAGCTTTACTGCTTTTTGAAATACTTTCCATGATTCCTTTTTAAGGCACATTTTAATGGTAGATTACATTACCTATACGTGTTTTTCTTTAAATCTTATAGTCATTGTAGCCGGGATCTAACACGTTTACATAAATTTACGTTAATAACGTCCTCCCACAGTTAAAACCTTTCTGTGTAGGGCAGGACCTTTAACTTGCCGAATAATCCGTAGCGGTGCTTCACTCAAATAAGCCCTAAAGATTTTCTTGCATGGAAAGGTTCATGAGAAGGAGTGAGTGATCAAGTATAAGATTATTTCGAAAGTTAGTTAGTTAAAAATTCAATTTTTTCATACATCTATAAAATTGCATCTAGCTTCAAGATTATAATTTCATGTAAACACAGCTAATATGCAATGATCGAATTTGTTTCCGGAGCTCAGAAGGTATGTATCACACATACCCTCGGACCTCGGACTGCGCTCTTTTATCATTTGACCCAGTTCGCCTTATTATCACTGATTAGGAATGCGGCACGCAGGGTCGATAATGTAGGCAATCGAAAACGACAGACCGGTCGATATGGCACACGCACAATTTGAAAAGTGAACGCGATTACCATAAAGCGCCAAACGGAATATTAAACCGAACCGATCCGGCCGGAACCCGTAGCGGAACCACACCATATAAACCAAAGGAACAAAAAGAATTCGTAAAAGCGATTAAGAATTCCATCACAATCGATCCCCTGACCGCCATTACTCCTCGTATATAACTGCGCCCACTTGCATATTATTAGTCATTATAATTTTTTAACTGACCGTCGTCAATCATGTGGAGGTTCATGGTACCGGTGTTAGCGTTGACCGCCCTTACCAGCGGGCAGATGGCCGCCCCCAAGTCCGGGGACGAGCTCGTATCGACGGTCCTGGATAATTGCCTCGACATGGACTGCGTCAAATCGAGCGTGCTAGGGTACCTGGACAACGTCCTCGGCGGCAGTCCGAGCGAGAGGAAAGTCAAGGTTCGCAGGAGATTCACGCTTTTGGATAGCCTTATTAACGGCTTTGTTTCAGAACATCGACGTCGCAATCTTCAAAAGGGCAGCGAAAGTGCTCAAGACCCACGAGTTCAAATTCCACGTACCAGAAGTGTTACTCGAGAAGACGGACATCGTGTACAACCCGAAGACCGGACTGGACGTCGTCACTCAAGATGAAGGTAAGTACTACATACATCATATGGAACGATATACAAATTTATCTTTCCTCCAGAAAATAAGGAACCGACCATTTTCTCCCAAATAATCACGAAATAATGATTTTCATTCCAGGTCGCGGTTTGGGTCTGAAGAAGAAACTCCTCTTCCCGATTTTGCTACTGCTGAAGCTGAAGATGAAGCTCCTCATGCCAATCCTCTTAGCCATTACGGACATTAAGGCGACCAAGGCGCTTATACTCAGCAAGCTCGCCATTCTGATCGTGATTGGATTCATCGCTTACCAGTTATTAGGAAAATCAGGTAAGAGGAAATAAATCAGAAGATTCAGTTGCTGAAAAGTAGAAGTGCAACCTAGTAGCAACAGCATAAGTGTCTATGTGATCAGGGAAAATTTTAGTTGGGCTGATTTTATGATTTAGGTAAATCCCTCAATCCCATCTTGAAGCCTTGATGGCCTCTTTGATTCCATAGAGATTCGTGACATTACAGGACATTTGACTTCACCTCCAAACGGTGAAGTTTTACTAAAAAGTACTAATTTCCCGCTTTCTACCAAATTTTCAGGTATGCCGATGCCGATGTCGATGGCACCGGCGGAGCCACCGGCGCCCCTCTACGGCCCCCCGTCGACGCCGCCCCCGAACTCCTACGAACCCGGATGGGACCCGAACCAGGGTGGTCCGTACCAAAGGGTCTGGTCCGGTGGGAACGACGCCCACCAGATGGCGTATTCCGCGTATTACCCCGGAACTTCTGCTTCCACCACTAGTCACCCATGATTGTTTTTAATCTTAAAAATTTTTTAAATTATTTATTCCGTTTATTTAAATAAATAATGAAGTGTTTTTTATGCGGGGTCTTTGGAATTTGTGTTGATAGAAGGTGGAAAAATAACAAGAGGTGAAGAGAATGAAAAGATATGTCCTTACAAATGCTGAGGATTTTGATAATTCAACTTTACAGCAATTATTGCTATGTGAATTGTATGCACCATAGGTAGGTAATGTGGTTTTTCGACATGTTTGCTATGATTACATGGAGATTACCCAGGTTTCGCTTCTGATCAATAAAAAGAAGTTTCTCGAAATAAATGCATATTTAGAGGAAAAGGTGTTTCGGTAGAGAATTCAATTTCCTACAAAATATGATCATAGCCGATGCACGTGCCATCTTACAACGAATAGACACAAATTGTATCACGTAATACGACTACTCCTGCTGTTCACTAGGATTCGTCAATAGAGCCACTTTCACTAATCTATAAAAGTGTTATTTTCATAACGTTTGGAAACGTTAAAATTAAAGATGCTGCTGTATAATAAACTGGAAGGAGGATTAATTTGAATGCCACTATAAATGCGATGATCACAATTATAAATGTGATTCACTAAAAATTTTTTGTCCTCAATTGCTAAGTCACCTAGTGATTAGCGATGCCAACAACCAGGTAAGATGGAAATCCGCCTGTATTACCCGTTTGGTTGCTTGCAATCCTTCTACACCAGATGGCGGCACGTGTACTGAAACAGCAGGCCGACTCATCCCACTCCTATAAATATTTCACAAAATTCGGAAATGGACAGACTTGCCCGCGAGTCGCGTGTATCATCAGTACATTGTCATTGACATCATCGACTATAAAATCCTGCGACGATGAGTTGGTAAATAAATAATCATTTGTATAATAAAGAAGAAAACCTGGCGATAATCGAACCTGTTACTTTTTTAGTCCGCCAGAGACGAAACTCGTCGCCATACCTTCGCTGACCTCCCCGGGCCATGACGGCATCATTTTCATCGCAGCGCCCGGACCGAAGCCGCCCGGGGACCTGCGGGACGTCGTCGAGGCATCCCTCAGGATCGATGCCGCGCTGGAGAAGGAAATCGCCGTCCTGCCGATCGAATTGCCAGCCGGCCGACTCGTTTACAGCCCGACCGGACCGATCGACAGGGACTACGACGACGTCAGGGTGTTCAGGGATGCCGCCCTGAAGGGAATCAAGAGGGCGCTGCGGGCGGGCTGCAGGAGGCCTCTGCTCGTCCTGCAGGAGCACGCGGACTTCAAGGGCGCAGCCCTCGTCGCGCTGCTCGGCGCCCTGGAAGCTCTGTACACGGTATGAGTGGGGAGGTTCGGATTCGAAGGGAGAGGGAACGAGCACGGTCGTCGGGCTTACCGTTTTTATCGTATATCTACTGTTTTGATAATGCACGATCTGCACAAAAGCCTACCACGTGTTGCTTGGACCGAAATTAGCCGATTTAAGTGAACTTGTTCTAGTACAACAGTGACGAGAGAAAAGTAAAATCTTTTAAATTTTAGTTGCTATATATTGCGGCAAAGTCGAGTAAAAATGTCTGGAACATTTTTCGATAACATTTCCAACACTGTATTCATGTGTTTTCATAATCACTGATAGTGCATTTGCTCTCTTCTTATCTCCAGCGACACACCGATGTGTCATTACACTTTCAACTTATCATATCTAGTCATAATAAAAATTTTACAACTGTTTTATTACAATGTTATCAACTACGCAAATATTAATTCGATTTAAAAAAAAACACACACACTCACAATCAATTATTTATCAGTAGAAGTGCTAAGAAAATAAATCTCCGCTTTTTACGATAAAAATTTTCAAACAAGCGATCATATTAGACACATATTATTAATTAGGTCGAATGTTGCAACAGAACTTAAAACAATTTATTTTGTTTAAAATGTATGGTAACAACTTAAGTAGCAAACAAGTAATGGAAATGAGTTTGAATATTTGCTTTACATTTCCAGAAGCCTTAAAGTGCGTCAGTAAAGTCATTCTTAGAAATAATTCAATGATTGGTAGTTATTTCGCCAAACCACGTGCCAAGTATGTAACTTAAAATGTGGTACTGGCAGTTCTATAAAGAATTTGCACATATAAGGTGCATCATCTATTATTGCAACTAAAATTGCAATGCCTTTTGTTCACAAAAGCTTCAACTTATTATTCAATAATGCAGCTATAGTAGAGGCAGCATTACGAATTGGTGAAGCAAGCAGCCATTCCATTGAGGAAATCTTAAAACACATCTGCTTATATCGAGTAGAATGCCTCGCAATGGTTAAATTTCCTTGAATCAACGTTTACTATTGTGCACGTTCATTCAACTCTCGCCCTCCAGAATCTCCACTCTACTTTTTCTCATATTTTTCAGCCTCTGCAAGTCCGAGAACACGACACTTCCAAGACCAACAAAGTAGAACTGCTCGGCGTTTACCACGAGGATACCCAAAGAGCCGAGAGTCTCATATCCCTCTCCAGAATCCTGGAATCAGGCAGGAGGGTAGCTCGAGACATAGGAGACTGCGACCCGGAGAGGATGGCACCTCCCCGGGTCGAGGAGTATGTGAGGAGCGTGTTCAAGGATAGTAACGTCAGTATTGAAGTCATCAGCGACGTCGAGGAGATTAAGAAAGGGTATCCCTTGTTTGAGGCTGTCAACAGAGCTGCTAACGTGGTGGAGAGGCACAGGGGGAGGATTATATTTCTCGAGTACAAGCCGGCTGGGGACGTGAAGGAGACTCTCTTTCTAGTTGGAAAAGGTTTGTAGAAATTAGGACAGTTTTAAATGACAGGTGCTAAGTGCAAAACATTAATACTTAAGTGTAATAAACACGCACAACTGAAGATTGTAAAACCTTACAATCCTTTTTTCCAGGTGTGACCTACGATACGGGCGGAGCCGACCTGAAAGTCGGCGGCGCCATGTTGGGCATGTCGAGGGACAAGTGCGGCGCCGCCGCCGTCGCAGGTTTCATGCAGGTCGTCAGGCTTCTGCAGCCCGAGGGGGTGAGGGTCGTCGCAGGTTTGAGCGTCGTCAGGAACAGCATCGGATCGAACAGTTACGTTTCTGACGAGGTGATCACCGCCAGGTCGGGGGCGAGAGTGAGGGTGATAAACACCGACGCCGAAGGGAGGATGGTGATGGCCGACGTGCTTTGCAAGGTAGGAAAGGTGGTGATACTTATCACCAATTGTTCACAGCCCACAGATGCATATATTCCCGACGTACAGATTTTACAGAATAGGTTCTGATTCTGGTACTCATTCCTCTCTTCGTCCTTATCACTGGGAACCTGTTCCAGGACTACCCGATACGGGAAGTCTCTTTACCCGAGTTTTCCAGGGTGGTTTGTCCACCTACTGATCAACGCGCTGCATTAAAATATTAGCAACTTTCCATTAAGCTACCGTGTTGTTACTGTTGATCACACCGAAAGATTAAGTTGTCGCGGGTGCAACTTATTGCACTTTATCTCAAAAAGAATTATCATAAGTGTGAATAATTTAACAGTTTTTCCAAGCATTTGCAAGCTAATGCCTTTGCATTCCAGTCTATCTTCATGTCGACTTTACTGTTATGTTGATATTTCAGTTATTTACTTCAACACTTAACAATTCCATAATATAATCGAATTATAAAAAGTAAATATGAAAGGCATTAAAAAAGATCAAAGATCTTGAATAATTATAACTGTTATCTCTCCGCTATTATATACGGTAATTGTACCTTTCATATATCAATGCCATCGTCATTTTATATTTTTTCTATTCGAATTGTTACTGAATAAATATCGCTCCCGGGGAAACAAGTGCGATGATGTCACCTTATCACCAACAACTGATAAGACACTTATACACAGTATTTTATCAAAGTTCAACGTGCCTGCCCATAATCACCGCGCAAACGAAGAAAAACGAGATGTTGGTTGCCTAAAATGAAGAAAGTACCCATCAGAATTTAACCGTTAATAATAAATTTGAAAATGTAGAATGAGTAAATATCATCATTTGGTAGAGCACCACAATGCTATTATTAGGAAGGTTAGTAGAGCACATCGTTTAATCTATGAAATAATCATTAGTTCTTCTTTAGGAGAAAGATCTTCCTAGCTGGAATGGTCCAAAAGTTTTGCTGGAAACTTGCACATCCAAAATTCCTTTCAATGGAATTTTATACATCTTAAGGAAGTAACAATTTTATTTTTGCCTTAAACTTTATGTCGAGTCTAAAATACATATTCTACTAGTTTTTCAGAACCTTAAATGAATGAAAATGCCTTATATTAGAATTTAGAAGTTTTGCAGAAGTTTTAAGTATTTATCAGAGAACCATAAGGAACCTGGACTCCCCTAAATAGCCCCAAATAAAATCTACAAGCTTTTCCACACATTGCGTGCTTTCTAGGTCTTATAGAATTCAAGATCTAGAATGTAAAAGCCTAGATCTAGGATATAGAATTCTAGATCAATAGAATCTAGGTCTATGTAATTCTAGGACTATATGCCAAAAGTATGAAACCGCATTTTATTTTACTGTTGCAACGTAAAATAACTGAATTATCTCACCGCTATTACAACTTATGCACTTCAGAATTTCGTAAAAGATGCGCAAATGTTAATTCCACTTTAACGAACTTGTAATGTTCAGGCGACATCTATTAACGAAGGTTTACTAGAGTATATAGCTAATCAGGTAAAGTAATTTCATATCGCATAAACTGCATTATTGTATCCTTTTGTATCCTTGACTTCAACACACTTAATGAAGTTTAGAAAAAAACGTTACGTAATCGAATCAAGAAAAGACCAGAACTATCTGAAACGAAAACGAACGAAACACCATTCTATACGCTTAATGTTACAGCATAACAACAACAACATTCATTCTTGTTACTTAAGTATTAAGTAATTTCGTTACCTATGTAGATCTATTTATAAAACGGCAGCAATGCACTTACTCAGTCAACATTCAAGTTTATTATCAATATAACATTGACTTTTAAAAACTTCTCCCTCGCGTATCACGTGCAGTATGCAGACAAGTGCGTATTTTGCAATTCACGTTTCCATTACATAATTTAGAATCTACTGGAAACACGTGCGACATTTAATATCTTAAAGACCGTGAGACGAATGCAAGAAATGGAAGTGCATTAGAAACACTTACGGCGCCGTTTTTTCTTCGAATAATCAACGCAATTAAACCACCAATAAAACGACTAAATTATCATGTGAGGAAAATGATGTGTTTGACTTGATGATTTTAGTTATTGTTGTTGTTGTTATTATTGATGAGGCTGATTACATGGCATATGTTGTGGGCTTCTATATGTTAGCTTCTAAGCTAAGAACAGCTTAGACGGACCTCTTATACCTATTTTTGCGTGAACGATGCATATGCTTTCAATACAAAATCCAAAAGTTGTTGCTGTTTGTTAGTACAGTTTGTACAAAATTGCCACCTACAAACAAGCTATTCGCAACACTTATTATTTTCCCCCCCTGTCTCCCCTCTACCGTCAAACTTCGATCTGCTCAATTTCCGTTCTAACCGTAGGATCCGAGGCTTATTATTATTATCATTGCTGGCTCGAAGGCGGAACACCGATTTCTGCAAATATGGGCATCAATCAAGTGTGTACGTACATTCGTGAACTTTACGCAATTTAATTTTCGTGGACGTGAACGACCTCACGAAAAAGCCGTCCTGTTATACGGTCCATCCTCTTTTTTCTTTTATGGGTGCGTCAAAAATGCGTACTGTCAATACGTGTGGAGGTACGTTCGTACGTACCAACGGATGCGTGTGTATGCGCACGCGAGCGATGCGTACGGGAAGATCGTTATGCAAAAAAATCTCTTATTCAAATTTATGGAATAATTAACTCTGTTCTTTTTCAGTTCAAGGAGCTCGCAGTCGGCGCAGTAAATCCGCATCTGTTCACGGTTGCGACGCTCACCGGACACGCCATAAGGGCCGTCGGGGAGGGCTATTCCATTGGTAAGTTGCATTTACGGCACGCGGACAGTAAAAGGCACTTTACGTACCGAAAATACGAACGTTACGAGATTACCCTTTAATGATTCATTAGGGTGTTTCCACGCTTTTAAAGTGTCGAATTAATCCACCCCAAACTGGAAGACATCCCTCCAAAAGAATCAGTCAGCCTTTAGACTACACCATCCAAGTATAAAGTTTCCTTTTCTCGTATTGTTTATTCAATTTGTCGATACCATCATTGAATCGAACTATCGCCGGTTTCCATCTTTCCTCGTTTGATAATCATCGGGCTGAGTAACAAATAATTAGAATTAACGGCGATCATTAAATGATCGTCTTACATCACTGCGACGTCGTTGTTATTTATAGCTCGACGGCCATAAACATTATTTACAAATACAACTGTTATGAATGCAATGCTTAAAATGTGCATGCGGTATTTTTATATTTTTCCCTCGGCCAAACGTTCAGATACAACTGTCAAGGATGCGTATGCGTTGAACTGAAGATATAAAATTTTATTGTTAATTGCGGATTAGTGCATTACCACTGTCGGAGGAAAAACACGAGTTACCTCTGAATTTGGATCGTTTGTCGAATATATTTTGTTTAGTCCACACATCCTGAAGGAAACTGAAGGGAGCAATTGTATTTTCTCCCTTGCCCCGCGCAAGTTAGTCGCGTTAATATTTTGAGGCAATTAGTTTAATGAGTTTGGTAAACACTGAAGTCATTCTCCTTCACAAGTGTAATTACCAACGGATAATACGATTTCATAATAATTATCGGCGCCATTGGAGAAAAATCCGCCATATGATTAAATCCCGGTGGCAAAAGGTGGGGTTTGTCATTGATCGCAGGAGAATGTGACAGTTCTGATTCATTTATGGAGATATCATAACGAAATTAATAAATCATTTAATTAAATTATTATCACTATTTTTAAATCGATTTTGATTTACTGCGACGTACCACTCGACTAGAGGAAGTTATGATAAGCTCTCCAGATATGTGAGGAATCTATTATAAATACAAGGTAAGTGCATTTTGACCATTTTGCATTCATGCCATGACCTCGTCAACAACCACTCGTTTCTGGTCAGCCGATATAATTTTTTTAAATAGCGACGGTACGGGCGTTGCCGCTCAGCTATAATTCTAATTCCAATCTCTATTTTATGAAGGCGCTGCAGGATTGACTGTGATTTTACTCACCTACTTTTAAATAGGTCAAGTATAAAATTAATACAAATCATTAGATCGCTTTTGAGAAAAATCCGCGGACCGTAGGTGCAGCTCTTCTTTACGATATCACCACATTATAAGTTATACCTATATCGAACTGAAAACATCTCTTGCTGTTGGTGTTGCAGTACAATTTAGAAGTGGTAAACGTTATTGTGCTTAGTGTCGTTTGCATGGGTGACACTTTTCATTTATGAAATGAGATTTAAGGTTATCCCGCGCCTACCTCTTAAATGAATTCTTTTCAGCCTTGGACATTTATTACTACTAGCGAAAACTAATTAAAATAACCAACATCCAAGCTGTGTTTTCCTCGTAAAACTACGGGCAAATAAGAGCTTCTTTGCTGTTTACTGTATTGCGTTTATTGCTATTACATTCGTAGGCCAATAAATGCAAAGTATGACATTAGATTAGTAGGTTAAGTAGGGAAAACATTATTAATACTGTTGCTGGCTTTTAATGCTATGTGAAAAAGTTGGGCAAACAATATAAAGTGATATGGGGTTCAACAAAATGCTGTCACCTAATAAAATTAATTAAATCTACTTAAATAGAGCTTAGTAGCAGGTAAAGTTTGGTCTGGACTATCCCTTACATCATAGTAAATGTATTAATGTCGGTAAATAAGCTGCTCGAGGTTTGATGTACCTTCGTTGAACCGATTTTCATTTCAGCTTCAGTTGTTTAAAACGACGAAAGCTGAAAGCAATCCATACACGTTTCTATTCCCCAACTATTCTATATAGCGGACCGCCGTCATTTCGCCATCAATTAAAACCGCTGTTAACCTACAATCATCGCTCTTTCGCCGTAGAGAAAAATATTGTAATTTCCTCGCGCGAAGCGGTATCCGGACGTGGGGAAATGGGGACAGTTAGCGGTCATAACGTAAATAAACCTGACGGATTTCGATTACAAGTGGCCGACGTGCGTTTTTTTTACAGTTACCGACATTTTTTATTTCAGCACGAAAAGCCCATGGTTAAAAAATACGAACAAGACGGCAAAATGCGTGCAGGAATTGAAATAGAGGGGAGAGAGAAAGAGAGAAGAAAGGATTGAGTGATGAGTTCCCGTTATATTGGAATGGATGGCACAATTCCTCGTGGGCATTATTAGTCAGGTGGTATTAAACGGTGGTTTACGACATTCCCGCCAGATTTGGCTAAGTACAGATTTTTATTGGTGTCGTGCCAATTGCTGCTAATCTTGCTTGGCTTGGCTATATAGAGGCTCCCTTTTCAAACCAAACAACCCAAGGCACTCAACTCATGAATTCTAACCTGGAAATTCACACCTGTAAGCTCATCATGGAAATATTTAAAGATAGATCGCGAGTCTTGATAGATTCCTCTTAAGCGAGGGACGAAACCATCTAGACGCAATCGTTCTTTTATCATGCTTTATTGAAATGCTGTAGATGCTGTAGTTAAAATATTGCTTTAAAAAAAGGGCGTGTAGTAAACATGCAATATTAACAACTCTTGTCATTTAATTATACTTTATAGTTTGTATAGTTATATTTTTATGGGGTTCCTTCTAAATAATTTTGCGCCCACATTTCACTACATAACAGTGAGTTCTTAATATCCCGTTACCATTTCGGCTGAAAATCGTGTTTCGATCCAACATTCAGTAGTTTTTGACGATTACGCCCTTGGCTCTTTCGCCATTGTATCGAGTAAAAAGACTATCGCCACATGAGATGGTGGGTATCCGCGTCCTCTTTATGGAGACCAGTTCTATTTAAACAACGTTATTGGATCAATCAGAAAAGTTTCCGTCACTTAAAAAATAAATGCATTGCAACAAACAATCTGATATTCGAGACCAATTTAAAAATTCCAACAAAATCGACACCCGATCAAGGATATCCCAACCTTCTCGACTTTTTTTCCGAGAAAAATCACGTCGAATCGATCCCGCGAAAAAAACAATAAGGAAACGGAACCTATGATCGATTTTTTTTCTCCCAATCGCCAATCAAAACATCTACGACTCGAGACAATGCATCGAGGTACGTGGGCTGCGCCGACGTATCCGCATTTCTTATACATATGTAACTTTACGATCTGTTTACGCTGAAAAGTGTATCTGCAGTGAATTTATCTGCTCCGTGAATGAGGATTTAATCGAGAGGATTTTCCTAACAGGACGTAACGGAATCGAGGTTGACGACGTTAGGCTATTCGATACGATTTGTCATATTTTACGCACATGAGCGTGTAAAAGCGTAAAACAGGATGTGTTACAAGCCACCGTTTTGAATTTTACAGAAATAAAATTATTTATAATGCAGAGTGAACTCAGAGTGAATCGAGAAATCTTCTCAAAGAAGGGTAGAACTCATTAAAGAAAAATTGTCACCACCGTATCACACGTTTCCACGTTCAGTTACATACTGATAGTGATGATCTGTTGTATAAAATTACGAAATTACTTCAATCATCGAGGATTTTTGACAGCCCTGATGATTTCCTTACAGTAATGGACAACGGCCCCGCGCGCTCAGCAGGCACCGCAGGAAAACTGCAGGAAGCCGCCGAGAAAATCGGCGATCCGTTCGAGATTTCCACGATACGTCGCGAGGACTTCTCGAGCCACCGTGGCGAAGCGGAAGGGGACGACGTGATCCAAGGGAAATCACAGCCTTCCACGCAGACCAACAGAGGTCACCAAGGTAAGAAAAATTTTCTATCTTATTTCGAATAAATCACAATAACTGTCTGAAATATTTAATGGATGACTAGGGAGTTATGTGCTACTTTACACGCTTTAGTAGTTAGTTGCTCATAACGTACTTCTGGAACTTTCTACTTCAAAACAGCCTTCAAAGGGAATCCACATTGTTCGTGCAAGTTCTACATAATTTCATTTCAATGTCAAACCTTAAAGAAAGCCTGGAATACAAACTCCAGAGGTTATTCAAAAACCTCAAATGACTAAAATTGCTGACACCGTTTACCCCTGGAATATCTTTTAGGCCCCGCCGCTTTCCTGATCGTCGCCTCTGGTCTGGACAAGCATGGAACAGGCAGCGCATCGCCATTGAAATACAGTCATCTGGACATCGCTGGATCGAGCGGCTGTGTTCCAGAACCTGCGACCGGTGCTCCGATCCTGGCATTGGCTCAGGCTTATCTTCCCCTCTAATCCGCTTAATACATGTTAATGACTTGTTAATCTTAATATTAATAAACGAATCGTTCGAGTTGCGGTTTAAAATATAAACGGCGACAATTAGTATTTATTATGTATGTGCACATACAGTAATTAAACGGTAAAAAAATAACGTAGAATAATCGAAAGACTATCAATAAGAAATGAATCACTTAATAAAGTTCAAGGTGATAATAAGAGTATATACGTGACAAGAGCTGCTAAAACTCTTTAAAAAACTGATGCAAGTATTCAAGGTTGCGTTGCAAACAACGTTATAATAAAAATGTATAGACAAGCGTAATGGAATATCAGCGGAAAATTTTAATCAAAGGGATGAGATTACCAATCAATTTTTGACTCTAACACCCTATGCGTTATTATCACTTGCTTCATTTTCGATTAGCTGTACCATTTAGTCACAAATCATTTGTACACCAACGTTAACCACAATTAATTGACAGCGTGTATTACGAAGGATTTTCTTTCGGAATGTTACCATGCAATTATGTACGAGAATCCTCAAAAAACGCATTTAAATAAATGAGAACACTTTCCCTAATGTCCATGCCTCATGAATTATTCACGATACGAATTACGCTCCGACGTTTTATCCTGTAATTGTACAAAATAGTAGTAATCCTAAAATTTTTAATGCTCTGCTATAAAAGGAAGATTCCGAAAAGATGAATTTAATATGCGGAGCACCGTAGGTGTACCTGATTACCTGAGAACTTGAAACTTTGCACGCTTATAATTTCTGCCCCCAATAGGTTCAGGAAAGTCAAGTGTACTTTTCAGAGGGGGTGAAATATGCTCCTGTCTGTTTTATCCCGAGCGGCTAGAAATTTTAAACTTTGCATGATTTTAGTTTCGACCTGGAATTCGCAGTTGACCCTGTAGATGCAGATCCCGACATATCCACATTAACATATTAACGTATGTATCCGATTAACATTCGTAATCACATCCTAGTTTCACCGTGTCAAAGTCGCACTAAATGCTTTTATTATCTTCAAGATTTATGAAAGCAAAAAAATGAACACTTAAATAATCTTTGAATTAGTGGCTTTTTATTGAAACCATAGGAATTTTATTCACGTTTTTCTGCTTCGTGCCGGGATGCATATTTAATGAAATTTTTATGTCTACGATGAGGAAAAAAAGCTAATAAATATTTACGTTTTTGCGGAATTTCTGTTAGGTTCCCGAGAAAAAAACCAAAAAAAAATCGTGTAATGACAAGCTCTAGGATCATTTAATGTAAATTTACGATTGTAGACACCTCGTGAGCGTAATTAATATCTAACTAGTTAGACACGTGATTAGATGGATCGAACGCCTTATGTTAGTGAGGATACAATTGTTTGCCGCCAGGAAACTCGATTAGATGCAGGGATACATCAAATAGCTTAACAGTAAGTGCAAAAGTTGACAATATCCGTATCCCTTTTTCATAATCACGTACTATTATAACTAACTAAATATGTTCTAATGAATATCATCAAAAAATTGAATATTAATTTCGTTATTACCTTGTTGTTATGTGACGCAACCTAGACTAGATACTTATATAACTATTTTCCGCCAATAATCAACCTATATAATACATAATTCCGTGTGATCTAATCTCGGTTTTGAGGGAAACGCAAGCCTTCACGCTTGACCTTCTACCACCAAAACATCTTATGTAGACTTGTCTAAAATTATGATAAATATCAACAAATTAAACAGCTGAACGGAATTCGAACAGTTTTTTTTTTGGTAAAACTTGACTAAAAATAAAAACTTTAGCCTTCATAAACGGTGGCGCCTAAATGCATTAAAAACAGTTTTTTTTTTCGTTGATATTTGATCGATTATAAATTCGATTAATTATTACCGCGTTAATAAATCGATTCTTGTACGGTTTAAGAGAGAATCTCCGTCTACTTGAAAACTCTCTACTGACGTACGACAACGTTCACTTTTGTTTTTATTGTAGAAATTAGATATTTGCATTCTGCAATGAAAGTGGGTATATTTTATGCTAGGACACTACTTTCCTAGAAAGAACACACCGGCTGCATATAAAGTGTGACCGAGGAGTGCACAAACCATCCAGTTTGTATTACATACTAACTATTTACAGGGGACTCGAGAAATATTTATATATAGAGTGACCTAACGAAAGGAGATGGCAAATCGGGCGAGGAGTAAATTCTAAAATGGAGCAGTCGATATGTGTAGCGTATCTATGTTTCAGGCCTTATTAGAATATGTACAATCTAATGGCGACAGCGTACAGCTATAAACGAGATATTTTTCAAATGAATTGATTTCAGAAATTCATAAAACTTACGGGGAAATTAGAAGTAGGGCGCTTTTACTTGTTTTTCGTATAGAAATCGCCTAACATTTCAATTAGTTCTCTACAAAGAAAAGAACAAAGTGTGCGATCTATTTGCGATTTAAAAAAATATCTGTTATGTTCAAAGGAAGAATTTAAATACAAACACGAGTGACTCATCCCTCACTATATCGCCGTATGGAAAGGATACAGCTGGCGGCATTAACCAAGTGGCGACAGGGGTCGTGAGCAGCACAGGACACGATTTATTACCAAGAGAAAATCATCGGATGCCCCTATTCGCATTTTTTGCAAAAAATTTCAATTTAAAGGCATTATTTCATAAACCTTTGGTTAAATGTTTGTAATATTGAAGGTGCTTCATTGGAACACAGTCACATGTATAATTTCAAAACTTTGGCGAATAGATGTAAGTGCCTCCATTTTCCATATGATGGCGGAAGATCCAGTTACTCTAACATTATTTCGCCTCTATAGCAGAACTGAAATTATTTGAAACTCCCCGTTAACGGTCACCCCTCGATTCAATTTAAATACAAATCCTACAAACTTGAATTGCTCGGTTCGTTCTTGAGATTTATATTTCCTGGTGATCTCTATAATTTATTTTTTTTGCAAAGTCAAGACCTCGACTTTTATTTGCAGGTGTCCTCCAACGCAAAATATTTAACGATTTAAAAGTAAACACTTCATTTTTTGCAATTTCATCCTCCCTCGATCGATCTTGAAGTCTTTTTGTAAATCTCTGGACGAATTATTTTCTCGCACCTTTTTATAGGACAACAATTTCACTCGAGTGGGAGTCATAGAAACCCACACTCGATTCGACCATTCAGGTGACAATGTCACGGTTACGTGCGATAGGTGCGTAATGTTTGCGTGAGCGTGACACTGGTCTAATTGGCAAGCTGACCAGGAAACGTACGGATACCCGACAATGCCTCGAAGATCGCACAAGTACGATCTAAAAGTAAGTAAATAATTCTAAATGCGCATTCAAGAAAGAGGTTATAAGTACTTACACCCCTCTTTTTAGTAAAGATATTTAACTCCACTGTTCTAGTTTACAGTTTTAAAGCTAATTATTGTCGAACAGGTTCATTATTACCGATCCCTTCAGAGTTCGGCATCTAATTTACTTATCGTCGGCTGTAAATCAAGGAAATATGTTTTCGTGTAAAAACCCAGCCAATGTCACACAGACGGATTTTAAGTTGCTTCCTCGTCGACGTGAAAAAATAACGAGAAAAGGTTAAGAGCACTACTTCTCACTTCATTACTCGAATAAACAATCGCGCCTTACTATTAATAAAATCTAATCTACGATCCTTGTTGTATCCTTGACCAAGATTAAAGAGGAAACAGATCATGGGAAATTAACCGGCGAAATCCACGGGGTACAGTTCCATTTTTCGCCCTGTAGAGTCACCAATCGACTACTTCCTGTATATATCCACACACACAGTGTGTATGTTAATAGCACATTGACACGATGTAGGTTAAAAGAATCAAATACACCGAACACGCATTTGCTTAAGTACTGATGGATAATTTGCATCGTTGTCTGGCACAATGGGCAGGTCAAATACGTGCGAAGACTGGTAGAGTTGGCGATGTACGTTGCATCATTTCAGTTCTAGAAAATGACATTAAAACGTACGGAGGAAGTCGATTACTTGGCGAAAATGTACGTGACAGTTACAGATAAGCTGTTCATCGGGTAAAAATTTCGTTAATAGAAATGATACGATAGGTGAAAATGCTCTTCTCTCCCATCGAGGAATTCATCGTTTCTTCCCGCGCACCTTCATGGTCGATGAAATCCCGATTACAATTAAATTAAAAAGAAAATCTCGCCTAAGACAAAAAATTAATTGAGGAAGTAGGAAGCCGTTCGCGATAAATTCATAAAATGTACTTACTATCAAGAGTTGCGGAATCATCACAAAAACAGGACAATAACGAAAGGATAAACCGATTTTTTGAAAATTATGTTAATTCCTTCTCTCAGCTTAGCAACAGTCCCATTATATTATGCAATGGCTTTAAATGAATTCGTTTTCTTTTGGCGATAAAATTCGAATTAATATGAAAAATTTATATATATGGAAATGCAACGCGACAGAAATGATGTAATATCTAGTTATCCGTGAATGTTGAAAATTTAATTTAATCAACGCACATTCAAGGATACCAACCGATCAAATACAGTCATTTGTTTAGATATAATGTAACCAGTAACGAAAAAACAATATATGTCTGTGTCCACCTGTCAAATTAATTAGAACGACATGCAAAAATTTTGGAAACAATTTTGAAGTGTCATTCATAGATACGTTTCTAACATTTACAGGAATTTAATTAAAAATGAAATTAATATTACAGTAATATGCAACACGTACAAGAAATTTATGTGTGTGTGTGCATGATAGACATGATAGGCATTATATTACATAAAACCATGAGGAAAATTTAATTTCCGGTATTTAATAGTGGCTAAAGGACACTACCACTTCCATTTCCTAGCTTTTCTTTCCTAAAAATTATCTTTCCCGTTTGTAAATTTCCTGATACTTCCGTTTGCAACAAATGAGATATTTTCCAAATCAAATAATTTCAGAACTTCATGAAATTGAAGGAAATTAAATTTAGTGTGCTTTTACATGTTTCGTGTATAAAAATTGGCTGGAATTTCCATTAATCCACTACCACCAGGAAAGAAAATTTATATAAAAAATTTCCTGTTTGAAATATTAGTGAAACCCATAGGGTACCGAGTTAGTAAAACGCTTATAGATTTTATCTACTCCGTATTTAACATTTCCTCTCCTTTGTTAATAATTATCCAACGAAAAATTTTCTAGTTATAATCCAAAAGTTTATAAAACAAATCACTCTTGGATTTTTCCGTGAATGACCTTTCCTTTCGAAAATTTCACTTTCCTCCGGCGTCGTGTGATTTCGGGAGGAGATACAAGCGAAGGCACATCTCCCAATAAAAATTCTCACTTCATTCGAAATCTCTCATTAAACATTCGTTGACCTCAAAGTCTTGTTTATGTTTGGCTTCCCACAAACTAGCAAATTCGAGACACACGTCACATTAACATTCTAAAAATATTAACGATTCCGTGCGTTCCCTTCTCCTGTTTCGAAATAAATTACTTTCGTTTGGATAGTCATGCACGAAGAATAGAGCAATTAGGATTTACGGCCAGCAAAAGTACCAAAACGCATAATAACAGAGTGTTTACCTTTAACGGCACTTATGGGGGGCTTTTAACCACCAGATCATCGGTCCGGTACCATTTGGTTAGCACCCACCCAGAGATGGTACCGTTATAGGTTTTTAGCCCACTTCCGCGTTGAAAAAGCCACCCTGCGTTTTTTTACGACACGTTTCCCAGAAAACAACGGATGTTTAAGGGAGGACCTTTCGATTTTTTTTCTTCTTCTGCCGTCCCTTTATGAATATTGAATTTTTTGTGGCTGCCAGCTTGAGCAGCCTCCGGTCCCTTGGAATTAAATAGTTGACCTTATGGTGACCATCGCTAATCGTGATGAATGATGCAATCGATGATTTATTGATATTGGGGTAGAGGGTCTTAATTGGACCTCTCGGGATTTTCGTGGGGATTTGGCGTACAGTCACCGTTATCGACGTTATTGAAAGCGGGATCGACATGTGGCCGGCTGATCTAACAGTACGCTACATCGAAGCAACGCGATTTTCTTTTCTTTTCGTGAATTTTTGCAACGATACACACTCTCTCTGTCTAATCGGGTTCGTCAACCTCCATCAAAAACATCGAACTTTATATTTAGTCGTTGTTTTCCCAAGGTTGTCTTAAAATTGCCGCTAAAACTGACTAAAATAACTGCAAAACGGAATCGGCGATGGGAACACGGTCGTTTGCGTGCGACACTTCGGCTTAAAACGATGTATCAATTGGAATATTGACGGTTTCGGGCAACGTTAAAAGTTTTTGATACAATTTCCCTTCGACTAAAGTAAGGGTGAAAACTCTTGTATGTTACTTACAATTTCAAGCCGGAAAAATACTGCATGTTCCTTATATGATCAACTCAAAGCAATAAAAAACTGTTGTTCTGCTTATTTCTTCTACTAATTCATCATGAAATACTCAGGGGCAGCAGTAGCCCCTCTTAATACCTTTTTCAGATGAAGAATCATGGAAGACAGCTTATCACCTTCTTCAAAAAACCTATTTATTTTCACTTTCTTTCTCTTCTTCCTGTTGTTTTTCTACAACCCTTTTACATTTACTGGGTCAGGTCTCTCAACACATATTCTCTGATTATATTTATATCAAATTCCGTTTTTCTTTTTCCTATGACGAAGGCCAGTTTCTTTCGTTCTGATCTCTCTAAGAAACTCCTAAAAACTCTGAATTCACAACTCTTCTGAGCAAAACACTTTAGGCAAGTATTCCAAAACTTTCCTTCTGTTCCCCCTGGATAATCCTGCCTTTAAATTGGCAGGATTTCGTCCGAACTCTTTTCAAAAGCATTTAGTAATGACCTTTTCGAACTGGTACAAGATTAATCGAATTAAAATATTTTATATGGTTCAGTTAAATTTTATCTTTGAAATAATTTAACTAAACAATTATTTTTCATAGAAGTACTTCCTTCGATGCCCAATTTGCCATTGTAGATACCTTTCGATGGGTCTGATATGTTAAAAATATAATTGTATATATAGAAAATTATATTTCTGATGAAGTATCCGTTACATTAACGATTTCCATATTCTTAATATCTAACAAACTGAACCTCAGTTCAGTGACTCTTAGAATCTATCGCAGGACTAGAAAATTGTACTACTTTGCGTAAAACGATTCACAACGCGAGGTTAACTCGTACTATACATTGTTTACCGAAAATTCGCAATGAAACATGCCACCGATGTCAATAAACTTGATAATGTAATTATCACGGCATTAATCAAACGCGTCAATGATTTTACAACGCGTAAAGAACAATAGCAGGATTTCGATTGTTGCATGATCGCTAATAACAAATATTACAGCTGCTAGTGCAATATGACACAAGTACGATTGCAAGTGAAACCCAAAAACACCTCAAAATAATTTTTTTGGAAATGTTTAAAATTACCCCGCAGATTCCCTACTGGAGACTACAATCTGCTTTAAAAATTTTACTTGATATCTCAGAAACGACATTTCCGACCATAATCCATTTCCATTCTCGTTCGTTCGAACAAACACGAAACGAGATCGATTTTTAATATTCGGTTTGTCACCCGAAGCGACGTTTCACTAATTGTAAGGTCATACAAGGCTCGCTGCTCGGACGCCATAATTACTTATAAAAACTTAATCAAACACTTCCGTGTGTATTCCATTAGCCATTAGCTATGAACATAACGTCGACCTGATTTGAAAGTTTGCTTACATTTTTCTGTCCATGTCGTAAACTAAAAATATCACAACAGTCTAAGGAGGGAGAGCGACAGAGCAAATGATATAGATGGAGAAAAAAATTGATACATTATGCATATAGATGTTATCTCAGGAGTATTAATTAGGGACCATTTAAGAAATATTTCTACAGCGAGTCTATCAATGGATAGACGTGGAAAAGTACGCATCGGGGAAAAGGTAGTTAGGCGTCAATGAAATAATAAAAATTACGCACAGACGTAATATAATATAAAAGAACAAAGGAATAAAACAATGAAGAATATTATGAATGCTCATTTAAATGCAGATTTTTGACCTATTTCCTTTTTGTTTGTTCAACATTCCATGTTTATTTATACATTAAAACGTTTTATGTCAAGAAATACCCGTGTAATATGTTTGACACAACTGGCACAATAATTTTTCTAGTATAAAACTCAACAAACATCATTTACAATAAAGCTCTCACAATATAAAATGAAGTAGGTACGTACCTCCACCTAAATTTCGGAATAATTGGCGTCTACCGGTTTTATTATAGACCGTTTTGCAACCATCATAAAAGGCTCTAAAAATTCCACTAGTTTTATTCAAAATTAGGCGAGGTAATAAAAAGTGCAACTCTCTAAGCAAAAGTTGTAAAAAAATCTGCGTCAAGGTTCGCATTTTATGCTAACGGCCCTGAGGGTCTTTTTTCTAAATGGATTGCAGATTTGCTAACATGCCAAAAAGCCTGAGATAAGAATAACGTCTTTGTGGAATAGATTGAGATTGCTCGATATCCCGTCGTTAAGGACATTTTTACCTGAATGTTAGTAAATTGTCGATACTTTCTGTATTCCCTTTTGAAACCGAGCAGTTCGAGAGACGTTTACGTAACAAATTGTAAATTCGGCATATTAACCCTTTCTTTTTATGTTTTACGAGGGACTAAAATCATCATAAAACATTTTTCCACGTCCCAAGCTAACTTATATTGCCAGTATGATTCATAAATGTGAAATAGTGCCATAACAGAACGTCCTTTACTCTTTTAGTGGCTGTATAATGCACACAAGTTTGTATAACAAAATGTAACATTTGATTAACAATGTTCTCAGAGGACAGACTGAAGTTGCTCAATACAATCTCCAAGTAAACTACCTTTGTTTTATCTGCTACACAAAAGTATGGAATCTGTTAATAAAGAAGCAAAGCAAAGCAAGCCTATGTTAACAATGAACTCAATTGCAGTGACTTTTCTTCCAAATCCTTCTTTTGCAATATTTATAATGTAACACACAATAGATTTGCTTTGTGATGCACACTTGACACATCACCTCAAATTAGACACTTTTTACACAGCTCACACCACTTATGCCAGAATTAGTTTTTCATTTGTTTCAATGTTAATCCGACTTTGAAGTTACCATTTCTTATTAAAACAGTAGAAATATCAAAGAATCGTTTGGTAAGCAGTACTTCCAATTTACCAAAAAAACCTTGCCTTTACTTAAAACCACGTCTATTAGAACGTTATTTTTAATAATTTTTTATGAAATTTCTTCAGTTAAGTAAAGGGATTTTCCTTTCAAAGTTTTTGTTTCTAATGATTTGTACTTTAATACACAATACACGACAATGACTAATATTTCCTGCATCCACGGTCTCGTACATGTCTGAAATTTCCACCTCCTCAGTAAAATTATTTATGTGCTAAATGTAAATCACGACACGATTAGTAATGCTAATTAACTCCTTTCCTCGTTCTTTTTTTACATGTTATATTAGTGATTTATCGTTTAGGTAGAATTACTACTTCACGCAGTTTTAATCAGCAATCAACAATTTCGAAATTGACCACATCCCACGTCTGGCGCGTCCGTCGTCCAGGTATAAAAAGGGACGAGGAGCGAAAGGGTTTATGGCAGCATTTTTTTGCTACCACATCGAGGGAAAGAATGGAAAGGCTTTCGCCACAGATAAAGGGTTGTTTATGCCTTTTACCCTTTTTAGTGTCGACAAAAAAATCGGTCGATGATGGTCCCTTTATAACGGCTATTTGGTTCTTTCCATATTGCATAATTATAGCTCGACTCAGGTAGGAGGGAGTCGTCCCTTCCGCGTTAATCTTGATGGAACAGGTGGGGGTTTGGGGAAAAAAATTGGACTGTCGAGCAAAGGACACGTCGACTACATTTTTTTAGCCCTGAGTTTGTCACAAGTACAAGTGTTCGGTAAATAAAAATTGAAAATTTCCTCTTAATTCCATTATTCATAAGGGTGGCAAAGCTGAGGGTTAAGCATTGCCATTTAAAAAATTACTACCGATCTTAAGTTAAAAATAACTTAGATTATTTAACTGTGCCTGAGCAGATAGAAGCTTATAGCTCAGGCTCCAAGGTGGTCCAGAAAAATCTAATTTCCTAGTCATCTTTAACATATCCGTAGCATCGCACGCAAAAAATTTGAAATTTATGATGGAAGTACCATTACGTCCGCCGTGACTCGTTGACCGTCTTTGTCGATTTTCCCCATCGCATCCTCAACTACTTACCGAGACAGAACAAAACCTGCATATTACATAATAAGAAAGAACTGGTTGTAAAATTAATTGCCCATTCGGGAATGTTCCCCCTATGATTTCGCGATTATTTCTCTTTAGCAGTAATCACAGCGTACTTCGTGATCTATTAAAATCTATATAACAGAGGCAAAATTATTTAAAGCCATAGAGCGGATTACTTGATAATATGCTGCATTACATCGTTGACTGAAGAAATTTTAGCAAGACGCGCAACCGACCTTTCTTATTTAAAATTACGTGAGAAACAGAAAGAGTACTTTTCCGTCTCAAAAACATGTCATTTTGGCAATTTATTTAAACTGGGCGCCGACCCTTTTTCTGTCATGGAATTTCAAACCAGATGAGGTGAATTTTGGAAGTTCGATTTTTCAAAATTCCGACTAATCGAACTTTGAACGGCACTTTTGTAGTTTTATCGACCCCTCTGATTACGAGAAAAATAAGGAAAAAATTCTCCGAAGCCTAATTAAAAAAATAGGTTTTTGAATTTCAGACTTCATCTCGGATTATCAGCTGTAACTTCTAAACTAATCACTTTGGAGGAAAACTGACTTCAGATATGCATTCAGCACGTTCAAAACTCCCCCTGTACCGATTTTCAGGTCGTTATGAGGAAGTTCATTTTTTCGCAAAAATCGACAGGGGTAGGTATGGAAATTTTGTCAAATTTTCGATGGAGCCAGAATTGCCTGAAAATTTCAGGAGTCATAGAAAATTTTGTTCTCTTTCCAATGGTGCATGCCCGGGAAGGCTGCGCCCAGTCCACTTTCTGCTATGGAGTTTGAAAGTGAGAAATAGGTGGAATTCGGAAGTTCGATTTTTTAAAACTTCGTCTAATCGAACTTTGAAGGGCACTTCCGTAGTTTTATCGATACCTCTGATTACGGGAAAAATAAGGAAAAAATTCCCTGAGGTCTAATTAAAAAAATATCACCTAGATTGATTTTGGAAATTCCATTTTTCAAAAGTTTGTATAATTGAACTTTGAAGGGCACTTTCGTAGTTTTATCGACCCCTATGATTACGGGAAAAATAAGGAAAAAATTCCCTGAGGTCTAATTGAAAAAATATCACCTAGGTTGATTTTGGAAATTCGATTTTTCAAAAGTTTGTATAATTGAGCTTTGAAGGGCACTTTCGTAGTTTTATCGACCCCTCTGATTACGGGAAAAATAAGGAAAAAATTCCCTGAGGTCTAATTGAAAAAATATCACCTAGGTTGATTTTGGAAATTCGATTTTTCAAAAGTTTGTATAATTGAACTTTGAAGGGCACTTTCGTAGTATTATCGACCCCTCTGATTACGAGAAAAATAAGGAAAAAATTCTCCGAAGCCTAATTAAAAAAATAGGTTTTTGAATTTCAAACTTCATCTCGGATTATCAGCTGTAACTTCTAAACTAATCACTTTGGAGGAAAACTGACTTCAGATATGCATTCAGCACGTTCAAAACTCCCCCTGTGCCGATTTTCAGGTCGTTATGAGGAAGTTCATTTTTTCGCAAAAATCGACAGGGGTAGGTATGGAAATTTTGTCAAATTTTCGATGGAGCCAGAATTGCCTGAAAATTTCAGGAGTCATAGAAAATTTTGTTCTCTTTCCAATGGTGCATGCCCGGGAAGGCTGCGCCCAGTCCACTTTCTGCTATGGAGTTTGAAAGTGAGAAATAGGTGGAATTCGGAAGTTCGATTTTTTAAAACTTCGTCTAATCGAACTTTGAAGGGCACTTCCGTAGTTTTATCGATACCTCTGATTACGGGAAAAATAAGGAAAAAATTCCCTGAGGTCTAATTAAAAAAATATCACCTAGATTGATTTTGAAAATTCGATTTTTCAAAAGTTTGTATAATTGAACTTTGAAGGGCACTTTCGTAGTTTTATCGACCCCTCTGATTACGGGAAAAATAAGGAAAAAATTCCCTGAGGTCTAATTAAAAAAATATCACCTAGGTTGATTTTGGAAATTCGATTTTTCAAAAGTTTGTATAATTGAACTTTGAAGGGCACTTTCATAGTTTTATCGACCCCTCTGATTACGGGAAAAATAAGGAAAAAATTCCCTGAGGTCTAATTAAAAAAATATCACCTAGGTTGATTTTGGAAATTCCATTTTTCAAAAGTTTGTATAATTGAACTTTGAAGGGCACTTTCGTAGTTTTATCGACCCCTATGATTACGGGAAAAATAAGGAAAAAATTCCCTGAGGTCTAATTGAAAAAATATCACCTAGGTTGATTTTGGAAATTCGATTTTTCAAAAGTTTGTATAATTGAACTTTGAAGGGCACTTTCATAGTTTTATCGAACCCTCTGATTACGGGAAAAATAAGGAAAAAATTCCCTGAGGTCTAATTAAAAAAATATCACCTAGATTGATTTTGAAAATTCGATTTTTCAAAAGTTTGTATAATTGAACTTTGAAGGGCACTTTCGTAGTTTTATCGACCCCTATGATTACGGGAAAAATAAGGAAAAAATTCCCTGAGGTCTAATTAAAAAAATATCACCTAGGTTGATTTTGGAAATTCGATTTTTCAAAAGTTTGTATAATTGAACTTTGAAGGGCACTTTCATAGTTTTATCGACCCCTCTGATTACGGGAAAAATAAGGAAAAAATTCCCTGAGGTCTAATTGAAAAAATATCACCTAGGTTGATTTTGGAAATTCGATTTTTCAAAAGTTTGTATAATTGAACTTTGAAGGGCACTTTCGTAGTTTTATCGACCCCTATGATTACGGGAAAAATAAGGAAAAAATTCCCTGAGGTCTAATTGAAAAAATATCACCTAGGTTGATTTTGGAAATTCGATTTTTCAAAAGTTTGTATAATTGAACTTTGAAGGGCACTTTCATAGTTTTATCGAACCCTCTGATTACGGGAAAAATAAGGAAAAAATTCCCTGAGGTCTAATTAAAAAAATATCACCTAGATTGATTTTGAAAATTCGATTTTTCAAAAGTTTGTATAATTGAACTTTGAAGGGCACTTTCGTAGTTTTATCGACCCCTATGATTACGGGAAAAATAAGGAAAAAATTCCCTGAGGTCTAATTAAAAAAATATCACCTAGATTGATTTTGAAAATTCGATTTTTCAAAAGTTTGTATAATTGAACTTTGAAGGGCACTTTCGTAGTTTTATCGACCCCTATGATTACGGGAAAAATAAGGAAAAAATTCCCTGAGGTCTAATTAAAAAAATATCACCTAGGTTGATTTTGGAAATTCGATTTTTCAAAAGTTTGTATAATTGAACTTTGAAGGGCACTTTCGTAGTTTCATCGACCCCTCTGATTACGGGAAAAATAAGGAAAAAATTCCCTGAGGTCTAATTGAAAAAATATCACCTAGGTTGATTTTGGAAATTCGATTTTTCAAAAGTTTGTATAATTGAACTTTGAAGGGCACTTTCGTAGTTTTATCGACCCCTCTGATTACGGGAAAAATAGGGAAAAAATTCCCTGAGGTCTAATTGAAAAAATATCACCTAGGTTGATTTTGGAAATTCGATTTTTCAAAAGTTTGTATAATTGAACTTTGAAGGGCACTTTCGTAGTTTTATCGACCCCTCTGATTACGGGAAAAATAAGGAAAAAATTCCCTGAGGTCTAATTGAAAAAATATCACCTAGGTTGATTTTGGAAATTCGATTTTTCAAAAGTTTGCATAATTGAACTTTGAAGGGCACTTTCGTAGTTTTATCGACCCCTGTGATTACGGGAAAAATAAGGAAAAAAATTCCCTGAGGTCTAATTAAAAAAATATCACCTAGGTTGATTTTGGAAATTCGATTTTTCAAAAGTTTGTATAATTGAACTTTGAAGGGCACTTTCGTAGTTTTATCGACCCCTATGATTACGGGAAAAATAAGGAAAAAATTCCCTGAGGTCTAATTAAAAAAATATCACCTAGATTGATTTTGAAAATTCGATTTTTCAAAAGTTTGTATAATTGAACTTTGAAGGGCACTTTCATAGTTTTATCGAACCCTCAGATTACGGGAAAAATAAGGAAAAAATTCCCTGAGGTCTAATTAAAAAAATATCACCTAGGTTGATTTTGGAAATTCGATTTTTCAAAAGTTTGTATAATTGAACTTTGAAGGGCACTTTCGTAGTTTTATCGACCCCTCTGATTACGGGAAAAATAAGGAAAAAATTCCCTGAGGTCTAATTGAAAAAATATCACCTAGGTTGATTTTGGAAATTCGATTTTTCAAAAGTTTGTATAATTGAACTTTGAAGGGCACTTTCGTAGTTTTATCGACCCCTCTGATTACGGGAAAAATAAGGAAAAAATTCCCTGAGGTCTAATTGAAAAAATATCACCTAGGTTGATTTTGGAAATTCGATTTTTCAAAAGTTTGTATAATTGAACTTTGAAGGGCACTTTCGTAGTTTTATCGACCCCTCTGATTACGGGAAAAATAAGGAAAAAATTCCCTGAGGTCTAATTGAAAAAATATCACCTAGGTTGATTTTGGAAATTCTATTTTTCAAAAGTTTGTATAATTGAATTTTGAAGGGCACTTTCGTAGTTTTATCGACCCCTCTGATTACGGGAAAAATAAGGAAAAAATTCCCTGAGGTGTAATTGAAAAAATATCACCTAGGTTGATTTTGGAAATTCGATTTTTCAAAAGTTTGTATAATTGAACTTTGAAAGGCACTTTCATAGTTTTATCGACCACTCTGATTACGGGAAAAATAAGGAGAAAATTCCCTAAGGTCTAATTAAATAAATATCACCTAGGTTGATTTTGGAAATTCCATTTTTCAAAAGTTTGTATAATTGAACTTTGAAGGGCACTTTCGTAGTTTTATCGACCCCTCTGATTACGGGAAAAATAAGGAAAAAATTCCCTGAGGTCTAATTGAAAAAATATCACCTAGGTTGATTTTGGAAATTCGATTTTTCAAAAGTTTGTATAATTGAACTTTGAAGGGCACTTTCATAGTTTTATCGAACCCTCTGATTACGGGAAAAATAAGGAAAAAATTCCCTGAGGTCTAATTAAAAAAATATCACCTAGATTGATTTTGAAAATTCGATTTTTCAAAAGTTTGTATAATTGAACTTTGAAGGGCACTTTCGTAGTTTTATCGACCCCTATGATTACGGGAAAAATAAGGAAAAAATTCCCTGAGGTCTAATTAAAAAAATATCACCTAGGTTGATTTTGGAAATTCGATTTTTCAAAAGTTTGTATAATTGAACTTTGAAGGGCACTTTCATAGTTTTATCGACCCCTCTGATTACGGGAAAAATAAGGAAAAAATTCCCTGAGGTCTAATTGAAAAAATATCACCTAGGTTGATTTTGGAAATTCGATTTTTCAAAAGTTTGTATAATTGAACTTTGAAGGGCACTTTCGTAGTTTTATCGACCCCTATGATTACGGGAAAAATAAGGAAAAAATTCCCTGAGGTCTAATTGAAAAAATATCACCTAGGTTGATTTTGGAAATTCGATTTTTCAAAAGTTTGTATAATTGAACTTTGAAGGGCACTTTCATAGTTTTATCGAACCCTCTGATTACGGGAAAAATAAGGAAAAAATTCCCTGAGGTCTAATTAAAAAAATATCACCTAGATTGATTTTGAAAATTCGATTTTTCAAAAGTTTGTATAATTGAACTTTGAAGGGCACTTTCGTAGTTTTATCGACCCCTATGATTACGGGAAAAATAAGGAAAAAATTCCCTGAGGTCTAATTAAAAAAATATCACCTAGATTGATTTTGAAAATTCGATTTTTCAAAAGTTTGTATAATTGAACTTTGAAGGGCACTTTCGTAGTTTTATCGACCCCTATGATTACGGGAAAAATAAGGAAAAAATTCCCTGAGGTCTAATTAAAAAAATATCACCTAGGTTGATTTTGGAAATTCGATTTTTCAAAAGTTTGTATAATTGAACTTTGAAGGGCACTTTCATAGTTTTATCGACCCCTCTGATTACGGGAAAAATAAGGAAAAAATTCCCTGAGGTCTAATTGAAAAAATATCACCTAGGTTGATTTTGGAAATTCGATTTTTCAAAAGTTTGTATAATTGAACTTTGAAGGGCACTTTCGTAGTTTTATCGACCCCTCTGATTACGGGAAAAATAAGGAAAAAATTCCCTGAGGTCTAATTGAAACAATATCACCTAGGTTGATTTTGGAAATTCGATTTTTCAAAAGTTTGTATAATTGAACTTTGAAGGGCACTTTCGTAGTTTTATCGACCCCTCTGATTACGAGAAAAATAAGGAAAAAATTCTCCGAAGCCTAATTAAAAAAATAGGTTTTTGAATTTCAAACTTCATCTCGGATTATCAGCTGTAACTTCTAAACTAATCACTTTGGAGGAAAACTGACTTCAGATATGCATTCAGCACGTTCAAAACTCCCCCTGTACCGATTTTCAGGTCGTTATGAGGAAGTTCATTTTTTCGCAAAAATCGACGGGGTAGGTATGGAAATTTTGTCAAATTTTCGATGGAGCCAGAATTGCCTGAAAATTTCAGGAGTCATAGAAAATTTTGTTCTCTTTCCAATGGTGCATGCCCGGGAAGGCTGCGCCCAGTCCACTTTCTGCTATGGAGTTTGAAAGTGAGAAATAGGTGGAATTCGGAAGTTCGATTTTTTAAAACTTCGTCTAATCGAACTTTGAAGGGCACTTCCGTAGTTTTATCGATACCTCTGATTACGGGAAAAATAAGGAAAAAATTCCCTGAGGTCTAATTAAAAAAATATCACCTAGGTTGATTTTGGAAATTCGATTTTTCAAAAGTTTGTATAATTGAACTTTGAAGGGCACTTTCGTAGTTTTATCGACCCCTATGATTACGGGAAAAATAAGGAAAAAATTCCCTGAGGTCTAATTAAAAAAATATCACCTAGATTGATTTTGAAAATTCGATTTTTCAAAAGTTTGTATAATTGAACTTTGAAGGGCACTTTCATAGTTTTATCGAACCCTCAGATTACGGGAAAAATAAGGAAAAAATTCCCTGAGGTCTAATTAAAAAAATATCACCTAGGTTGATTTTGGAAATTCGATTTTTCAAAACTTTGTATAATTGAACTTTGAAGGGCACTTTCGTAGTTTTATCGACCCCTCTGATTACGGGAAAAATAAGGAAAAAATTCCCTGAGGTCTAATTGAAAAAATATCACCTAGGTTGATTTTGGAAATTCGATTTTTCAAAAGTTTGTATAATTGAATTTTGAAGGGCACTTTCGTAGTTTTATCGACCCCTCTGATTACGGGAAAAATAAGGAAAAAATTCCCTGAGGTCTAATTAAAAGAATATCACCTAGGTTGATTTTGGAAATTCGATTTTTCAAAAGTTTGTATAATTGAACTTTGAAGGGCACTTTCGTAGTTTTATCGACCCCTCTGATTACGGGAAAAATAAGGAAAAAATTCCCTGAGGTCTAATTAAAAAAATATCACCTAGGTTGATTTTGGAAATTCGATTTTTCAAAAGTTTGTATAATTGAACTTTGAAAGGCACTTTCATAGTTTTATCGACCACTCTGATTACGGGAAAAATAAGGAGAAAATTCCCTAAGGTCTAATTAAATAAATATCACCTAGGTTGATTTTGGAAATTCCATTTTTCAAAAGTTTGTATAATTGAACTTTGAAGGGCACTTTCGTAGTTTTATCGACCCCTCTGATTACGGGAAAAATAAGGAAAAAATTCCCTGAGGTCTAATTGAAAAAATATCACCTAGGTTGATTTTGGAAATTCGATTTTTCAAAAGTTTGTATAATTGAACTTTGAAGGGCACTTTCATAGTTTTATCGAACCCTCTGATTACGGGAAAAATAAGGAAAAAATTCCCTGAGGTCTAATTAAAAAAATATCACCTAGATTGATTTTGAAAATTCGATTTTTTAAAAGTTTGTATAATTGAACTTTGAAGGGCACTTTCGTAGTTTTATCGACCCCTATGATTACGGGAAAAATAAGGAAAAAATTCCCTGAGGTCTAATTAAAAAAATATCACCTAGGTTGATTTTGGAAATTCGATTTTTCAAAAGTTTGTATAATTGAACTTTGAAGGGCACTTTCATAGTTTTATCGACCCCTCTGATTACGGGAAAAATAAGGAAAAAATTCCCTGAGGTCTAATTGAAAAAATATCACCTAGGTTGATTTTGGAAATTCGATTTTTCAAAAGTTTGTATAATTGAACTTTGAAGGGCACTTTCGTAGTTTTATCGACCCCTATGATTACGGGAAAAATAAGGAAAAAATTCCCTGAGGTCTAATTGAAAAAATATCACCTAGGTTGATTTTGGAAATTCGATTTTTCAAAAGTTTGTATAATTGAACTTTGAAGGGCACTTTCATAGTTTTATCGAACCCTCTGATTACGGGAAAAATAAGGAAAAAATTCCCTGAGGTCTAATTAAAAAAATATCACCTAGATTGATTTTGAAAATTCGATTTTTCAAAAGTTTGTATAATTGAACTTTGAAGGGCACTTTCGTAGTTTTATCGACCCCTATGATTACGGGAAAAATAAGGAAAAAATTCCCTGAGGTCTAATTAAAAAAATATCACCTAGATTGATTTTGAAAATTCGATTTTTCAAAAGTTTGTATAATTGAACTTTGAAGGGCACTTTCGTAGTTTTATCGACCCCTATGATTACGGGAAAAATAAGGAAAAAATTCCCTGAGGTCTAATTAAAAAAATATCACCTAGGTTGATTTTGGAAATTCGATTTTTCAAAAGTTTGTATAATTGAACTTTGAAGGGCACTTTCATAGTTTTATCGACCCCTCTGATTACGGGAAAAATAAGGAAAAAATTCCCTGAGGTCTAATTGAAAAAATATCACCTAGGTTGATTTTGGAAATTCGATTTTTCAAAAGTTTGTATAATTGAACTTTGAAGGGCACTTTCGTAGTTTTATCGACCCCTCTGATTACGGGAAAAATAAGGAAAAAATTCCCTGAGGTCTAATTGAAAAAATATCACCTAGGTTGATTTTGGAAATTCGATTTTTCAAAAGTTTGTATAATTGAACTTTGAAGGGCACTTTCGTAGTTTTATCGACCCCTCTGATTACGAGAAAAATAAGGAAAAAATTCTCCGAAGCCTAATTAAAAAAATAGGTTTTTGAATTTCAAACTTCATCTCGGATTATCAGCTGTAACTTCTAAACTAATCACTTTGGAGGAAAACTGACTTCAGATATGCATTCAGCACGTTCAAAACTCCCCCTGTACCGATTTTCAGGTCGTTATGAGGAAGTTCATTTTTTCGCAAAAATCGACAGGGGTAGGTATGGAAATTTTGTCAAATTTTCGATGGAGCCAGAATTGCCTGAAAATTTCAGGAGTCATAGAAAATTTTGTTCTCTTTCCAATGGTGCATGCCCGGGAAGGCTGCGCCCAGTCCACTTTCTGCTATGGAGTTTGAAAGTGAGAAATAGGTGGAATTCGGAAGTTCGATTTTTTAAAACTTCGTCTAATCGAACTTTGAAGGGCACTTCCGTAGTTTTATCGATACCTCTGATTACGGGAAAAATAAGGAAAAAATTCCCTGAGGTCTAATTGAAAAAATATCACCTAGGTTGATTTTGGAAATTCGATTTTTCAAAAGTTTGTATAATTGAACTTTGAAGGGCACTTCCGTAGTTTTATCGATACCTCTGATTACGGGAAAAATAAGGAAAAAATTCCCTGAGGTCTAATTAAAAAAATATCACCTAGGTTGATTTTGGAAATTCGATTTTTCAAAAGTTTGTATAATTGAACTTTGAAGGGCACTTTCGTAGTTTTATCGACCCCTATGATTACGGGAAAAATAAGGAAAAAATTCCCTGAGGTCTAATTAAAAAAATATCACCTAGATTGATTTTGAAAATTCGATTTTTCAAAAGTTTGTATAATTGAACTTTGAAGGGCACTTTCATAGTTTTATCGAACCCTCAGATTACGGGAAAAATAAGGAAAAAATTCCCTGAGGTCTAATTAAAAAAATATCACCTAGGTTGATTTTGGAAATTCGATTTTTCAAAACTTTGTATAATTGAACTTTGAAGGGCACTTTCGTAGTTTTATCGACCCCTCTGATTACGGGAAAAATAAGGAAAAAATTCCCTGAGGTCTAATTGAAAAAATATCACCTAGGTTGATTTTGGAAATTCGATTTTTCAAAAGTTTGTATAATTGAATTTTGAAGGGCACTTTCGTAGTTTTATCGACCCCTCTGATTACGGGAAAAATAAGGAAAAAATTCCCTGAGGTGTAATTGAAAAAATATCACCTAGGTTGATTTTGGAAATTCGATTTTTCAAAAGTTTGTATAATTGAACTTTGAAAGGCACTTTCATAGTTTTATCGACCACTCTGATTACGGGAAAAATAAGGAGAAAATTCCCTAAGGTCTAATTAAATAAATATCACCTAGGTTGATTTTGGAAATTCCATTTTTCAAAAGTTTGTATAATTGAACTTTGAAGGGCACTTTCGTAGTTTTATCGACCCCTCTGATTACGGGAAAAATAAGGAAAAAATTCCCTGAGGTCTAATTGAAAAAATATCACCTAGGTTGATTTTGGAAATTCGATTTTTCAAAAGTTTGTATAATTGAACTTTGAAGGGCACTTTCGTAGTTTTATCGACCCCTCTGATTACGGGAAAAATAGGGAAAAAATTCCCTGAGGTCTAATTGAAAAAATATCACCTAGGTTGATTTTGGAAATTCGATTTTTCAAAAGTTTGTATAATTGAACTTTGAAGGGCACTTTCGTAGTTTTATCGACCCCTCTGATTACGGGAAAAATAAGGAAAAAATTCCCTGAGGTCTAATTGAAAAAATATCACCTAGGTTGATTTTGGAAATTCGATTTTTCAAAAGTTTGTATAATTGAACTTTGAAGGGCACTTTCGTAGTTTTATCGACCCCTATGATTACGGGAAAAATAAGGAAAAAATTCCCTGAGGTCTAATTAAAAAAATATCACCTAGATTGATTTTGAAAATTCGATTTTTCAAAAGTTTGTATAATTGAACTTTGAAGGGCACTTTCATAGTTTTATCGAACCCTCAGATTACGGGAAAAATAAGGAAAAAATTCCCTGAGGTCTAATTAAAAAAATATCACCTAGGTTGATTTTGGAAATTCGATTTTTCAAAAGTTTGTATAATTGAACTTTGAAGGGCACTTTCGTAGTTTTATCGACCCCTCTGATTACGGGAAAAATAAGGAAAAAATTCCCTGAGGTCTAATTGAAAAAATATCACCTAGGTTGATTTTGGAAATTCGATTTTTCAAAAGTTTGTATAATTGAACTTTGAAGGGCACTTTCGTAGTTTTATCGACCCCTCTGATTACGGGAAAAATAAGGAAAAAATTCCCTGAGGTCTAATTGAAAAAATATCACCTAGGTTGATTTTGGAAATTCGATTTTTCAAAAGTTTGTATAATTGAACTTTGAAGGGCACTTTCGTAGTTTTATCGACCCCTCTGATTACGGGAAAAATAAGGAAAAAATTCCCTGAGGTCTAATTGAAAAAATATCACCTAGGTTGATTTTGGAAATTCTATTTTTCAAAAGTTTGTATAATTGAATTTTGAAGGGCACTTTCGTAGTTTTATCGACCCCTCTGATTACGGGAAAAATAAGGAAAAAATTCCCTGAGGTGTAATTGAAAAAATATCACCTAGGTTGATTTTGGAAATTCGATTTTTCAAAAGTTTGTATAATTGAACTTTGAAAGGCACTTTCATAGTTTTATCGACCACTCTGATTACGGGAAAAATAAGGAGAAAATTCCCTAAGGTCTAATTAAATAAATATCACCTAGGTTGATTTTGGAAATTCCATTTTTCAAAAGTTTGTATAATTGAACTTTGAAGGGCACTTTCGTAGTTTTATCGACCCCTCTGATTACGGGAAAAATAAGGAAAAAATTCCCTGAGGTCTAATTAAAAAAATATCACCTAGGTTGATTTTGGAAATTCGATTTTTCAAAAGTTTGTATAATTGAACTTTGAAGGGCACTTTCGTAGTTTTATCGACCCCTCTGATTACGGGAAAAATAAGGAAAAAATTCCCTGAGGTCTAATTGAAAAAATATCACCTAGGTTGATTTTGGAAATTCGATTTTTCAAAAGTTTGTATAATTGAACTTTGAAGGGCACTTTCGTAGTTTTATCGACCCCTCTGATTACGGGAAAAATAAGGAAAAAATTCCCTGAGGTCTAATTGAAAAAATATCACCTAGGTTGATTTTGGAAATTCGATTTTTCAAAAGTTTGTATAATTGAACTTTGAAGGGCACTTTCGTAGTTTTATCGACCCCTGTGATTACGGGAAAAATAAGGAAAAAATTCCCTGAGGTCTAATTAAAAAAATATCACCTAGATTGATTTTGAAAATTCGATTTTTCAAAAGTTTGTCTAATTGAACTTTGAAGGGCACTTTCGTAGTTTTATCGACCCCTCTGATTACGGGAAAAATAAGGAAAAAATTCCCTGAGGTCTAATTAAAAAAATATCACCTAGATTGATTTTGAAAATTCGATTTTTCAAAAGTTTGTATAATTGAACTTTGAAGGGCACTTTCATAGTTTTATCGAACCCTCAGATTACGGGAAAAATAAGGAAAAAATTCCCTGAGGTCTAATTAAAAAAATATCACCTAGGTTGATTTTGGAAATTCGATTTTTCAAAACTTTGTATAATTGAACTTTGAAGGGCACTTTCGTAGTTTTATCGACCCCTCTGATTACGGGAAAAATAAGGAAAAAATTCCCTGAGGTCTAATTGAAAAAATATCACCTAGGTTGATTTTGGAAATTCGATTTTTCAAAAGTTTGTATAATTGAATTTTGAAGGGCACTTTCGTAGTTTTATCGACCCCTCTGATTACGGGAAAAATAAGGAAAAAATTCCCTGAGGTGTAATTGAAAAAATATCACCTAGGTTGATTTTGGAAATTCGATTTTTCAAAAGTTTGTATAATTGAACTTTGAAAGGCACTTTCATAGTTTTATCGACCACTCTGATTACGGGAAAAATAAGGAGAAAATTCCCTAAGGTCTAATTAAATAAATATCACCTAGGTTGATTTTGGAAATTCCATTTTTCAAAAGTTTGTATAATTGAACTTTGAAGGGCACTTTCGTAGTTTTATCGACCCCTCTGATTACGGGAAAAATAAGGAAAAAATTCCCTGAGGTCTAATTGAAAAAATATCACCTAGGTTGATTTTGGAAATTCGATTTTTCAAAAGTTTGTATAATTGAACTTTGAAGGGCACTTTCGTAGTTTTATCGACCCCTCTGATTACGGGAAAAATAGGGAAAAAATTCCCTGAGGTCTAATTGAAAAAATATCACCTAGGTTGATTTTGGAAATTCGATTTTTCAAAAGTTTGTATAATTGAACTTTGAAGGGCACTTTCGTAGTTTTATCGACCCCTCTGATTACGGGAAAAATAAGGAAAAAATTCCCTGAGGTCTAATTGAAAAAATATCACCTAGGTTGATTTTGGAAATTCGATTTTTCAAAAGTTTGCATAATTGAACTTTGAAGGGCACTTTCGTAGTTTTATCGACCCCTGTGATTACGGGAAAAATAAGGAAAAAATTCCCTGAGGTCTAATTAAAAAAATATCACCTAGGTTGATTTTGGAAATTCGATTTTTCAAAAGTTTGTATAATTGAACTTTGAAGGGCACTTTCGTAGTTTTATCGACCCCTATGATTACGGGAAAAATAAGGAAAAAATTCCCTGAGGTCTAATTAAAAAAATATCACCTAGATTGATTTTGAAAATTCGATTTTTCAAAAGTTTGTATAATTGAACTTTGAAGGGCACTTTCATAGTTTTATCGAACCCTCAGATTACGGGAAAAATAAGGAAAAAATTCCCTGAGGTCTAATTAAAAAAATATCACCTAGGTTGATTTTGGAAATTCGATTTTTCAAAAGTTTGTATAATTGAACTTTGAAGGGCACTTTCGTAGTTTTATCGACCTCTCTGATTACGGGAAAAATAAGGAAAAAATTCCCTGAGGTCTAATTGAAAAAATATCACCTAGGTTGATTTTGGAAATTCGATTTTTCAAAAGTTTGTATAATTGAACTTTGAAGGGCACTTTCGTAGTTTTATCGACCCCTCTGATTACGGGAAAAATAAGGAAAAAATTCCCTGAGGTCTAATTGAAAAAATATCACCTAGGTTGATTTTGGAAATTCGATTTTTCAAAAGTTTGTATAATTGAACTTTGAAGGGCACTTTCGTAGTTTTATCGACCCCTCTGATTACGGGAAAAATAAGGAAAAAATTCCCTGAGGTCTAATTGAAAAAATATCACCTAGGTTGATTTTGGAAATTCTATTTTTCAAAAGTTTGTATAATTGAATTTTGAAGGGCACTTTCGTAGTTTTATCGACCCCTCTGATTACGGGAAAAATAAGGAAAAAATTCCCTGAGGTGTAATTGAAAAAATATCACCTAGGTTGATTTTGGAAATTCGATTTTTCAAAAGTTTGTATAATTGAACTTTGAAAGGCACTTTCATAGTTTTATCGACCACTCTGATTACGGGAAAAATAAGGAGAAAATTCCCTAAGGTCTAATTAAATAAATATCACCTAGGTTGATTTTGGAAATTCCATTTTTCAAAAGTTTGTATAATTGAACTTTGAAGGGCACTTTCGTAGTTTTATCGACCCCTCTGATTACGGGAAAAATAAGGAAAAAATTCCCTGAGGTCTAATTAAAAAAATATCACCTAGGTTGATTTTGGAAATTCGATTTTTCAAAAGTTTGTATAATTGAACTTTGAAGGGCACTTTCGTAGTTTTATCGACCCCTCTGATTACGGGAAAAATAAGGAAAAAATTCCCTGAGGTCTAATTGAAAAAATATCACCTAGGTTGATTTTGGAAATTCGATTTTTCAAAAGTTTGTATAATTGAACTTTGAAGGGCACTTTCGTAGTTTTATCGACCCCTCTGATTACGGGAAAAATAAGGAAAAAATTCCCTGAGGTCTAATTGAAAAAATATCACCTAGGTTGATTTTGGAAATTCGATTTTTCAAAAGTTTGTATAATTGAACTTTGAAGGGCACTTTCGTAGTTTTATCGACCCCTGTGATTACGGGAAAAATAAGGAAAAAATTCCCTGAGGTCTAATTAAAAAAATATCACCTAGATTGATTTTGAAAATTCGATTTTTCAAAAGTTTGTCTAATTGAACTTTGAAGGGCACTTTCGTAGTTTTATCGACCCCTCTGATTACGGGAAAAATAAGGAAAAAATTCCCTGAGGCCTAATTAAAAAAGTAACTCCGCAGGTATTTCACATGAGTTCAATTCGGTGACGTGGTCTAGTTCCGAGACCAGTATTTCCGGTAAAAACTTCGTTAGCGCCCCGAAAGTAATACCTCTTGTAGAAAAATGTTTACTCTTTCCAATGAACTAGCGGGATGGCTGCGCCGAGCCCTGTTTCTGCTATACGATTCAATCAATCGATTAAACTGCCCCTAAAACAACGCGCTTGAGTAAATCGTGCAAAAAAATGAAGACGACCAAGTGCTGATTCCATAAATCAACAGGACCCATTTTTCGTCGTTCAAACATTGGAATGACAATAATGGTGCGTTGTACATTTCTTCTCTCTCTGAAGAGAGATTGTGGCTAATTAACACCTTTTTTGGCAAGTGCTAACCTGACTTCTTCGGCTTCGGTAAATGTACTTACCCTCGATTTTACTCTCGTTTAATTGGTTGGAGAAACAGGAGAGGCATAAAAATGATTATCACGATTAGGTCGAATGAAAGAGCGTATCATCGGGCAGTTTTCGCACCTTTGTTAATATTATTTTTTTTTATAATCGATGTTTGCTTTCAGCTCGTCTTCTTCGACGAGAGATTTATTTAAATATATTCACAAATCATTTATGGGATTTACGAACCGAAACTTGCTTCGCTGTATAGAGCGTCCCAAAATTGTACACACGAGCAACTTCCACGTGTTGAAATCCGAAAAGTATTCTTGTGGATATTTAATTATACTACATATTAAAACATTCCTTTTTAACGCATTCTGTAATTGCCTTAACGTAGGCACGTTATGACACAAAATAATTATTTATTTCACAAGAGTCACAAGAGTACGAATGAATTCAAATGAAAAAATGAAGTGTCCATCGCTATGAAAAGCCGCGGAAATACGTAAGTATTGCTTGATAAAATTACATAAATTTTAAGAAGAATAGACTTTAGCCTCAAAGTATCTTCCTGTGCATAGAGTTATAATAAGTGCATAATAAGTAGCTCCATTTTAACACCAATTAAATAAAATATTCTTAACATAAACCCACCATAAATAAATTTAAATTTATGACTAAGAGAAATTTTAAAAAATAATATGGCTTGAAACCCCACAAATAAGTCAAGTTCATTAGATTCGAAATTTAATAGAAGAGAAAGAATAGAAACTTTTGAGTTAACATGTTTAGAGCATTACTAATGACTGAATTATGCAGTACTGAATTATTTTAGATATTAATTTTATTGTATTTTAAAGAGCATAACGTAATTATTTATCCTGGGTAGGGGAAACCTTTATTTTCAATCACCGATTACGAAAGTTTTTATGACTTCCCACACACTTTTAAAAATAATTTAATGCTCAGCACTATGGCGTTCATGGGCAATCAAATGATCGTCCAAACATAGTATCAGTTGCCACTTTAACTGTAGAAATGTTATGTATTATTATAACGTAATTGTAATGTAATATTATTTTGTGCACAATACAAGTATAATTAAGACAAGTAGGAGTCTCGATATTTGCCCTACAACGAATCACAGTATTTATTTGGGATACTTCGTGCAACGAACTCTCGTATATAACTGACGGATACGGAGTCTAGTCGGCCAGATTAACAAAAAGAATAGGAAATTACCACAGGTGTATCGACTGTTACAATGGAAACACAATGGTCATTAAAATTTTAAGACCACTTTGCCTGCGACCCGCATGCAGTGTCTTTTTGCACTCAAGTAGCTACTACGGTTTTTTTAACTGCCCCTAGAGAATCAAGCCTAAGATTTTTACTGTATTGGGCAAGTTTTACAATATTAGTAATAAATATTTTACTCCATAGATGTGTTACAGCTTTAACTAAGTCAGCCCATACCCATGGGAATTTTTTTTAAAAAAATTGTATTAAAATTTCCCTGTGTGCCGTAAAAGCTGGTGCAGCATTAACATCACAGAAGTTTATTCCAAACTACTTTCGGTCAATGGACTGCGGAATTTCAATCACAAATCAGAAACGAGGCATCTCATTGGTTCCATGACCTCGGCCCAAATTTTCCAACGATCACACGTTATTTCAGTGTACGTATCTCTGTGGACCTCCATAGCACAGCCATATCTACAAAACAAAACTAACAACATAATACAACACATACACACTCACACATGCCGATCGCAGTCAGCTGTGAATGCGCGACTCTTCCGCAGCCTTTGCGGTGACGTCACAGAGTGAATGACTTGTCGACGTCACGTCAGTTCAATGGCAAACCGCGACCCAGATCTCTAAGCAACGACACTCGCGCCGAACAGAGAGATGCCTTTACGAAAATACATCGCGAATTCCCATTGGTCGGAGAGGAGCGGGATTCCCAAGGGGGAACCAATCGGAGGAGACCGGAATCGCTGACAGACCAAGCGGATTGGGTTGATCAAAGCTGCAGAAATATGACGCAGAAGAGATCAGAATGTGTGATCGGCCAAAAAGGGTGCCATTCTGCCCCAGCAGTTGATATTAGCTGCGCCATTTTGAATTTTTTAAATTTGAGGATAGATTTGCGACGAAATATCTATAATTAACGATGCACCCTTTGTCTTCGTTGACAGTTTCTCGTAGAAGAATCTCCAAGACCTTTTTCAAAAATCCTGAAAATCTGAAAAGGTGTAGACCTGAAACAGTGACCGGTCAATGGAAGGATTATCTCAAACTTATGACTTTTTTTGAAAACCTGTGAGAACAATTTTGGAAATTGTGAATGTTTCGAATAAAATCGGAATTTGTGAACCAATTCTAGTGCCTGGCCAATGGGATCATTGCCTCAAATTTGCCACGTCGCACTCCTTGAAAACCAGACATCTGAAAAGAAATTTGATCAAATTTCCTTAAATGTCTTAATAATGAAAACCTTTCCTTTCCACTTCATTGTCCTTAGGTAAGCTAAGCCACAAGTAATCTCCGTTTTGTGATACAACAATACAACAATGAATGGATAATACATAATACAACATAAAGTGACATTATGAGTTATGCTTGCTTGTTGATGGAACTTAACATCGGACCACACAAAAGCGTTCTTTTCCTTACCGTTTACCTTTGCGATTAGCCAATAAGCCCTTATGGGATTTACCCGACTGGTTGATCAATGGACCCCCTCGTAATCCTTTATGCAAATACTCGTACCTCGCCGAAAATGTATTTGTCATCACCGCAGCAATCCACCATGCCAATAAAGCCTTTGCAATTTACCATTTTTTCCAGGTAAATTTGTCAAAATTGACAATGGCTTACGATGATGTTGACAATTAGAAATAACCATTAGTAGTTCCATAAATTCAATTTGCAAAGGAGCTTACAAGGGATTAACGAGACAGGTTAATTTTTGGGGGAGATTTTGCCGGAGTATTAAATTTAGGCTCCGAGGCTTGTTAACGGTCTGTTAAAGAACCTTAAGCATGTTTCTGTTTGTGATTATATCTTATAATATTTGAAATTGCTAGTCTAAAAGCGCTTAAAATTCATGTAAATGTAATCCAAGCATTTTCCACGCACACATTATAATTGTATACGCCTGCATTACACATATTGTATTAGAGGTGAAGTTTAATGAGTGACATATGACATGAAATGTAAAATACTTGACGTAAATTCAAGCACAGTATTGAAATTCAGTCCTAAAGGAATTGGGACTGAAGTTTAATGTACTGCACTGAAGATTTTTATGGATATGTACGTGAAATGTTTTGTAAAATTTACTCGTATGATTTCACCATCGACATAAAGTTTTCACAATCACCATAAAACCTGACAGACACCAGTTATTCGCTCTATGTTCTCAGGACTTTATTTAATGACGACCATTCCAAAAGTACCTTATACTTTTAACCAGTTTATTCTATAGTATTTCGAAATTAACATTGGACTTTATCAGAATCAACACTTCAAAGCATTCTACTTTTACGTTAATACTAAGAATTAAATGGAAATGGAATACATGCGTCAAGGTAGAGTAAAACTTGTTAACTGAAGAACTTCCTGTAAAACATCCCAAAGATAGCACATTTTCATGTGAAAGACATGTGTTTCTGGAGTCGATACTGAAGAATCTGAAATCAGACTCACCAAATTAATTGCTTGATTGAAATTGTTTGAAAGAATGCCGATCTTTGTATATGTGTGTACATGCTAACATGCTTCCTCATCTCCGATTAGCTACAAACTTTAAACTTTGTACGTTTGATTCCAAAAACCCCTTATTTCCCCTTCAGAAGGGGTGCAAAAAAGGGGTGATATTGATGTGCGTCAGTTTAATTGTGAGGTGCTTGCGGAGTAGGTAAAGATTTTGAATTCTACTCAATTTACGCTACGTTTGATACTCGTAATATTAACGATCAGATTATTGGAATTTCAGGTGTAAGGTTGATCGATGAAAAAATTCAAAGCATATTTCCACACTCTAGGCGACATTCCCGAGACGCCAACCCCTTGAAATATCTCCTAAGATAACTTCTTTTCCATAAATTTCTCTTCCCTTTTCCGATACCGAAATCGCGCCATATCGCGGATTTCATTTAAATAGCTCGGATTCCGCTTAGAAAGCGGAGATAAATAGAAAGATAAAGAGAGCGATTAATAAAACTACAGGTATCGATATACATAGGTATATATAATAGGTGGGGAAGTGATTGCACACAATGCTTTTCATTGCAGTAATAATTATCGGTACGGAATGGGTATAGAGAATAGTCGCGCATTGTACTTTTATCTTGTAACATAACTTGGCTGTGTTGAAATATTTCCGCTTCCGCCTCGACCTCCGTGTTTTCCTGGTCGGAATTTGTTGAACTTTCAGTAAAAAGCACAATAGCGAAAATAACACACCACGTTTAGCGCCTTATAGAAGCCTCGACCGATCGTCGCGTTTCCGCCAAAAACTCCTCATTTTCCCACTGAAAACTTTGTTCTCGTATGTGAATTTCGCCCGGAGCGTAACGAATTATTATTCATCGTGTTCCTCTGCACACGAGCATTAATACTGTCTAGTTATTGCATAACGTCCACGGAAATACACACCTACGGGGAAGAAAGGAGACGACCACGCTTTTTAAAAAAATCCTCCGAGTGCATCAATCACCGATAAAAGAGAAACGCGATATAAACGACCAGATGCGAAAATATCGAATTTCGAAGAGAGAGAGAGAGAGAGAGAGAGAAAAGAGAGGCGATCCTTTGAGTTTTTTTTATTATCGTACGAAAAAAACGCACGTGCTGATTCCCAAAACACACCTTAGGTAGGGAAAAAGGGATGAAATCGAAGGCGGAAGACGGCGTAGATGGTCCTTAGGTAGAAAACAAACACCATATTATATCATCATATGTGCGTAGGTAGAACATATGGCACGTGCCGTGCCGATGCCAATGAAACACCTTGTGCCCAGTTTTTTAGCGTTATTAAAGAGCTCATAAAAAATCGCAATCGCAGCTTGCGCGGAAGCGGAAACCTTTTCGAAAGCGAAATTAATAACAATAATAACAATGATGGGTAGCAAAAAAGGTTGGATGTTCGCCACAAAACGCATCGAAAAGTAATGGAAGTTATTACAAAGAAATATTGCGATAGCCGGGTGGATTTGAAAGGAAAAATGAGAAGGTACCGAGCCATTTCCTCAATCTCGCTATAATCATCTTTCGTAGTTACAAAGGCGAGATTGATTATAATAACCAATATTTAATACGCCATGTAATCAAGAGGTGCGTTTAAAATCAATCAGAAATTATCTTCGAACGAAATTTCATCAAGATACCAAACAATATTACAATTGAATAATGACTTGCATCTAGAGCTACTTTGTGATTTTTAACAACCACTCGAACAACGTGTAAAAGTTGCAATTTCTATCATATGAACTTAAATGCACCAATTTTTTTTAATGTACCCTATAAAAGGTATGCTGATTGATCATCTAAAAAAGAAATGCAAGCGCCTGCAATCTTTTCTTCCTAGTTATTGCAACAACAACCAACGGAATGGCAACAGACGGACAAAACTTCTCTCGCACTAGCATTTTCCCGAGCGTCCGCTGTGTTTTTAAATGATTTCTATTTAAGGTTCTAGCCTATACGGCCTATGTGTAACAACGAAAATTGATTTTTTTTACAAAAAAGGTTTTTACGACCGGAAAATGATCTTTTTTGGAAATGTTTGTCCGAAAAATTGTTCAGTTGGATAACTGGAAAAAATATTTATAGAGGGTTCTGGGTACGAATCCTGGTCGTAGTAGTTGAAACAGTATGCCTGAAAAATCAACTCTCGTTGTTCTAACCAATGACAGGTTATTTTGATCAACCAATCGTCGTTCGGAAAAAATTCACCAGAAAAGGGCGAAATATTTGCAACTTTGTTTTCAATCGAACTTTAGTTAAAAAAACCCTCCAATTTTTCGTTTTCTACTGGCCTTACGGAGATTCCTAAAAAAAAATTTATCCCAAAGAAGGCATTCTTCAAAAATGAATGAGGTAGTTCGTAACGAACATTTTCGCAGTGGTTCCAACTCCCCGTTCACATCCTCTGATGCCATCTTCGAAACCGACCGGATGTCCAATCCCGAAGAAGAAACGTTCCCTTTCTCACACACCGCCTTCGGTTGGCAACGCGGAGTCCAAATCGATTGGAGTTATTGGATTTTCGTGCGGATATATCGAAAGCAGAGTGACTGGGAAAGAATTTTAATAAGGCCGAGCCGAAATAGGAAATGAAAGGCGATAAAGATCTCGCTTTGGCAATATCGTAAGAGTGGACTTTGTAGTAGTGGATTTGCATATACGAGATTCGATTCGGGCTGTATTACCGATCGGAGAGGAGAGGAGAGAAAGGCGAAGAGGCTCTCTCGGTTTGATGTATTATATTACAAGAGTCCTATACATTTTTTTACGGCCGTTAAATAGAATGAAATATCGTGATCGTAAACGTCGTAAAAAATGATACACTAATACGGTTGGAGGAAATATTTTGAAATCGAAAAAAATTGCATTCTTCAGTCCGGGTCCATAAAATTTAAAGATATTCAGATACACTTGGGTAGAACGCATAAATAATTTAAATGTTTATAAGTAACATTTCCCAACAGGTTTTTATTTATGGCCTATAGTTTCGACTAAACACAGTTGTACTCCTGCAATCAGTATTCCCTCAGTTGCTCATACGATGTAATGTTAAGAACGCATCTTTCTTCGTTTCGTTCGTATCGGCGGAATTTCACATTGTACGATTTAATCGAAGCGCGGCTTGGGGATTAAGGAAATGCAGGCTCATTTCATATTCGGAATATTTTTTCAAGTATTTGCCAAAACAAGTTTTCAATGCGTACAAGAGTTTATAAAAAATTCGTACCTTAAGGCACCGGAATAACCTCTCCGGTCATCATTTCGGGATTTTTATGCAACCAGTTTATGTAATGTTTTGGGTAATCTCCTCTGTGTATGGCGCAGTCTGATTCAGCGGAAAAATATAATTTGCATACGTGCATATGAACTTTAGAGAAACCAAGGAAACTCATCTTCTTTCTTGACCGATGTATACTTGTACAAAATACGCTGGCGGTGTTACGCACATAAGAACTGCACAATATGCAGGACGTACGTTTTTCGAGTATCTTTGAAACTGCTCATATAAACGCACATGTCGTTAAACGGTAATTAAAATTCAGCATTAAGTTCAATTTACGTTGACATTTACACTTTTACATTCAAATTTGGGCAAATTCTAACAATCCTGCTATTATGTAAATTACAAATCCTCCTAATGAGCAATCTCGCTCGATATGAAAGGCAAAGGACCAAGATGAAAACATATTCGTTGGTGAATATATTGGGTTTAATGGTTTAGTCAATTAATTTCAACGCTTTCATACATAATTTTCTACATTGATCTTCGGACTGTCCCAAATTTTCGTATCCTACTTTACTTGCGACATCTCTCGTTAAATGTTATTATTTATTTCCATAAGTATCCACCCGTTGTACTTAAGGTAGGTTCCAAGAGAAATGATGATTAATTAATGGGTACGTGCATGGACATATTTTTACAAGTTTTAATGCACACTTTGCAAAACGATTGTTAAAGTTACGTAAAAATTTCCTGAGGTGATTAAGCCACATAATTATTTACAGAATTTTTGAACAAGAGTACATTAGTGCATTAATGCAATTAGAGTTGCCCAAGGATTGAATTTATTTTTTCTTTTTTTATTCTCTCCCAATTGTTATATACAACGTGTATATATACGGATATGTAGATAAAGTGTTATGTCAGCAATATTATTATGGCTCCATACTCGAGGGTATTTTTAAAATAACGCATCTAGTAATGCGTGAAAGTGTTTTATCTTTCTGGAAATTGATCAGAAGATTCTGTATGAACTTTTAAAGCACTAAGAGCACAAGGCAGAAAAAATATGTGGAAACATAGGATAGCTTAACATGAGGATAGCTCAAATTTATGATAGCTTAACTGTCGACATGAAACTTCAGTGTAGGCAAAAGAGAAAACGGTTGCAAAAATTGTGGCACAAACTCCTAGTGGAAGTGTACAGGGAGTGTGGCCGAGCAATGATTCGTTTCTAGTATGGATTTAGTTCGTAAGTGGTGATCTTCCATCAATATTACTTCGCATCGCCAATCGCAATTTCGCGAGGAGACCTCCGCCGGCCGATATCCTCCAAAATCGATTATCGAGCGGCGATGTTCGCTGAAAATTCGCTCGGGCTAAGTTGAATGCTAAAACCTCGTCTCCAAGAGAGGCTCTCCGTCTCCTCTCTTTCTCTCTCACATCTACTGCTGGTAAACGACCGCAAGGTCTTTGACCGACACGAGCCCTGACCCACTAACTTCGCGAGGTCAACGATCTGCCATTCTAGTTTCACATCTCTTCTTTCGGTCAATCGAGATGCCAGATGCAATGTCCAAGAGGAAGAGTTTGGACTTCAGCGAGAGTGTGTTCGCAGAAGATGATGGTGATGATGGCGGTGATGGTGATGAAGAGGACTGGCGCGCTACACGTACATATACACACACACACACACACACACACACACACACACACACTTCTCATACCGTGGGAACCGATGGAAGAGGAGCTCGCGAGCAAACCATCAGTGGCTGGTTAGTGTTTACACGGGAAATATTTAGGCGGGACGGCGAAATTATTACGACATAAATCGTCAACTTGCGAAATTAATTAGACCCTCTTCTTGGCCGTCGTAGCCACGTGTTTCAACTTGACTTTGCTCTCATGCATTGCTCTCTTCGAGCTATCACGTCTATTCTATTCAGGATTTTTAATTTTTACCAGCTACTTGATACTTCAACAGTGCCAAAACATCATAGTGGCTCTAACGTTTCCAGTAAACAGACATATTATTAGCCTCTGAGTGTTTTAATGCCATCAAATACTACCCAATTCCCAACTAAAGGGCAGTTGAATAGATTTCTAGCCAAACTGTAGCAGCTGTAAAAATTGGACTCGGAATTGTTACCTGTAACAACATAATGTTACCAATACCTCGCTGATGAACAAATGGATATTGGTAGTATTTAAATGGCAAGCATTGTGCATTGGTGTGTCGCCTTCAAACATCTAAATCTGTATATCGCCGTTAATTTCTTTGAGACAAACTCCTGTTCTTGCTCAAAGTTCTCCCCAATTTTCGTGTCAACTACTCGACTCGAATTTCCTTTTCACGCATCAATTCAACCTGCGAAATTAATCTAACAGTGATTAATGTCGTTACAACGGAAACGTCGATAAATTTAAATTTTCTATATTTAAATGTGCACGCACGCAAACGTGTTTGTCAAAAAAGAGAACTCGTTTGTCGTGTGGTTCCATAGTTTTCGATTGGTGCGATATATTTGGCGAATCCCTTTGCACACATTTGACTATTATTTAAAAACGAAAATATCCTAGATGTCCACCTTGACATTTGAATTAGCGATTCTAGTAGGTTAATATTAATTTTTCGACCATGGAAGGCCGACACGATATATCAAGTCGTATTTGGAAAATTTCGAAAATGTCAAATCTGGTTTAACGTTATTATTTCCTGGTGATGCGCTGTTAACAATCGGAATGCATTTTCGAAGATTTATTCGATAATTATTGCCACTGACAGCAGAGATATTTCTTCGCAAAGATCGAGGATGTAATTTTTTTGCGCTGAACACAATTATTTTTATTATTTGAACGACTAGGCCTCATGATTGAAAGTTAAAACATGAAAAAACTCTAGAATAGAAGGATGCTGGATCAAATGAGGTATACTAGAAAATGCTATTATTCAATAGATCAGACGAATCAATGGTTCAACCGATCTGAACAGAGTGGGACAAAGTACAATCGCACCTTAGATCTTAGATCCATATTGGCCTTCGTAACAAGCGGAAGTAAACGAATCTCAACAGAATTGAATTTGATTTTAATTTCTACTTCTATGAATATGAACCTGGGGATTAGTTGTGCAACCAACCTCGTTTCTTTCACTCAAAAATAAATCGTACTAAACTAATATTGTTTAATAAGACAAAATTGCATCTGCCTTACTACGGTTAAACAGTTAAAGGCCTTGCTTAGATCACAAAATATTTTCCTCCTACCTAGATCCAATCTTTCCAGTATCACCTCCACCGTTTCCAGGAAACTTCCAAAAGCCCCCTAAGGAGGCGTGTTCACAAATTAATACGTACAAATAAACGTCCCCTAAGTCTATAGAGAGAAAACTCTACACAGTTTTCATTATATCCAAGGTGGTGGACACAGTTGTCATTGTTCCATGTTACCATGGTTCCCATCCTTTCGTAGCTGGCTGATACCTTTTTGAAGCAAAAGTAGAAATCTCCTGTAGAGATAACTAGTGTTCAATGAGTTTCTGAGGAAGTCTCACCAAATCCCAGAAAGCTGCTGAACTGCTGAATCGAATGAAAACATCAGAGCAAGTAATGGCTAAGGATGGATCTGACCTTAACATCCCTTTGAACTTTGTACAAGTCTCCACGACCATGAGGAGTTATGAGGATTTAGACATACATTTGGCTGACACGACTGAGACAGTTCATGGTTGAGCTCACGAGCGGTTTGGTGCGAAATTGCTAAAGTGTGAGATTTCTCAGATTCCTGTTCGGTGTGACTTGCGTCCCGCAATTTAGATGGCGATTGAACGCTCGCATTCTCACGATTTTAATGGTCGAAGCGAAACAATTCGAAAGTCAATAGTGGCGGACATCCTCTGCGCTCGCTAAATCTCCTCCTCTGTCTCTAATTACAACGTTAGTAACTGAAATGATTAACGAGTCCCGATTACATCCTGATATCGGTCAGCGAGAGGTAATCTCTGTATCTGTCTCACTCTTACCAATGTATATGTTGTGTATGGTAGGTTCATCGACCGCGGTTACTCACCCTTTACCCCAGTGAACCATCGGCCAGTCGCATACTGACCGGCGACTTGTAGGTCGCATTCACGACTTCTTCTTCCTCCACTTCTTCTTCTTCCTCCTCTTCTTCTTGATCTTCCTCCTCATCTCTCGGCCCTAGGAAGCGAAGAGGAGAGGAGCCGATCCGCGACAGCGTCACGACCTGACCCACATCGCACCAGGAAACGGGCGTCGCGATGTCATCTCTCATGCTGCTACCTTCTTCTTCTCCTTCTCCTTCTTCTTGTTCTTCTTCTTCTTCTAGCAAATCTTCTTGCTCCTCTCGTGAGAGAGAGAGGGAGAGAGAAAGAGAGGAGGTGTCATCGAACCGAAGTGTGCAGAATCGCAGCAAAGCCCAGCATCACCGAGGACGTTGACTTGGCCCAAGAAGCAACTAGGTTGCGAGAAAGAGCGAGAGAGAAGCAGAGATTATTGGGGTCGACGCCGACAAGAATCGAAGAAACAAAGAGCGACCAGCAGCAGAAGTAGCGACGACGACGACGAAGGCGGTATGAAAAAGATTCAGGAAGTACCTCTCATCTGCATTGTCTTGGGATTTTATTGTGACTTTCGATTGATTTTTCTAGGAAATCGTGTAATTCACCTACCATAAATGTTCTCGGAGAGTTACACCTCGCCAGGTTTTATACCGATACTGGCCGACGTTGAGAAAGAACAATGATATCGGATGATACATTGCTCGATGGTTACGATGCGAGGAAAGCTCATAAAAGCGCTTCTTGGACGTGTCGAAAACGTCACTCATTTTGAAGTTAAACCCATTACTTTTTCTCTGGAACGAGGAAGACTTTTTAAAATAACGAGATCGATTTTTTTCTACTGGATATTTCCAGTAAGAAAAGTGTAGCAACTGAATCATTGTTAAACGAACCTCCATTTTCGAAACCAATCGAAATTTACATGAAACTCTTGTTACATCAATGATAAACTTTGACAATAGCTTTAACGTTTCCAGAAATACTGTTGGGGCTTCAATTAGACTGAAACTTCGCTTGGTCACCCCATAGGGTTTCTTTCACCAATATAAATAATGTTTCTATTTTAAAAAATATCTAAACTAAACCTTTTAGACTAGTGTTTCAAATTTGAAACCAACAATTAACAATCCCAAGGAATTTGTTAAATGTCCTTTTATGCTAAAACGCCACGTAATCGATAAGGTCTGGATTATTTTTATTAATATAATATAGTAGTGAGTAACTTAGTAATAGTTACACGTAATAGTTGTTTGATTAACGAGTGAATAGAAACTTTTCCCTGTGCCAACCTCTTTCGGTTAATCCCATGCGGATTACCACTTCCTGAGGTAAACCCACTTACTAATATCGGTAGTTTACGTATTTATTTTTAGAAATCTATGAATACCTCATCAATAATCGCAAACCTTCACTTCTAAAGTAACCGCGTTGTAATTTTTTTGTTGAATACGTTAATGAAAATTTGGTATACCATGAACTTTCACTGAAATACAAGCTATTGTTAATTGTGTTGCGTTTCATTAAACAAATTTGACCTTAGTAATGATGTTTAATTTTCGGTAAATGCATAACTGTTTAGTAGAGAGAATATCTTGTACTAAAATATTTTTTTGGCGGCGGACACTCCCAAAATCTTTGGACCCGTACAGCCGTTAAAGAAGTATCTGGGTCAGCAATGGTAGAACAGCGAATTCATTTATCATCAAGTACCGTAAAAATAACTAGTTGCCATTTAATTTCCGTATGACAACCTAATGGGGAACCGTTACGTCTTGAAATATTTTTTCCGATTCATTACGACCTAACGGTGAAAGTACTTTTATCCGTATTGTTATTATTCTGTTTTTTTCGAGACAGTCACATTTGAGAGTAGGTCACTTTTCCACTGCGTTCCAAAAGCATAAATACATAAAAAAATAAATATGTTTATCAACCGTGCTAATGAGTTTAACTCCATGCGGTTTAATAGTGCGGGCGGCAACAAAGTTGCTAATTGTGAAAAACTCGATCGACGTGATAAAAAAATATATTAATTATAGCAAGAATAAAACTAGAAGTGGATAAAGTGAAGAAATACCTTCATGGCTGACTGCCTGGGCGTTTGTTCAAGAATCTTTGTTAATTCTTTTAGGAAAGAACGACGAGCCCTCAAAGTTTAGCGAAACGATTTGGAAAAAAGTCGCTTTACCAGCGACATTTTGTTACAGCAATTGCAACAAATGATTTGTAAAGAAAGAATATTGCCCGCGAAAAAACCGAGATATTGGAAATCGAATAGAGACTTTGCATATCGCCTCAAAAAGTATTTCAGAAAATATCGTAATTGCCTGTGCCACTGGGTGATTTGATGGAAAATTCTCTGACAGGTAGATTTTGTCTTTAAAATGCCATATTTTATTTGATTTTTTGAATACTTTTGAAAGACCGTGGATGACAACTTACTAGGCTGCCTTTTGATGTTTAATTAAAAGAATAAAACATGTTTAATTTTGACACCTATACAGTATTTTTTATGGTGATGGACTACAATCAGGAATTTTCCTAAAATTTTCACCACGCTTCACATTTCAAATCGACCCTCAAAGAAGTACACTGGTGAAAAGATGTTTGCTCGTTCATAATTCCAGGATCCATCCCACAACCCTTCTTCTGTGACAAAAAAGAGTGTCTCGTTCCTCAGCTGTACGCTGTCATCGTCTAGATGAGCATTCAAATCAGTGGGCACGAGCCCAAAAGGCTAAAGACTCCATAACAAATGATTCCATAAAGAGGTACAAATATCGGCGACGGTCAATGAGGGGATTATGCGGATGGATGCTGAAGGAGGAGGCGAAGGGGCACCCGCGTTAATTGGGCTGACGAGGGGCCGAGCAAGGTGTGTGTCCGGCCGGAATTTTTCGGGTGGCCCTTTGATGACGGATTACCGGACTTATGGTCAGTCTGAAGGTGAAAGGTGCGAGTTTTCGGTCATTGGACATTCAATGGGCCATGTTAAGTGCGAGCGTATAGGCATGCATGTAGGTGGGTACGTTGGGGTTGTATTGTACTTTCCAGTAACTTTTTTTGGTTAAAAATGTTAAATGATCCGTTAATTTTAACTGTAACAAAGTTGAAAATATCAAGAATTGTAATTACCCGCAACTATGCAAATAACGGTGAAGGTTTCCAGTCAGTTTTCTCAACGCGTGGTTTCCATTATTTTATAAGCTTGTATCAGACGAATTTGTTCAACAATGTTTTAACAAAAATGTCTGTCCTTTTATTATCTTAACTGAAATATCAAAAGTTCATGACAAAAAAGAGACGTTAACGACTTTCAATCAACATAAGGAAAATTCAGTTTTAAAATAACACATTAGGCGTATTTAAATTTAATGCAGCATTTTTTAGAAGCAGTTCTTGAGTGGATTCTACAAAACCGGTAAATGGCGCATTAATCAGATGTTGAATAATCTCAGATACAGCTATCATGAAAACATTTGAACTTTACTTAGATTCTTTAAAGGCACTAACCCTGAAAATAATCTGATATCTGTCGAAATAAAGGTAGTACCCATGCTACCAATTTGAAACGTGGCATAATCTGTCACCTACTATTAAAAATTTATATATGTCTACCTTTACTCCACACGAAACCACCATTAGCACTTTCTAAACAAGTTTCCATTTAGTCATTCATTTCCATTCATTTACTTTTTACCCCGAGACTAACTCGAAACATTATATCCTCATTATAGATCTTCCATCAATCATCGGTTCGATCAAATGGATTTCTTCTCGTTTGTTTTATTTTTACATTTTTTTTTTCTTTAGAACGCCTCGACTATATCAACTTTCCCGGAAGTGAAATGCTTCGTGAAAGTAGGGAAAACACAGCGAAAGTTGCAATTAGCGTGTTTGGCTATCGCGCAGTTTCTGAAAAGAGTAAGTGAAAAGCGATTGGATGGAAATAAAAATGACACGTTATTATGGTTTTTGGTTATGGTGCAGAAGAATGATACAAAATAAATTTAGGTGCTATTCATAGGGGAAGTGTCAAAAAATTACTTATCTCCGACTTTACTACCCTTGCGATGTGATAAGTCAGATATTGCACGTGATATTTTTGTGGCAGAACTCGTGATACGTTTAGGTGTAATAAGTGCTTGGGTGGAATTAATTTTTTTTCCGACAAACTCGCGTGCCCTTAATTTTCTCGACAAATTTTATTTATTTTCTCGAAAGTTTACTATTTTCACAATTTTTCTTATTAAGACGAAAGTAATAAGGGTAAGCATCGTTCGATTTAGTTTTTTTGGTCGAAGAGAGATTCGAGAAAACAATGATTTCAAATTTATCGACGATAATCACGTCTTTGTAGCATTTCTGGGAAGGTATGTCTTGCATTCCCTTGTTACATCGATCACATTAAAGGTTCTAAATCAAACTGAATAGTTCTTCGTTTTCTCGGAATCCCTCGTCTGAAAATTCAAATTAGAGGACCAATAAATTCAAAAAAGTTTTAAAACAACAATTGCACGATTATTTTACACCCTTTTAGTGCATATTTTCCATCTGATGATAATGTCGACGATGAAAATATTAAGGTATTATAAATTGCAACAATAAATTGATATTAATAGCAAATTCGAAATTTAGCTGCATATTTAGGTGTATTTTTTGTGCATACTGCATGCATATTTTATACATTTTTGGTGCATATTTTCCAGTCTGTGATCACTAAGACCGTACGCGGTCGCTCGAGCGCGCACGGGCACACGCACGAGCACCCGCGAATCCTCGACGAACGAAAAGGTTTCAGTGGCAAGGCGGCGACGTGAGTGGGTCAGGGCTGGATGGCGGCGTCGCGACGCCCGACCACCCCCACTCTCTCCGTCTCTCTTTCTCGCTGTCGCCGGTAAACCGGCGACGACGGCGACGACCCGGTACATTTAAACGGAGGCTCTACCCACTCGGAACCATTCCAACCAAAACGTTCGCGAGCCGTGCATCGTGCACTCCACACTCACATTCTCTCCTCTCCTTCATCCAAGCATGATCGGTCTTGATCCCACTGGGCTCTATTAGGACACGACGTGTGTTTCAGAGTATCGCTCCCCCTATACACCTTCGTTGTATTTCCCGCTTGCATTTCTAAATCACAATCAGTCGCCATGGACGGAGGAAAACTCGACCCCACCGGACAGTACTAATTCAGTGTGTTTTCGTTCAGTTGACGGGAAAATCGAGATGATCCTGTCAGGAGGCAAAGGTCTGGACCCCACCGGTCTCTATTAAAACTATGTGGAAGAATGTGGCACCACCGCCAGCACGGAGACGGCGGACCTCAAGAAACTTCTAGCTGCCGAAGGAAAAGACTCCGGTAAGTTTTTCCACTTCCGCATATTCGGTATTTTGTTCGGTTGTTGAACTTCACTTTCGTAAGTCATTCGCCCACTGGCGGCTTCGTCCCCCGCGATTCCTCTCATAACTTGCATATTGTACGCACGCATCTCATTAGGGCCATCGACGCGCCGACGACAGCATCCATCGTGAAATTTTTCGAATATTTTAATTCCTGTCGCGATTCCTCGTCCTTTGTTACGAGCGATTTCCCATGCAGATCACATAGTCACCGAATTTATCCAGTCGGGGCCCAGCTGATTGACCTGAGAGCATTGACACCTCCCCATCATCATCATCCTCATCATCATCATCATCATCATCATCATCATCATCATCACCATCATCATCCTCGGTGGGAAAAAAGAGGCACAGACCGGAGGAGTAGCGTTGACGCATTGACCGTATAGTGCAACCCAATGTTGTTCGACTTAACCCAGAAACTATAAAAGACCCGAGGTGCGGGTGCATTGACCCGCCCCCTCAACCTGTCAGATTTACCACGTTGTTGTTGATTATTTTGTTTTGGTCGTTGTTAAGGTTTGTTGATCCGATCCTTATGAATTTGGTGCGCTGACCCTTTCCCCTCTTCGCTCTTACGATTATTCCATTAGATCCCATGAGTAGAACCGTGGACAACTGGCATTTAAGTTAAAAGGTCAAGTCTAGACCGAGTTCTCGGGTAGGGTAGGAGAGATGTGTTATTTGTTGTTGGTGTTTTCATCGGTTAGAAGGAGACGGAGAACGCGGCCTGTCTGTAGATTTCCGTATTGCATTTCATCAAGGTCACCGTTCTAAAGATTGAGGCTGAGCTAAAACTGCCCGAACATGATTTACATTATTGATTCCTAATTTGCATACGCTTAAATATTAGATCGAAATTATTTGTGTTTTGTCTTTTTTCCCTCATTTTCTATTATACTGCATCTCATTGGTGGCCTTGCATCTAAATTCTTTGAGGAAATAACTGCCGCAAGGCCACAGTTTTATATGATATTGTCGAGAGATGTGATCAAAATGCAAGGTAACCCGTATCAGGGTCGCGACAATCTCTCTCGCGTACACTTTTTTACTATTATAATTCCTAATGAAATTGTTTTCTTAATTTCAGATGATGATCCGTCATACAATATACATCTCACTGCCACACGAGTTACCGAATTCCACCCATCAATTTTGGATGCAAGAAGACTGATTGTTGATTTTTTTATTACTTTTTAAGATTGTTTTTTTTATTAAATTATATTAGGTTAGGTGATTTCAACATGAAGTATTCATCAGCAAATGTACGTTACATCGTCACACTAAATCGTTGTACATAAGCACAGATGTAAATGTTTCATTCATAATATGTTCCGTGAGTTTTAATAAAACCTTTTTCCTCGACAGACGCAAGTCATTTATATTATTATATTTAAGGTTTTTGTTCTATTATGTTTTTATAAAGGAACAGCGTGGATACCTAGAATGTATCTATTTTTAACCCATTTCTATAATTAAAAGTTCGTTTAACTTCGTGAAATCTTTAAATAAATCCTTATAAATTTAAATAAAATATTATCATTAATGAACGTTGGTTTCGCAATGGCCAAACTGAACGGATTTTACGGAAACTTATTTACATACTAGTAGTGTAAAAATAGGCCAGAAACAGCTTCATGGAGCTTCCAGAAAATTTATCCCACTGGGGACATTCCTGTATTCATTCCTATGCTGGACAATATAAAGGGCAAAGAAGATGCCCATCTCCCCAAAATCCATCTCATACGGCCATACCACGCGTGCCTGCAAATGGGGATTTATATTACATTTTTGTATCAACCAATTACAAAAGTTAACTCTGGAATCAGCATCTTGATTTCAGTCGAAATCATTTACCATTTCACCATTCAAAATTTCTTTCGTAAATTTTTCTAAATAACCTTTTTGCAAATGTGCTAATGAGCCGACTCGAAATTTTATAGGAATTCACTATCATAAATACATTTCAAGCATTACTTACATCATAATCATCCCATTGTAATTGACCAAAATAATGATTGCCCCTAAAAGTTCGCACTATTCTAAGGAGTGCTTAGAGCATATATTCATCGCACTTATTCACCCACCTATTTAGTTACCTACGTTAAATGACAGTTGAGACATCAACGTGAGTTCCCCGAATGCGGTACAGTCGGAAAATGCTTTATCGGAAACTGCACAGGTCGGAAAATGCGTGATTTTCAGTAAACCGACTATTCAGACTCCCACGAATACGATGCTGTCGGAAAATGCCCGATCGTAGACCGTGCTGGTCGGAAAATTCATGGTCTACCACGGAGACGGTGCGTGCGGAAAATCCACCATCAAAAAATCGTTCCAGAAATACTCAGAGTCGGTTAATCAGACTCCCACGGATACGATACGGTCGAAAAATTCGCGATCAGCAAGCGCCAAGGTCGGAAAATTCACGGATTTTCCTGGAACCCACAGAATCAATTAATTACGCTACCCCGAATGCGGCGAAGTCGGAAAATGCGTAATCATGAACCGAGAAAGTCGGAAAATGCGCGGGGCTCGGACAGCGAAACGCACGTTCGATTATAAAAATATCTTCGTTAACCCCTTAAGAGGAGAATGGGAGAACAAATTTCAAAGGATTTATTCGGGCAGGTTGGCATAACTGGGCTACGTAGAGCTATTATAATAATACATGTGTTAAAATAACGTACAGGGTGGGTCATCAAAAACGTACCTGAAGACATAAGTGTCAGAATAAGATCCCGTCTTACTTAAGTCTTACATTACTTATATTAACCCGCCCATATTCATCGTGACATCAATTATTTCGCCTCCCTTAAGTGGCGCAACGACTAGAATATTTTTAGAAAGTGCTGAAGCATAGGAAGAATTGTTTGAGTTTTAAACGTTACACGACGACTTTGCGTACAATGAATGAATATTTCCCTTCGGCCATTTGTGAATGGCTTAAGATTGAGAGAATTCCTTCCCACAACACAATTGATGCTGGTAAAACACTTTTAAAAAATGGGTTTTATTAATCAAATTCCCAAATTATTCCACAGAATTGAAAAATGTCTCATATCAAACTCCAGTGCTTCTCGCGACTTTATATTTTTGTGACTTATATCTGCCCATCGATATTCGCTCTGTCTGAACGTCTTAATTAACAAATCTAAATTTTAATTACCCCCGGTAATCATCGTCGTCTCGCAGGATGAATAATCTGTGGCATCCTTAATTTCCGAGAAACGAGACGACTTCTCTTTCTGTCTTTCCTCTCGTTCTCGAGTCTCCGGGCGCGATAATGCGACACTCGTAGATGATAATCTTATTTACACAGTCGAGCTCTTGTGTTCGCTCCTAACAAATGTCTCTTTTTCGTAGCACATTTAATTTTCTCACATCATTAAGCTACCGCAGGGGAGAACTCGCGACGCGATCCGGCGCAAATGGAGCGCCTCGCGGAGTAGAACGAGAGCGCGCAGTCATTTCGATAAATCTCTCGCTCGTTGGGATTTTTCAGGGAAACCAGTCGAGTCGCCTCAAAAAATATTTCCTAGTGTGGGTGAAAAAAATTTAATACAAGTCCAATGTGTGGGCGGTGGAATATACGCTATAACACACACACACATTTCCTCTAACTCTCTCACACACACACATAAACATACAGTTGGATTAAATCATTCTAGAAGTTTATCGAAATGGTGAAAAATGTAGTTTCGGCAATTTCAAAAAAATGCTTTCTAAATTAAGTTTCGGGAATATATGTGTGGAAAATCAGTTTCCCTAAACGATATTTTTTAATGGACGTCAGGCATTTATTTATTGTTAGATGTGGACACCTACGTACTATTGAAATTAGGTTTATTGTTATGTGAATAACTGTATTAGTAGGTATAGTAATATTTCGGTTTACTTTTAAGTTATTTAAGGGAATGCGAGAGAAGAATGTGAGAAGAACAGTTAGGTCATGAAAACAGTACGTGTTGTTAACCAGTTAATTCAAAAAGCTTTACGATTCCTGAAAATAATTACATCGTGAAATAGATAAAATCATTAAAGCATCTCGTACCACCAAAACAAATAAATTATCAAAGCAGTATGTAAAAGCGAACGAATCATGAAAGCTTCATGGAGGAAATCCATGAATGGTAGAAGTAATTACGTCATTACGCTTCACCAATTGTGAAAGCAGTTAAATCGCGAGTGACACGAAGTTTTTGAAAGGAAATCGTGGAGAATTATATCATCAATTAAGCGATTAAAGCTTCCCGAATTGAAAAAAAAATATTATAGGTCAGGTAATTCTCTTATATCGTCAGAGAAGTTTGCAATACCTTAAATTTAAAGGATCTCACGGTGTTGTGTTGCCTGGCATTACAAGTACAAATACGAAATTACCCTTTTTCCCCTTCCAACCTTTTTTGCTGAAAAACTCCATTCTTCTCTCGAGCCCTATAAAGGATATAATAAATTCAGACTGGTAACATACAAAAATCAGCCAATAGGCCTATAAACGGTAGTTACTTTCCTTGAATAGAAATCCGCCAAGTGTATTTGTAAAATAAATTTAAAAAATCAACTGGATCGTCGGAATACTACCAATTTCGTGATGCTCGGCGCTTACGTTCGACAATGGCAGATTATAACAGGTTTACAGCTGTCTTTATGATGTACATTGGAATAACGATAGATAGGAAATCGTCACTGTTTGAGCCATTGAATTGAAAGGACTTAGTACCGGCAGGTAGAACACCAATACTTAGCATCGTTGAGCATATGTAAAAATTTGCATGGCGGTGCAGGTACCATTAACTTAATTAACTCCCAACGAAACACATTATCACTTATCACTAGTAATACGAGATATAACTGAAAATAAAAGAAAAAATTGAGTATTTTCACTCGTAGTTTTCAATCTAGTGTTATTAAAACTTGCGTCATCGTTTATATCGTTTATATATTAAGAATAATAATAAACCCACCCATTACCTCGTTACATCGTCCTTAGATTTTATGCTTACATGTACTCGTATAAAGTTGTTAGACGTTTAGTGAATACAGATTTTCGCTTAACACTAACATCGATGATCTGAAGTTGATTGGACTATTAAAGTGGAATTCGAAAAACCTGTTCGTTAATAATTATGCAGAAGGTATAGAGTTGACACAAAATGTTCGATAGGTTTACACATAATATGACTTAATACAACCTTTCCAGATTGATTTATGAAGACGCTTCTACGCTTTGCCCAGGCAGGCACGGATTGTGATTGCGATTGCCGTGAATTATGGAAATGTCAAAATGAAAATACAAACACGTTTAATACCTTTTTCGTGATTAGCGTTCCACTTTGAGATATGCTTGAAATATAGCCGGTATTTGCAACATAACCCTAAACCTGGCATCAACAAAAACAAAATTTTCTTTTACGACATTTTCCTGCCGTTTCCCGTGAAGACTTCATTTCGTTTAAAATTTACCATCCCTCCGCTCAACTGCGCCCCTGAAAACCCTTTCATCGCTCCCTCTTTCTTCCAAACGAGGAATGTGTATCAAATTTGGTTCGAATCCAAATTAGTAAATGCAGTTTTCAGACGGCTATCAAATGTCAAATATGGCTCGGTATGCAGCAGTGCTCGCTGAACACGTGCGTCTTCTTCTTCGTCTTCTTTTTCTTCGTCCTGACGAGGAGGAGACAGAAGCAGAGGGAGAGATGCAAAGGAGAAGGGGAGGAGACGAAAACAGGCGATCAAGACCCTTAAATCGTGGTGGAAAAGAGGAATTCAGTGAAAATAAGGAAAATTCTTCACCGTCAAAATAGTGAGCAGGCAGGATTTTTAGAACAGGTTAGCCGCGGTGCTGATTTTTCGGTAAATTCAGCACAACAAATACCAGGAAGTGTTATAGAAAGATATTTTTAAATTTTTCATGTAGCTATGCTTGCTAATGTTTAATTATGCGTTGTAATTTTCTAGATTTTTAACGCAGTGATCGCATAAGCACGCCAATGAGGATTGAACTTGATGCCACTGTCAAGCCTATAAAAGGGATGCTTGTAAATCGGAACACATTTTTGTACGCTCTGATTTATTTCTCCGATTGTCGTTTCGAGATTCCTCGAGATTTATTTATGTGCAGCTGAAGAGGAGTTATGAATATTTCGAAAAATTTTGTGCTAGAAAACATTGGACTTTTTTACGAAAATATATTGTTTCGTAGTTGATACAATTTTTAAAACCGAATTGTGTGGATATGCAGAAGAACTTTTTTAAATGAAAAGATCTGCAAATATATTAAATGAATTTGTACCCAATATTACTACAAAACAATCACTCCACCTTCGACATCTTTTAAAATTCCCTCAGACATTTAGCAAATTTCCAAAATAGATAGCAATTTCAACTGTTTAGTCGAACCATCCCGTGGAGTTTTTTACTTAAATTCCTCTTGGTAAATATTTTAAAAGAAGAATAAAACATTGTGCCTTTCTCATCTCATGGCTTGACCATTAGGTATCTCGGGAATATTTAAAATGCGCGGCATGCGCCCATAATATAATAAATACGGCCCGACTTCAATATACGGATATAGTATTTCAGTGTTTCTCCATAAATATAGTTACATATTATGCATTTTACATGGAGGTATGTCCGTGTGATGTTACACATCAGCTGAGTGGGTATTTGCATTTGATGTACGAAAAGCAGTTGTGCAGTAGGCAATTTCTTGTCAATAGTGACAGTGATGATAAACTTAGTTATACAAAACGTTTGATGATTTAATGCTTCGACAAATTACAAGTAATAATGAGTGTTGCTGTTGCGTTAATTCTGTCCAGAAGTTAATTAATTCACGTTTGGCAACAAAAGCACCTCGTATAGACGCAGCGTGTATGAGTGTCTGTCTGGTCTGTCTTTCTGTTGGACATGGGGAGGGAGGCGCTTACCGATATGGAACCCGATATCTGTCCCAATATCTATATTTTCATTTTAATTGCCCCCGATTCCGAGAAAGAGACAATGCATAGATCGAAGCCGATCGGCCGTCTCGTTTTCGTGTTCTGATTTTCAATAGGCCGGAGAGGAGAGCGAGCCTCCTAAAACCGACTCCGGGCGATTTTTTGCCCCGCGGAAAAAATCACCCACCGATATTTTAATGGGCGGCTCTCCGAAAATAATGACCTCGTTTTATTGCCGTGGCATGTAAACTATATACGTATAAAAATGGCCATTAAGCGTATAAAAGGATTGGTATGCGCCAGCCCTTTTTGTTGTTATGATTGTCGTTGCGACACTTGTCCGATTTCAAGAGCCTGATATGGTCCTGTCGCAGGATCAGGCGGAATCTTAAGAATCTCGCGTTTTCGCAACGGATCTGTTATTGACCTCCAGCCTCCAGGCTGAAAACGGAAAATTTTTGACAACACACTCTTACATCTCTTTTTTGTTACCAAACAATCAATTTTGACAAGAGACTCAATAAGTTTTCTGGACTCTCACACCCTCAAAACTGGGAAATCTAGATGTTTTCTCATACGATACCATTTAAAAGTTTTGGAGATTGTTTTAATTCCCCGGGGAACATGGAAAATACCTAGATTTTCCTAAAAAGCCGCAAATAGAATCTAGAAGTTTTTTCAGTTCGCTTTTAAATACCATTAACCCAGTCAAATTGGCTCCAAAATATACCTAGGTTTGCACTTGTTAGACGTAACTTTAATTTTCTATTGTATCACTTAGGAATGATCAATTCATCAATGCGCTAGTCTGAAAAAGCGAGCTGAGATCAGAATAAAAAATACGCATCGCAAAATTTCCAACCTTTCAATAAAAAATGATTTCATTATTCCGCCAGACCAGTTGAAAATATTTTTGTAACTATGGGACAACACGTTTTCAAATAATCGTGTTAATACTTCGTCATAGGCTAAGACGTACTTCACTGAAGTGATAAAAGTCCTTTTTAAACTTCAATACAAGTTTATGGGTAAATGATGATACTGAATTATATTCCGTCATATTCAAAAAATAAAAGAATCCTTTGAAAATTATTTAAAAACACTAACCTCGAATGAAACCTTTCCTGCCAAGGGGTCCGCCATTGCTATAGAAGCCTTTGTCCTTAGAAGTTGTCCATTATTGCTGCTGCACGATTTAACCACCTGAAAGATATATTGTTGAATATATGTGCATTGAAAATATGCACTAAATATATACAAACAATACGTAGTGAAGAAAAAATGAAAAATATGCAGGTACTTATGCATTTATTTTGCTTTCATTTGCATATATTTTTCAAAAATAGAGTTTATACCAATTATTTTCTATAACTTTAGCATCTATGTTGTATGTATAGTAAAAAGTAGGTAAGTTTTTTAAATAAAATTAAGCTTATCCGAAATTATTAGTTTTTAGCTTCTTTTGAGGTGAAACATTAATATTTCAGCTTCGTAAAACGACGTAATTTGGAAATTACAAAATTTGAACTATAGGTCCACAGACTGCGATTAACAATGAAATCTTTGTAAGACCTTTTATTTCAGGCAGCTTATTTTATCCTTTCTGGGGCACTAAAAAAACTTCAAAAGAAACTGGGAAGTACTCACCATCGAAATATAATTGATTTTGCTTTTCTGTTCTTCTACGAAGTTGTCGGCCATCGCACCATTAAAAGACACCTCTTTTGTCTTTCCACGCAGATGTCACCACCACCACCACCACCAAAGACTTACCTAAAAAGCAGTGAAATATGTAACAACAACACTGAAACAACACTTTCAAGAAATAATTTCAAATGAAACAAACCTTACAAACAGCTACATCGGTCGTACTGCCCTTATATGAAGTTCTATGCCATTGTCCGATCAATACTCACCTAAAAATTAGTTTTATTGTTATATGTTAGCTGTTATAAACATTTGTCGTTTAGGCATTTAGTAAATTTTTAAAATAACTAACCGTTTGACAATGACATATAGGCATGAAACCCACTGCTACTGCTCCTCCTCCAATGTGCACACCACTGTTCACTACACACTACCTGAAACAATGATAACGCTTTAAAATTAATCAAAGGAAAACTTTAAAAATGTGAGCAGCAAATAAAAAGCTATGCCATTTCATCTTGCGAGAAGGACTTATCAAATTTTCTTGATATTGTAATAACTTCTATCCGCCCTCCCAATTTGTCTCACTACTTAGGGGACACCCTGTATATAATCTGGAGAAGGTGGGGATGTTTTGGCATCTAGGGACCTCATAAGTCTCTACATAGGGAAAAGGACCTTTTCATAAGTCCCGTCAATCAAAGATGTGTCCCGACGATGTTTTATTTAATTTCATAAACATCACATCACAAAAAAAGTCATTAACAGATAAACAATCAAACAGATTAAGAATCACTCAACGAATTACAAAAATACGAACCAATCAGTCAAACAGTTATGAATATTACAGTAGAATAAAGTGAAAAAATAAAATATTTACCGATAAATTCGATCAGAAACCTTCTCCCGGCGCGAGCACGCAAGGAACCGACACTCCCGTGCACCGACGACACTTTTTCCACGAAAAACGAGAAATTTCCAGGAAATTACCAATAAGGCACCTCCTGTAATTAATACCGAACCGTCCGCTTACCGGTTAACTGCACGAATAACTTTCCTAGCGAGCGAAGCTATTCGGCAATTGTTTGTCCGAATTGCAAGCAAAAAATCTCACAAAAAACTGTGAGCCGGCACGAGTCATACGTGATAAGAGACGGCGAGAGAGGGAATTCGTCGCGTTTTAAACGGAATTTGAAGCGAATCAGTGGAATGTTTTCGTGTCGACTGTATTGATGTATTTTAAATACAGTTTTGGGTAGGTAATTGATACTAGACGTAGGGGTGGTTTCAAATTAGTGGAATTGAATCTAGTTATTTGTTAAAAATAAAAGAAGTGTTTTGATTAGAAATTAGAAAAAAACGTCACAAATAGAGACACCTTTAAAAATTATTCCAGAGGCGTTCGCCACAATTACAACCACCGATATAAGGCATATAAACAGGGGTAAATACCTGTTTAAAAAAAATAATGACACGTAAGAATCAGTGGGAAAACATAGTGGGGGTTATAACAAATAGAAAAAAACAATTATCCTCGAGATGACGTAAATTGGTGAAATGTGAAATTGGGTTGGTCATTAAGGGTTGAAAATGGTTTTTTGCGATTTTCTACGAAACGAGACCTTGCGGAAAATGTCTAAGAGCAAAGCTGTAGACAATAAAACGATCTAAAACTTTCGTATGAATCATTTTTCAAGATAACCTCAAATTTTCCGAGAAAACGACAAAACTTCGATTTCTCCAAGAAATAAATGAGGAAAGCTCAAACTCTTCACCAACTACGTTTCATTACTGTTACGATCAGTCATCATCTAGGATCAAGGACAGTCCACAAGGGCTTCCAGGATATTTCCCAAGGATCAGCGACACTAGTCAATTCTTGAATATAATTAAGAAATGATCTCAAATGTTCCTGTTGGCAAAAATATTAAGGATGGTGGTAATTAACCCAGATGGCTTTGAAGGACTCTCAGGACACTTACACAGATTCAAAATAACACTTATAAAATAGTCAAGTAAGAACCTAACGGCTTTGCCCGATGAGACCAAGGGGTCTATACAAAAATTGTAATTTATTCATAAGAGTTCTAAAGGGTTCCAGGAGATTTCACAGCATTCAGTGAAAATTGCGAATAATTGAGAAGACACTTGAGAACTTTCAAGAAAAGTTTAGGAGAACAAGGATTACAAACAATATACAAAGACTTCCTAAGACTCGTAAGGACTTCCAGGACACTTCCCGAAACTAAAGGATTCCCAACAAAAATTGTAAATCTTTCAAAAGGGATCTCAGAAGACTTTCATAATGCTTCACAAGGATCGAGGATAACTGTAGAAAATCTGTAGAAAATTAATGTTGGTAGTAGAGGGACACACTTCTGTACTCCAATATTGGAAATGAAGACTATACCTAGGCTGAAGAAAGTTGTGTTTATTTTCCGCTATCATTGAAAAACTGTGAACACCATCCACTTTTGAAAGCATCTCAACTCTCACGCCCAATCTCGTTAAGAAATTTCGACTCTCCCTCGTTGTTACCATGTGCTCGATTCAAATTCAGAGATTCGTTTAAAGATAATGCCGGAAGGACCCCCACTGCCTCCTGTGTTTATTTTCCTTGTTTCGTAATTTGTCCGGTAAAGAAGCAGCTAAATATTATTAGTTCGATCCATCGTCCACTTTGTCGAACTCGTTTCTACAGTCATCGGCAGAACTCTAATCGGTTCCCCTCATTAAAATTAATAGTTATGCAAATATTAGTCAGTTTGTAGTGGTTTGCGCTGATGATGATGCGAAAGTGAAATTGCCGTTGAAGGAATTTTAAGTTGGATTTAACGTGGCGCCCGTGGAAGGTGAGAAATTTTTGTGAATACTTTGGTCACAATTTTAATCACGTTGAACAATAATATTGGGAAATTAACAAAAGGACGTAACAGTCCAACTTAACTATAATTTCTGATGTATCTTCCTTGACGGAACTCACTACACCACAGCTACTTGTTTTATTTCTGACAGAATTGCTCGCTGTCTTCACAATAACTCTCACACCCCATTATCGTGATTATTATTTAAAAAAAAAGCTCATAGATTAAGTAGTTTAATATAGCAATAAAATACTATCATTAAGATTTTCATACCCGTTTCTAGCCGTTTATGTATGAAATAATTTATAAAATTAATATTGTTTCATGGATGAGATTAACTCCTTTTAGAAACAGGTTTGTAAAAAGCAAGAAAAAAACACACATCACATTAATCTTCCCGTGGAGGAAAAAAGTTTGAAAATGATTAACTTTCGAAGAGTTCTTTCACCCGAAAATTGACGGAGTGGAGTTCGTGCTGACATTTTACTGAAAGATTCGATGTTAACTCTTGTAAATAATCCGTTTCGATATAAAAGGATTTCCTCATTTATGAAATATTCAGTTTTGGCTGTTTATGAAGCAAGTAATTTGCGATTCCGGTGGTATTTTGTATTCGAAGCAGATCTTAGACATGGCATATTTCATCGACGGTTACTTCGGAATTGTCATAAATCCATATCGTTTAAAATTTCGTCTGTGCTTTAAACTTATGAATGTACAATGTGAGTGAATGATTTAGGACAAGTTGTTCTGGGTAGTTGTCGTCAAATTTTTTCTCCTTCTCCTCTTGGCGAGGAGAAATGAAAACGTCACTGTTATTAGCTCGCCTCTTATGCGCCAAAAATCATTTATGGTATCATTTCTATTTGGCGTTTCTTCTGGTAAAACGAAAGTGTAATCAGAAACTAAATCAGGTATTAAGAAAATTTCCAGAAATTTGTAATAATAACATTCATCTTAATAACACCCCTCATATTAACATTAGACATATTTTACTAAAAAGATTGTAAGCAAAAATGTTTTAAACGTCCAAATTAGGATGTCCATAAGATGTAATTTTGGAACTTGTGTTAATGATATTTTAAAAAAACAAGTTTTTAAAAATATTAGTACTATTGATTTTGATTTAGTAGATATTTTTCGGAATGTGAGCGGATCATTAGTACGGCAGATGAAAAAGCCACACGACGACAAACGAATTCTACTACAAAACCAGGTTGTTGACGACATAGTAACTTTACCCTTAAATGGTAACGAAACGCACGGCACACACTGCCTTGCTGGAAAAAAATAATATAATAAAAAAAGGACAAAGCGCGCGTGCCCATATACAACAGCACACACACACACGCACACAAAACTTTTCGGCCGCTTAACTATGAATTATTTATTTATTTAAAAATTAACATCGAACTTGTTTTTTGCGAGTGTATTGAGCACGTGCTCAGCTCCCGACACGCTGAATTTCAAATCGCCACCGCGGGAATTCGAGAAATTTCCCAAAGCAGTGGGGTAACGAAAGGAATTTTCCAACGTTTGTGAAAACAATTACACAACAATGATAAAAATTCCATTCGCTCACGAAGCTCCTCAAAAAAGTCCCTGCATAACCATTACCACAACAACACAAAGACAAGAATCCAAACTATTCTTACCACTTCCTATTCCAACAACGTCAAGTAAAATCTCTGCACCCCCTGGTCTCCTACACCAATGCAAACTGCGGGTTCTCGACTCCGATTCCTATTCGGTACAACCAAAACTCCCATAAACGGCGTTCATTTACTACATTTGCCAAATTCAAATGCCAATCAATCGCGATCGGTCGTACGACAAAAGGAATCATGACCAAAATTCCTAAGGATGTCTTAGTTCGTTTAAAATCTCCCCATTGGGGATACTCGATGCAAATCTCTTCGTGCTTACGTGAGTGTGTGTGCATGTTCGCGAGATTTGCTCGCTTCGGACTGTCGCTAATGAGGACGATGATGGCGATGATGATGAAGTTGATGATGATGAAGATAATACCGATTTAGTCGATGTTGGCTTTGCCTTTACTCGAATGTGGATTTTCCCGGAAGAGAGTTTCTTGATAACACTCTGAATAAATCCAATTATCTTATCTTGATGGCGGGAAAGCTAAGGATACCTGAGGATAAATGCCTCGTTCTGATTCAGTTAGAATTAAAGAAGTACCTTTCAGCATCTATAGATGCGCTTCTGCTACTTGCCGTAAAAGACAACGACTAACGAATGTTTGATCTTTCACAAAGTTTGCACCTTATGATATGTTCCCATGCAAAATTTTCTGGAAATGGGGAATTCAAAAAACCTCTAGTAGCGTTGAGTTGATGCAACTTTGTGTGTTTGAATCTAAATAAAACATCTATCTTTTACAATAATCGATGTCTTATCCTGGTGTAATCTCAAGAAACTCCTGGTGCTCTTGTGGAATATTTGGAGCTGTTCAAGGATTCTAGAGACTCTATCCAAACAACTTCTAAAGTTAGGGGAGTCAGAGGTAACCCAGGTTCCCGTTTACTTGAAGCAACCAACCCAAACTGCTCGTTTTAGAAGGTTATTACAGTCCCTTCAAGTAGTTTCCTTTCGGAGATGTTATACGTTTTTGGGACCCCTTGCCAAACACCTTTCAAATTGGAATAAGAAAGAGCTACCTCCACTTTCTGGAAACATGTTCATTTGTGTCAGCAATTTCGGTTTGAATTAGAATGTTCACAAAAGTTTTAAAAATGAAGGAACTTTTCTCACTAAATCAGTGTAATTTAAGGTAATTTTGATATCCTCTGAGTTGTATTATGGAACTCTTCTAAATTCCTCCTAAGTAACGTTTAGAACTCTGGTGTCATTTTGCTCATAACCTTCAGAAGTAGCAGGTGCTCATGTCGTACTGTTGGAGTTGTTCTAAGTTATTGGAAACTCTTGCCAAAAAACCAATAAATCTGGCAAAGAGATTGGGTGATCAGTACATCCTTGGTCTTCTAGATCTACTTTATGGTGATACCTAAGGTATTATTAGAACGTTTCAGTATATCACATACACTATAGAAAGGGTGTCAATACATCAGCAATAAACCTCAACAAACACTTCACACAAATTTACATTCTACACAACAAACGACAATCCCCGATAGTATTTTTAAGTCTCTGTTAAAAGCGCTAATCTGGATCAGAAGCGTTGTTTAGATAGACGATGGTGAAGTTTCGGCTTCAGCAGTCGTTATCTCTGTACATACGTAAATATGTGTGTACGTGTGTTGTGCGAAGGTGTGTTTTCAAGGCGGCGTTTCGTTCTTATTCGGCGTTATTTATTTACCTCGAAGAAGTGTCCGTTTGTGTGCAAGTGGGTGGAGAGGGACCACCGGAACCGAATCGGCAGATCCGTGCACTTCGGACGCAATTTCCCTTGTCAAATGGAGGAATCGGACGCGAAATCCAGTCCGATCGATTACACATCGAACCGTGTTATTATCGTGGTCCGTTCGCGATCCGGAAAATATCTCCGGAGCTGAGAGAGATGCTGAGAAAAAATCTCGGAATTTTAATAAATACAGAACGAATGCATAGGATGGAGAAGGAGGGCCGAGTCAGGACGTTGCCCCCTTAAAATATAAGCTAGACTCGAACCTAGTCACCAAGAGAAGTTTGAGTCGAATGAATTTACATCTTTATTATTGCTTTAAAATTCATGATCACCTTATTTAGTTAGTTCTGAATCGACGGCCCGACTCGACGATTATCGTGGATTCTTTTTTGTTTTCGCGTTGGAATCTGAGGTGATTTACTAACGGAAAATTTCGCTCGCTAAACAAGCCTCATTATAAATCAAACAGAAATGTTACAGAGGCCATTAAGGATTAGAAATAAGTTTTAACTTAGCGCTAAAATTGATGCCTAAACCGGCAGGATTGAATTTAAAAATTTCTACTTTTTGAGAGAAACTTTCCTAGCCATATCAGTCATTTTGAAGCTTGAAAATCCTTAAAATCGTTTTTGATTAATTTTTGTGCCTAATGGCAATAAGCATGTAAACTCTGCCCTTAAAAAAGATCGACAAATCAGTTACACTGAGAAAAGTTTTATAAAAAATTATTTTCCAAACGTTTTTGATCCTCAAAGTGATCCTCAAGTTCATCAAAGTGTATTTATGTATAAGGAGTAACCATAATGCTTTACAGAATTTTACCAAACTCATAGAATCGAAATTTCTCTAAATATTTTCAATTTTTCGATCATTTTTGACGTGAAGAATGCTTTATAGCGCTATTTTTTCACTTGTGATTTTTGAAAATTCTTATTTGTTCTCTTGAGTCGTGGAGATGGATTTCATTTCCTTTGATTTTTTTGTTATGAGATCAAAAATATAATTTTTGGAAAAATAACCGGAACATAGCCAAAAGGTATGTGGATTTTAGTAAGGGTAAGTAGAATAAAGCAAATTTTTCTGGAAAGCACAAAGTTTAGATGCAAAATCTTGAGCATATTTGATTAAATATTTCTAATTCAGGTAGGAAATATACCAAAATAGTGTGAAAAGACAGCTTTATGGATCATTTTTATTTTGGAAGTTAACTGGAGTATTAAAACTGGACAAAACCCATGTTTTTGCATAATCGCAAGTCAATTTCTCTAAAATTAAATAAAAGTTAGTTAAAAGAACAAAATAATTAGTCAGTAGGACGCGAACTATGTGGATTTTTAATGTAGTGACTAGCATTACCGGATTTTTCTGCTGACTACAAACGCAAGAGACGAAATTTTGAATAAAAGTGTTCTGGACAATCTACCATAGTGGATGTGTGGATTAGGCCAATGATCAGGACATTTTCCTTAGACAAAAGCCATGTTCTACAGCGTCATGTAAATGTCTGAGTAAACTAATCCAAAGTCAAAACGTATGCTATGTTTAGATGTGATCCAAATTAAAACCAAACCGATTAAGTGGCATTTCAATTGATTACCTTCAACGGGAAATAGCAAGTAGCCGATCGAAAAACTGATCGACGGATTTAAGTACATACATATGCATCAGAGAGCGAAAGAAAGCGAAAGTGCGCGTGATTTTAATTCGCTTCTGCTACTGTTGCAGTTGCGTCTTTCACGCGCATAAACTATTACCGCAAATGATCCTCGGTCCCAGCAAAAGAAACTAGTCCCCAGTTCTGGACTATCGCGCGAAAGAAAGAGATAGCATGTGAGAGGGGACGAAAAGGAACGTAGGAAGAGAAGAAAAAAAGCGAAGAAAATAAACCGCGTATGATAACTCTCCACGCGAGATGATCAGCCATCATAAACTCAAGCACTACCTGAAGTTGAGTAAGTGGCTCTTCAAAGCTAATAGTTATCGGGTTGAATATATAGTGAAGATGTTCCCATAATAATTACAGTTTATACAGGTCATGTGGACTGGAATGTTCAACTCGCAAAATAAGAAAAATCCATATGTACGTACGTAGGTACCTCGACTGGTATCTACTTATTAAACTGGATTGAAAGTTGCTTAGATGGATATACTCGTATAGAGAAAATTAAAAGTGCGTGCAAGATGCGCTAAATATGCACATCGAGAGGATCGCGATGACTTAAAAATAAACGAAAATGAAAGGAACGAGATTGTAAAATGAGAACCGCAGAAGACAGAGCGAGCGGGGAAGAGAGTGGACGAGAGTTCAACCATGGTGTAGGGGAACCATTATGGAATTTGTGGGTGGTCAGGAATGAGAGTTTAATTAATCCTCCTCGGCGAAACAGCCGAAAATTCCTATAACAAAACTCGTCACAAACGGAAATCGAACATCCGCGACTCACGTATTCGAGAGGTCACCGATATTAAATTATTTTTCTAAAAAGACGTACAACCTAATTAAAATTTGTAATTTTATGGTTCATTGCTACACGGGGTCGTTTTAATACAACGTATTATCATGTAAATTAGTATTTACAGTTTATATTAAAAGTTTGCGGAGTGTATAAAGTATTCAGTAGTAGATTTTATAGAGTTTTGAACGAAACGTGTGCTCTAATACCCCTCAAACAATGTAATAATAAACAAATTCCATTCGGAAATGTATTATGTCTTATACCTGGAGAACTCAGCCCAACGTTAAAGAAAAATGCTTCTCGACAGAAATGTTTCTCGATTTTACAGCAATTAAGTCTTGTTTAAATATCCGTTCGTTTAGCCAGTTCATCCTTTTTACACATGCTGGTATAATAGATAAATATTTGTTTTTATTTTCAGGCGTTATAAATTTTCCCTTCGCTCTTGGATAGAAGCATTTTTGGCGAATGCGCCGGTCACAATCTAATCGTAATTACGCAACTAGTTTGATTCGTAATGGAAAATTCGGAGAAGCGGGAAAGATTTTAGAGATCGTAATGGTTTTGGTGCTTCGTAAGTATGTTTATGCACATTGAATTCAAACAATCCTGTACACTTGATATTTTTTTAATTTCAAATATTATGACCACTTCGCTATGATACCATCAAAACTTTTTGGGACAAAAGTGACATGGTAAAAGCTTTGTGGGATGACAAATTGTGTAATTTCATTAAATATGTTATTCGTCATGAAATAAAAAGGAATACAATGAATTACTTACATTATGCTAGTCCCGAAGTTGCAGGAAACTACACCAACACATCAATAACATGTCTAATTACCTGCTTCGATTAGCATCCCCATGAGATAGCAAATGATGGCAAATTAACAATACCAGCCATGCACGAACAAGTCTAAAATTTTAATTAAAACGAAATCATCCATTCCCCATGTTTACAGTACCACAGGAAATATACGTCCCTGCCAGGAAGACAGCATGACAACTTTATCATTACCTAAACTTGTTTACACGCACATTACGCAACGTCTCGTAATATGACGCATCCACAACGGGTACCACCTTTCTACATCACCTCATTTTCGTCGAATCCGCCCGGGGAACCCTACAAAGGTACCCGTAAGGGCGACGCGGCGCAGGCTGAGTCAGGTCGATGCCCCTCTTCAAAAACATGCCTCTGTTTTTTACGTTTTTTTATCTTATCCAAAGAACGCGGGTCCTCCTCCTCCTCCTCCTCTTCGTCTTTTTTTGGGCTCTAGTTAAATTGGTTTGTTGTAAGCTGCACGTCTTTAACAGTTAATTCCGAAGATTATGCCCTAATGATTAGTTGTACGTGTTTCTGTTGGGAATGGAAGAGAGAAACAAAGCGAGAAAGAGAGAAATGTGTCCTGTTTGTCTTTTATCTTCGCTTATCAAACGTACCGATCGTCGAGATTAAATCAACTGTACAGCATTTTAAAACAACCTCTACATTATACTTAATAAGTTTATATTTACGCTCTGTTAGGTCACCACTAGCTAATTTTTGTATATTACCTATGGTCCTTCGAGCCGAATGTAACGTAAATGACGAACTGATAAGTGTTGTCGTTGTTAATTTCGATTTTTTAACTGACTGCTTGATGGCCATGGAAGTAACTTCTCATCGCCTCATCGCAGGAAGTACTCTGGTTAGTAACCTCTCATCGATCGATAATAACGATCGGTTCACCTCTTCAAAATCGATTCTTCTTGGCTTTGCCCCAGAATTCCTGGGCCCGGAATAATTTCTTACCAAGGTCACAATGTCGTGTCATTATACGACTCCTGTGTAAGCTATTACAAAGCACACTGATGATTTCCACACACACATCACACGGGCAGACATCACACACACTCACACAGAGCTATTTGTGTATACACGTGAATGGGTGAAAAATGAAAGTTACGGTAATATCAATGGTAAAAGTTTTACGTTAAGGTCACCCGTGCTCTTACGCAATTTTCGTTCAGAGGAAATAAAATTCGATTTGGGATAGGTCACGGACCGATCCGTGATTTACGAGGATTTTTTTTGGAAAAAGAGTAGCCGTCGCTGTTGAAAGAATCGAAGGTGTACGTACGATTTATTGCGTTTGTATCACGCGAGAGGCTACGAATAAAACCATAGAGGTTTCATTAATGTATTATTGTTAAGAGATAGTAACGCGCTGATAAAATAAGGGAAATAATGGACAGTTCCTCCAATACTGTGAAAAATGTTAACGTAGGCACGTACCTTTGCTCAATAAATACGTGAAATTTGAGACGCGCTTGAATAGCGTTATGCTCTCGAACCTTCCACAATCTGCCAGATGGCACGAGATATATCTGGAGGCTTCTAGAACTTCTCTATGTATTTCCACCCGCATCGAGAACGTTTCACGATTCATAGGACAAATGGTGGCGCTCGACACAGTTCCATTTTGATGTTATTTGTACTGGACGCAAGGTGGCACTCGAAACAATTCCATTACACTACGTTCAATAAACAGATATACCTCTAGTGATACACCCTCCCCTCATTTTGAGATTTTGCCTCTTTGCACTTCCAATAAAGCCCCTCAACGAATAATTTTATGAAAATAGAATTTAAAACTGACTAGAATTAATACATTTTTCCTTTATTTGATCAACCATTTAATTTTATTTTACACTGAAACATTTTCTACGATACCTGTTTCCATTAAGTCAAAAGGCATACTTTCTGTGTGTTGAAAATTCGATTAAACATGTAACTGTAGGCGCCTGCACTTGACACTCAATACATGATTTATTTTTAAACGCCATAAATGGCATTAAATACATTTCATCAATCGCTGTTTGATTAATTTATTGTTTCAATGTTACGTACATACTAATTTGTCGTTAATAATCTCGCTGAGTTTTGAAAATGAATAAAGCTTCACGGAATTAACCAAATTGTACGACAAGTACCATAAACGATTTTATTATAATACAGATAATTACTTACATAATATGTGGCATGAATTCTTAAATTTATGTTTAAATTGAATATTTACTAATTTAAACTGATAACATGTCAGACAATATTTGTTTGAATTTAAAGCAGCATTATGCCTAATTAAAATAAAATGTCTAACACCACTAATTAAGATTGTCGATAAATTATTTGCACGCTTTAGAACGGCCTTTTTACTTTGTCGCGACAAACTGAAAAGGCGACAGTGCCTAGAATTTTACCAAAACCAGCAAAATGTTCGTAAACCTCAAATCGTACAACGGATTTTTGAGAAATGAGGATGGCAGCCGTTTCAATCAATACTTGTTTACTTTCGCCAGTAAGTAAAGATCAATTATTAGAATTTTAAGTGAAAAATTAGTATTAGAATTGTGGAAGCATGGACGTTTTCATCTACAACTCATTCGATTCGTGACTTTTCAGTCTCTCTGTGTTTCCTCTCCTCCGGTCAACATTTCGGCTGGCCCACCCCCTTCCTGCCGAAGATACTTTCCGGGGACTTCCCTATCGAGATGACGGAGGATGAGGCGTCCACCCTGGCCTCGATAGGGACCTTAGGGGGCGTCATGGGCGCTTACTTATTCTCCTTCGTTTTCGACAGGATAGGGAGGAAATACACCGCTCTCCTCATAGCGTTACCGCAGTTACTGGGGTTCGGGATGACTTACTTCGGAGCCTACGATAAGACGCTCTTGTATTGCTCCAGAATATTAGGTGGGTATATCGGGATGGTAAAACTTCCTGAGTAACTGCACGTTAAGTATCTCCATTACATATGAAAGAACAGCCTTTGTGGGTATCACAAGAAAATTCATATGGAAAGGGTGTTGACGACGCGACAGGAAATTCTAAACCGAAACTTTCGAAAATTTCCTATAACCAGGCTTTCCTCACTTCCCAACTTTTTTCACTTTTAGGTGGGATCGGCGAAGGCGGCGTCCACGCGACTATCGCCCCCTACCTCTCCGAGTCGATGAGTCCGGACCTTAGAGGCACCATGAACATCTTCCTGATCATCCCATTTCCGGTAGGAGCCTTATACGTGAACATCATCGGTTCCTACCTGGACATGCAGACCACGGGCCTGATCCTCCTGGTAACGCCGTTGTTCTACGCTTTGATCTTCTCCTTCATGCCGGAATCTCCTTATTACCTCCTGATGAAGAATAGGGTGAAGGAAGCCGAGGAGAGTCTGAAGATCCTGCGACGGCGGGCGAACGTCGATGATGAGCTGAACGGTCTGATGAAGGACGTGGCCAGGCAAACGTCGGAAACCGGCACCTACAAGGACCTTTTCACCATCCCGACCAATCGAAAGGCTCTGACGTTGCTCGTGTTAATGAGGGGCTTCCAGATGTACAGCGGGTGTGCGGCAGTTTTGGTATACATGCAGGTGATGATCCGAGAAGCGACGAACTTCTCGCCCATTTGGGGGTCATGCATCTTGCTGCTCGTACAGATTAGCATGACATTGTTCTCTTCGTTTTTCATAGATAGGCTCGGAAGGAGGGTCATGCTATTGATATCTTCCACGGGGACTTTCATTGTGCTGTTTTTACTCGGCACGTTCTTTTCAGTCAGGGACTATACGTCGGTGGATACTACAGGATTAAATTTGTTGCCTCTGGTCTTTCTGGTGTTGTACTTCGTCATTTACATGTTCGGTTTCAGTTCCATCATCGGAATAATGCAGTCGGAAATATTCTCCACGAGCATCAAATCGAAGGCTGTGGGATTGAACGGGCTGTTTTTAGCCCTGTACGTACTGTCTTCCGTTAAGCTGTACCAGTTCCTGGCTGATAACGCCGGTATGGCAGTCGCCATGTACTTCTTCGCCTCTTTCACGTTAGCGGGGATCATATATTTCTACTTTCGAGTCCCGGAGACCAAGGGAAGAACATTGGAAGAGATCCAGCAGGACCTGCTAGCGAACTGAATAATAACTAGAGAAAATACATTTTTGTACCTATGTTTGTCGCGACCGCATGAAGTATCACTGAATGTGAGCTAGGGGATAGCTCAGGTGGGGAAAAGAAATTTATATAGCTAGAAACGTTGCATTTATGCATAATGGGGATGCATCAGTCAGGGAGAAAAGAATATTTAGTTAAAGCCTTCAGTCGAGGCCTGGGCATAATTATTTATTTAACTTCTGATCCAGTTGATCAAAGAAGAGCTATAAATATTGATTACAATAGCAAACCTCTTGAGTAGTCTTCACCGAAAATGGTAGTACAATAATGAAATCGTATTACTGGTAGAACAAAGTAAAATTTATTAAATTATTTATTCATGTTACTTTATGAGATACCAAAATATATTATTTTGCTATCTAATAATAGCTTGCAAGTCATGTTACTTGCTTATATACTGCTTTCGTTGGTTCGTAGTTGGTCACACATGTACGAGAAATGGTAGTTTACTGACGTGTATTTGTCGGAGTATTACTAAAACAATGTAGATAAAATTGAATTTATATATGCATAAATTTAAACGTTAGGCTCACAATTTCCATTCGGGGACTAGAAAACTATGCCAGGAATGCTAATAGCGCTGTGTTAAAAGTTAATAATTCTCTCAAATAGAAAATGTTTGGAATCAAATCGAGTTTTTTGAAAAAGTATGACGGTAGTTATCTCAGCCAGTATTTCGTCACGTTCTCTCGTAAGTACAATTATTTTAGAAGCTAGATTCTTTTTGAACTGTATTTTTACATGTTTTCATTCATGTAAACAACATTTACCTGTATAAACAGAAAGAGAACGCGTCGCGGTGTATTTAGGGAAAAAATCCATTTAATCCTTACGTTAAACAAACATTCGATTGTTTTTTTAACATATCGCAAAAACGAATTCATTTCTGTCCCGTTAACGGTTTCTAGTGATTATATCTGCTGTAGTTAGGCAGATGGTTCTTTCTAGATTCGTATGTTCTACATTAAAAGTCATCTATTTAACATTTTTCATTTTATTTTTGCTTCAAGAAATACTACCTCTCTATGTCTTTTTGTTTTTCATACTTTATAGCCTTCACTATTATAATAATAATATAAAGTTGAAACAAAATTAATTTCTTGCTTTATTGTTTCATTGTTAACAGCTTGACTTTTCCCAGGAGTGTTATTTGTTGATTCGGTTTAAACACAGATTAAATCGTTAAAATAATTTTACCAGGAAAATTACTTGTGAGTAGGTACCAGTGTACCAAGAAAATATATAATTTTAATTGATTTTAGTTAAAAATTTTTAGTTAAAAACCGCGGCTCAAGAAGATTTCTGTATGATCGACTGATTGAAGGCGATATTTTTGTATCAATCTGATCCTTTTAGTTTGCCTTCTCCAGTACTGAAGAAATCAAAAATTCAATAACAATTTACAGGCCGTCTACTTTAATCATACAATTTTTGTTTTATTTTCAACCTTCACGTTTGATACACAGAACTTGAAAAATGTCCCAATTAATTCTAACGCTGGAACAAGTACTCTATAATACTCTATCCCTAAGTTAGTTAACTAAGAAACATTACAATTGTTTCAGTAGAATTGTGTTTGTTTCAGTCTCTCTGTGTTTCTTCTCCGCCGGGCAACACTATGGCTGGGCAGTTCCGTATCTTCCTCGGATCCTCTCCGGGGAATTGGACATTTTCATGGACGAGGACGAAGCTTCCTACCTGGCGATGATAGGAGCAGCGGGAGACGTGATAGGGGCCTACGTATGGACGTTCCTCATCGACAAAGTCGGAAGGAAGAACTCCATACTCTCTATATCCATACCACAGATCTTAGGGTTCGTACTGACGTATTTCGGTAACGACGAGAAGGCGCTGTTGTACTGCGCGAGGATATCAGGTAATGATAGTGAAGGACTAATGGTTTTAGGCGTATAAGGGCAATTTCAGTGACTTTTTTATTTCTCTCAACCAAGCGAGGTATAACTGAAACAGAAATACCAATGTAAAAAGTTGAGAATCAGCCCAATCAGCAGAGCAACTGGATGGAGTCGCTTCAAAGACGATCTCTTTTTTATTTCAACGCTTCAATCATCTTAACTTCCTTACGTTCTTCCAGGCGGAATCGGCGAAGGTGCGTTCCTGGCGATAGCCTCCACGTACCTCTCGGAAATAGCGGCCCCAAGTCTGCGAGGCATACTGAACCTCATGTTGGGTATAGCTTTCCCCCTGGGGTTCCTGTTCGTGAATATCATTGGTTCCTACCAGAGCATGCAGACCACTGCGTTGATATCTTTAGCGATGCCGGTGATCTTCATCATAACCTTCTCGCTTGTGCCAGAATCTCCGTACTATTTACTGATGAAGGACAGGGTAGAAGAGGCCGAGGAGAGTCTGGAGATCTTACGAAGGAGCTCCGACGTGCGAACTGAGCTGAACGGTTTGATGAAGGACGTGGCGAGGCAGATGTCGGAAAGAGGGAGTTACAAGGAACTTTTCACCATTCCAACGAATCGACTATCTTTGACGCTGGTCGTTGTGCTCAGGGCTTGCCAGCAGTTCACGGGGTGCAGCGCCATTTTCACCTACACGCAGGTGCTGCTGAAGGAGTCCTCGAATTTCTCTCCGATGTGGGGTTCCTCGATTATGTTGATGATGCAGCTCGCGATGAACATATTCTCCGCCGCCTTCATAGAAAGGATGGGAAGGAGGTTCCTTCTGATAACATCGTCGATCTCGACCTTCACTGTGCTCTTCTCGCTCAGCACGTTCTACCTCCTGAGGGATTACACTCCGGTGGACACGACCGGATGGGAATGGGTCCCGTTGGTACTGCTCGTGGTCTACGTGGTGTGTTTTATGTTCGGTCTCGGGGCCGTCCCGACCATATTCACCTCTGAGGTGTTCTCCGCCAGTATCAAATCGAAGGCACTGGGCATCAACGGTGCGTTCTTCGCGACTTACATGATGTCTTCGATCAAGTTGTATCAATTTCTGGCAGATAACGTCGGCATGGCGGTCTGCTTTTACGTCTTCTCCTTCTTTACTTTCCTTTCGACACTCTTCGTCTATTTCTTCATCCCGGAGACGAAGGGTAAGACCCTGGAGGGGATTCAGCAGGATCTAATGAAGGGACGGACGAAAAAGTAGACGATGGTGATTGTAGACAAAGTTTATTTGATACTTATCGATGTTGTGAAGTGTTTTAAAGTGATACTAAATACTCTGTAATCATTTCTCTTTGAAAACTACATTTTACAGGGAAATTCTGAATACAATAAATCTTCTATCGTACATACACATACACGTACGTACATATAAGAGTTTGCTTTACATACAGGGTGTAAAAATATGTGTATTTCAAGACCGTGAAAACCTAATCAGAGCCCACATAGGGGGGTCTTAATTTTCATTAAAAATCTAGCTGTTAAATCCTCAACCAAAGGAAGCTCTTTACATAACGTGATTAAGGCACATATTTCAGTCAAAATATTCCAGAAATATTTAATAAGGCAAGCAGTACTTTCCCAGATACAAATTTCGCTTAAACATTGATAATACCCTACATTACACCACCGTGACGTAATAAATCGATTATTCCTTCCCTCTCATTTCACTTATTTCACTTACCGACTACCTTTTATCCCATGCAGGCACCCCCGCTATCCGCCGAACATCCCTCCATCGAAATCCAATAAAAAGAAAAGACGGAGGGCCGCTGAGAGGGAAAAAAATCCCTCGCCCTCGATACTTACATAAAAAACGGTATAAAAAACGCGGCAGCGGAAAGGTAAAAAATTGCCGAAGGCCACCTTGCCCTCTGTGGCAAAACGAGGAAGAGACTCTCGACAGTTTCACCATCTCACTCTCTTTCCTGAGAAAGGGTTGCGATAACCTCAACGAAATAGAAGGGGGAAAAGAAGGGTGTACCGTTATTTCAACCCTGCCACGCTTGAGAGAAAGAAACCTTCCGCATTCCTTTCTCAGCCGGCAACGAATGTCGAACGAACCGACGAAGGCGGAGGTGAAGCCCAAAGACGGCACCATTCGAGATAAAATGATAGAAGGAGAATTAATATTATGCGTAGAGACGTATACAATTTGTTTCATAAATTGACCCCTGAAGAAGAAGAACTAGAACATAGAAAAATCCTTCTTCAATGAAAAGTAGAGCGAAAAATGAGATGACATGCAAATGTCCTTAAGCTGTTTGGGTAAGTAAGCGCCATAAAAGTATTTACACGCTTGGAATGGGGCCTGTAACCTCTTCAAAAAAGATTTTATCCAAAATATAGTTTAAATCTGATCAAGTCATTTTAAAATGGACATAACTTTTGAGAGGAACATCATATGGCACCATTCGAGAGCTCATTTTAAAAGGAAAGATTTATACTAAATGATTAATTATCTCCTTAATATCCCCTTTTCTAGCCATCTCCTTCTTTTAACTAGCGCATTACTATACCACTGTCATCTAGTTCTGAGCTATATTTAAAGGTTCATCAAGTCTCTATATAGTTACTAGCGAACAGGGAAACAATTTAAGAACGAATGCCAGTTACTAAAGATCTTATAAATCATATATTTTTAGTATAATATAAACAATACTTAATTTCACCTATTCATTCACAAAATCCCATTTCTACATTTAGCTTAAACTAAGCTGAATACTTAGAATCTTGAGAAAACCCATTCATTCCTCACTCCACATCTGCATCGTTCTTCTGCGGATTCAAATCGACTCCTCTCATATCAGGATAACAGAATATGCGAAGAGGTATGCAAGTGACGGGAGTGTTGTTCTGTGGGTTGCATACATACAGGGGCAATGTCGAAATTAGTATCAATTAATCTAACAGTCTGATCTGCTTTAAGGCGTTCAGATTAACTCACTGCTTCGATTTTATAAAGATCTTTAGTAATATTTTCAAAATATAATCAGTACAATGACCATTAACATGTTTTAGCGACATCTATAGGAGAACGTTCCAACTGTATTACGAGTCAGCGGAATGGCAGGATTTTACCCGGGTTTCAAAGAGTTGGGACACCGGGTCTAATACATTCTACTAATATTCAAAATTGAATAGCAGATTATTACCCAATATTGCATGCTAATTCTTTCATTGGTTTTAATTTGTGATAATCTCCAACATATGTCGGTAATTTTCTACCATTCATTCCAACTGCTCCCACTCTATAGAGGGCGCCAAAGAAGACATGTGGCTTAATATTCCATTGAATGACTGAATACATTTTGAAAGTTTCGTTAAAAACAATTCCCAGTCTCATTGATAATCGTGACCGAATTTGAACCCCTTGGATTATTAGTTAATAGTTATGATGGTGTTCCTATATGCATGCAACCCACAGAGCAACGCTATCGCCACTTGTATACCTCTTCGCACGTTCTATTAGCCTGATGCGAAGATACGAAATTTAAAAGCATCATAAGAACCATGGAATAGACTCTTCAAGGTTTCGAACATTCAAAATTCAACGTTTCTTGAACATCTCCCTTCCTCGGTTCAGTTCCCATTGCAAATAAGGCAAATAGTAGTAAGTAGAATTAATCAAAAACCGTAATTCGTTTATTAATACAAATTCAACATCCTTTTATGAAATTCTAAATTATAAAGAACATGACAACTGTAACACAGGTGTCCAGCGAAGGTAGAAAAAGGACCACTACTACACTAGTATTCTGGAATGTTAGAAAAATACTGATACAAATCTCTATACAAATGAGTAATCAAAAAATAGTACACTTTAAAATATCTGACATAATATCCAATATATATAGTAAATATGACCTATACCTAATCCCATAACACAACCCAATTTAAGAATGAATTTTCTCCCTAAAACCTATGCTGCCTTGCTTTTGGCTTGCTGCTGCCTCCTTTTGTTTGCAATGTAGATGGTCCAGAAAAATCCAATCAGGTTCACTATCAAGACTCGCAACTAAAGAAATAAACAACAAATTAAATTAGCAAGTACATACCTAAATTGAACATAGCATATATTAACAAAAAGCATGTTAAAAGCAAATCCCTCCTAATGCAACCATCACTGACAAATAATTAGAGACGACATTTAAATAGGACATTTAAATCCTTTAATTCTGTTAATGAGCCCCACATATAGACCTTATAGGGATTTACTTACTATTTACTTGAACATTTAAACGTTTTTACTTTTCTCCTTGACATTAACATATTGTAAAATGCGATGAAATTCTATTATAAAGTACGGCTACAAAAAGGATAACATATGTATCATTACGTAGGTAAAAGATCAGATAAATGGGAGATAAAATCAACAATATTATCTCTCACGCAAAATATCCCAACTTCAATAAACACTTACTATCGGAGGAACGACGCTAAAGTTGAGCACACTGATGATCGTCAGATACTTCCAACTGCTGGTCAATACCATCCAATATAATGATTTTAACTGGTTCACCGCAGCTTCATGGTCTTTACCCTCCAGCCTGGCAATTACATACAATGTAAACGCTTGATACAATGGAGAGTATATCAGTCTTTCCAGGAAAAGTTTCTTCGCAACGGCGAAGGACGCTCCATGAGGTACGGCTGCATCTAGGAAACTGTAGAAGTAATGGGGGATAGTACCTCCAAAGAGAAGCCTAAAAAACATAAAATAATTAGTAACAAGAAAATATTTTAAGGGGATGAGGTAAAGAGATAGTCTCCACCTTGTGTCTCGAGGGTATAACTGGAGTATGTGGAATAGTTCAGAACTGTTTCGTGTCTTCTTCATGAATGTAATGATTTCTTTCGTCACAGATTTGAGATATGCTTACCCATAGGCTGCGTACGCGAACAGACTGTCGTAATTCAAGGATTTCACTCCGGCTAACTTCTGTGATGCTAAGTTACCAGCAGTGGCAATGACGCAACTACAAATTTAAATTTTTTTCTCATTAATTTCACAATACACGTCTTCCACTCCAACTCACCATGTTATCGCTTTGGTCCTCAAGGGGTGCTCGAACAGCTGCATGAAATAAAAGCTGAGGGCATCTCCTAGGGGTTTCGACAGTACCATTTTTTCCGGATTTAATTCTACAACAGCGACCTACGAGATAATATTTAATATGAGGTTAAAGGTCCATTTTTCGGGTACAGAATTGACGTCAAAACACTTGAAGGAATCTTCTTCTTCTTTCAATTTCGAAATGATCTCAACCAATGAAATGCAACATTAAAAGTTATCTAGCCAATGGGACAGTTGCCTAGTTGAGACATCTCTGAAACAAATCTACAGTTAATATATCGTAGGTCAAAACGTTTTTGAGGTTATAACATGCTGTTTAACTTAACCTCTACTTTTAGAAATTTAAGTATTACCTAGTTGAAGTCACAATTAACGTAATGAAAAAGAAGGCAAACGTCGAAACCGACCAAGATTCCGTGTCACCTCCAAAAAAGCGCAAAACTGGTAAGAACACATTTATTGCATCTCCTAAGGAGCATAAGGCTCCTAAGAAAACACCAGGCGAAGACCCTACACCACAGAAAAAACGAAAGACCAACAAGGAAACACCATTTGTAGACAACGCTGCCGAACCAAAATCTATTAAGACTAAAGCCGCCCAACGAAACCCACTGGAGAAGAAACCTACTACTAAGAGCAAACACTCTCAGTGGCCTAATGGAATGCAGCCAGAGAAAATCGAAGACTGGATTGAGTTCAAGAAACAAAAGAAAGAACTAAAAGTAAAGCGGAAACAAGCGAGAGCAAAAGACGGTTACGGGGTAATCGTTAAAGCAAAAGCCATAGGCGAGGAGCTGAGGAGGAAAACCCTGAAAGGCGGGCAGGAACGGCGGGTCCAGTTGATAACTGATCTACATTCCCTGCTCAAAGGTAGACATTATGTGAAGTTCGTTCTGGCGCATGATACCGCCAGGCTAGTTCAGTGGTTATTGAAGTATGCATCTGAGTCAGTTCGACAACAGATTTCAGAGGTTAGAAATTTACGACCGTTATTTAACACTTTGCCTAATTTTATTCTTATTCTAGGAGCTTGTTTCTGCCACAGTGGACATGATGCAGTCAAAATATGGTATCTTCTGTGTAAAACGTCTTTTAAAATATGGTAACTCGAATGTCAGGTCTAAAATAATTGATGCCATGCTGGGAAACGTTGTCAAACTAGCCAATCACTCTCTCAGCTCACCGGTCTTAGAATATGCTTACTCCACTTGGGCATCGTCTACCCAGAAACAATATTTCCTGCAGGAATTCTTCGGTGATCTCTACAAGAACTCTAAAGATCCCGATGTGAAACACTTGAGAGACACTTACAAAAATAATCAGACCCTGAAAGCGGCCACATTAGGAGCGACCAAGGCAAATTTGATCAAAGTCTTGAATAAATCTTTATTGGATTCTGGACTGGTACAAACTGTTCTGGAGCAATACCTAGAGGAATGCTCAGAAGATGATAAGAAGGAACTTATCTCTCAGTTGATCCCTCACATTGTTGTTATCAGCAATAGCAGAGATGGGGCAAAAGTGGCCATGCAATGTATATGGAATGGGAGCAATAAGGACAGAAAAGTAAGCAACAAATTTAATAATCTATCAATCAATTTGCTCAGCTCAGACTATAGTTGTAGTTACAGCTATTGTCTATAACAGCAGTCTATATACTGATAGAAGAACAAAAAGTTATATACAAAGAATGTCCAAATGTTGAGAATTAATTGTTTTCCATTTATTACAGACGATAATGAAATCATTGAAGGAACACCTAGTGGAACTCTCGAAACATGAACATGGCCATACTGTCATTATAACTCTTCTAGACTCTGTAGACGATACCGTTTTACTTAATAAAATTATTTTAGCAGACTTGCTGAAATCTGCCAAAGACTTGGCAGTAAGCGAATGGGGCCGAAAAGTAATTATTTCTAGAAATTGTTAGTTATTACTTATCAAACTGTTAATTTCAGGTGTTGTTGTGGCTTGTTGCCCCGATGGATCAAACAGTATTCCACCCACAATTTTTACGCGATCTTAACCAAGGGCGGGAATCATCGAATTGTAAAAAATCACCTGACATAAGACGGAAGGAAATCCTAGACTATTCAATAAGTTCCTTGATAAATCTGGTAATAGATGATGCAAGGTTTTGGTTAAAAAATGCTTCGTTGGCCACAGAAATGGCTGCCATTTTGAAAGCTGGTATGATTGAGTATGTTTTTTTTTGTCCTATCTTTCCTATATTATTATTTCAGGATTCGATGATAAATTGGGAAAAGCATATGATAGTATAATGGATGTAATCACCGATCTCGAGTGGAAACTGAAGGAAAATGATAAGGAAATACTTGGAATTGAACATCCCGGTATCAGCATGGTGTTCAAGAAACTGGCTCTACATGACAAAACCCTTAGAGAAAAGAACTTGAAGACATTTGGAGAGACGTTGGAAAGCAAATTATCAGACGATTTGGTAATGGAAAGTTATTATTTAAACTGCCCTCATTTTAAGTATTTTTTTAATTTTAGCTCAAAGTTTGGTTGAAACTTAATAGGGGTTGCTTCCTGTTAGTGTTTATCTTTGAGAATGGTTCTGAGGAATTACAAAAATCATTGAGGGTTAAATTGGGGGGACATTTGAAGGCGTTAAAGGAGCAAGGCACTGCCGGAGCAAAAATTTTATTGAATAAGTTGGATTAGACGTTCGTTTTAATTAAATTTTTAAAGAAATTTGTATCAGTTGTTTATTCCCAGTAATTATTTGTGCACTGGTTCTGATTATGACGGTTGTAGTGGGCATTGTTTAGGCAACCAACAATGTCTGAACCCAAATCGGTTATATCACTTTTGTGTTATTCCATTCCTCTCCCTTCTCTTTATTTGATAATTCATATCTCTCGTAAATTAATTCTGTTGATTAAAACAAAGTTCTTAGGTGGTTTTTAATTTTCCAAATACGTTTGACCAACCTCGTACCGCTCGTCGATTTTTGACAGTCGCTGTCCACCCCCACCGTTGATCGACGCAGTAGTTAACCAAAAAATATGGAGGGTGCTGGGGCGTACGGTGGCGGAAAGGCTGGGGGTGCTTTCGACCCAATTTCTTTCGTCCAGAGACCGCACGTCATCCTTAGGGCGGTCAATTGGGTGAGTTGTAATGTTCGCATTGAATTTTTCTGGGATTTTCCGCTCTCATGTCCTACGGAAAACTCTCCCCTGAGAGAAATCGATCCGAAGGGGTGCGAGACGGGGGTGTGTCTTGCATGTTATTGATTATTCGAGTTTTCGAATGGTAAAATGGGTCATTATAGAATTTAAGAAGGAAAAAAATTAATCCAGGCCTATGTCCCGTCTAAAAATATATAATGCACCCCAAACCGAGCAGATCATAATAGATTTTCATCCGGGGGCACTCCCCACCTTCCCTTTGTTGGCTTTGCTTATTGGAATTGTTTGTACTGCTATGTTGTTTGTTTTAAGGCTGATAGTAAAATTAAAAACGATTTTTGGTGAAACCTGATAAGGATAAGTAGGTGCTTATTATTTGACAATAATGGGGTCACTCAATAATTGAAGGTTGTAGTAAAACTTATTCAGTCATTCGTTTCAAGGTTTTCTTATTTCAAACTCTTCTTTTCTCTAGTATGCAACCATGTTAAATATATTTGTAATATGACAAAAGTCTGGTATCATTCGAATAGAAAAATATTCAGAAATCTACCATGAGACTAAAACGATTTAAAACTCTTGCATCAGACTCACATTTGGTGCTTACAAAATTCGAACTTTTAAGTAAAATGAGTGAAACAAATTACAATGATGAAGTAAGCTTATTAAACTTATAACGCTTGTAGATGAATGAGGCTCCTTTTTCTTACAAGTGTATAAGTACACTTTGCTATACAATTTTACAATTATACATTCATTATTAAACAAATTCTATATGTTCGAAGCTCTTCGCTATAATAGTCTTCGGCTGCATATCCTCCCAGGGTTGGAGACTGGATAGTACGACAGGTAAAGAAGTCTGTCTATACAACGGCGACTCGAACGCCTGCAATTACGCTATCGGGATAGGCGTCATAGCTTTCCTCGCTAGCATGGGCTTCTTGGCCGGGGAGTACCTCTTTGAGCAGATGTCCTCTGTTAAGACACGGAAACACTATGTGCTGGCTGATCTCGGTTTCTCAGGTAGGTGGAATATGCTCAGGGAACAAATATTATGAGACAGAAGAGTGAATCAGTTTTTGTCCAGTAAGTGGTTCAAATAAATTTTTAGTCAAATGAGCTTCGAATGAAGTAAGTTGGGAATGCTCAATCAAAGTATCAAAGTATGACCTGTCGCTGTTGCTAAACACAATAAATTTCTTAACGTGATGAATTGACTGTTTGAAATAATGTACAAATTATATAACTGAGTACATATGAGGACACTTTACCTTCAATTCATAGAAATACTAAGTAAGTTTTTATATATTTTAGCAGCAGCATTTCAATAACACGCTCTGATTCTGTAGAAGTTATAACAAATATGATAACCGCTCTATATCTGAAGTTTCAACTTATTTAACTTTGTTTGATTTCTAGTTTTCTGGTCTTTCCTATACTTTGTTGGATTCTGCTATTTGACGAACCAATGGGGTAAATCGAAGAACCCCCCTCAAGGTATCGGAGTGAACAATGTTCAAGCTGCCATCGCTTTTTCGTTTTTCTCCATGTTCTCTTGGGTAAGACTTCTGTTCCTATCGACGTACCTGTAGAATTGAATCAATTGATCCATAAAAATTTAGTATTTAAAGAGAGGTCATTTATTATTGCCCACATTGTAGTGTTTAAATACATTAAACAGTTCAATTATTTAACGTAATTGACCTTTCATATTGACCTTTTTATAAAATATACCGTTTGGTAGTAATCAAGTTGTTAATACACTGGACCAACATTTACTTCCATATTTATGTACTTAATGCTTTCAGTAATTTGCTCATTAGGTTGTTAACAAATTAATCATTAAATTTATGGTTCTACAACCGAAACAGTTTCCCATTTGTATGTTGTTTTATAGGCCGGCTCAGCTTTCCTAGCCTACCAGCGTTTTCGTCAGGGCGCCGACTCTGCGTTCGCAACAAACTATGAGAATGACCCGAACATGGCATCGTCCTACCCATCTTATCCGGGCGGGGTCGAGTCTGATCAGAACTATCAAGAGCCACCATTCTCTGGTGGGGGCCAACGTGGTAAGTAACATGTTCCCTATTTTTCAAACTATTGGGGAGTTGTAATAAGCAAAAATGAATCAGAACATTATCTGATTTACTTCACAATGAACCGCTCGATATATTTTGGGTTTCTTTTCATTTCTCCAGATTTCCTTGAATAAATCTCTTTTGGAACTTCAGGGATAACAGGCTCCCATCCCTTTCCAGGGATTTCCATCCCTGGAAACAGGGATAACTTCAGGTTAAATTCAACAATTATTTATTTCTAGGTCCTACCGAGTTCCAGGCCCCAGCATATTAGATCTGACCTGAGATCTTTCAGGTTGGGTCTATGTTAAGTATAAACCGCCTGAATGGAGAAAATTAAATTGATTTGTACTTAGAAACCAGATAGTATTACCCTAACAAGTGTCGTCTGATTTCTTTCAGCTATTTATGTTTTCCTTAAAGATCGTTCAGACTGAGTTCGCCATAATTGTGATTAAAGAAAAGTATAAGATGAGGCTCAGTTGAAATATTCTTATCGTCTGTGAGATAAATATTATATAATGATAAAAAAAGATATGTTGAACATATGTGTATAAAATAAATGTTGAGAATTTATTTTTTAGTAATGGGAATATATTGTTCAATGTACAGTTTAATCGATGTGAAACAAATTATATCAAAATGCTTGTAGGATACCGCTTTTTATAAACAACGGTTTATTGTCAAAGCATGCACACGTCTTACACAAACATATGACACGTCGTACTACTAAGCGTTATTTTCATTATTAATATTTTACTATTTATGCATAGAATTTAGTTAACTGTGCCATGAATTCAGTTACCCTTAGTCACATTTTTCTTTCAAGTCTGACTAGCATGAAATGTGGTAAATCAAGATACATGAGTGTATCTATTTTGACGGTCGTATACCAAATCAAAATTGGTAATAGCAATTTACGAATCACTTATTTAGATATTTCATTACTTGAACATATCTTTAAAGAACCCAATTTTTAAAGTTTCTTCCGCTTTTTCTGGAGGAGTGACAATAAAAAGAATAAAGAATATACACTGGTACTAACAAGTCTTTATTTTTTATTATGGAGCGTTCAAGTGAGATTTAAACACACACAATTTCTCTAAATTCTCCAAACATATGTTGTAAATTTCTAATCTGTTATCCCGGATTTTGACAATAAAACAATTTAAAGACACACATTCTGCCCGACATTTGTTCTTGTGTTTAAGCAGTACTTGGGCGCCGTGCAGATTAACAAAGGTTTTAAATCTATTTCAAGGATTTAAAGAGAAATATTCTCATTGGATGTCGTTGGTAGAGGAAATATTAAAATAAAAAGTCGTGCTGTTTCTCATACAGTACTAGTATTAGCGTTTGTTAGCAATAAAGAGGTTACAAGTACAGTAGATATTAAAAATTAGATGTTTTGGGTTCATTCTCAGTACTTTTCTTATTTCCACACTTAAAAATTGGAAAGTTTGTTCATGCTGCGAATTTAGGAAAACGTCGCAATGGACGTTTTGCTGGGTCATGGGTTTTTGTTGAGGATCTGTTGTTTTTAGTTTTACTTCATAATGTGATTTTGTATATTTTTTAGATCTGAGGAATGAAATTATTATGTATATGTTGATTATGTTACCAATAAATGTTAATATTACCTTTTAGTTTTACATCATTTAATCAAGAGATGTCAGGATAGATGCACGCTATGATTGACTATGGAATTGATCTTTATTTTTAAAGTTATTGCACTACTCTAAAGATCGGGTATTAAATAAAATTTCAGAACATCCATCATTTATTTCCAAGTGGCACAGTTTGGTACAATAAATAAATATACAATATTGGCACAAATCATCGCATATAAATTTTCTTATGCATCTCCCTCTCTTCTACGTAAACCTTATGTGAAATTAAATAATCTCTAAACAGTCTGTAAAGTATATAGTAGTTAAACAACAACATCAGAGTTAGGGACAAGATGTTATGCCACAGAGTACTATTTACCAACAAAATCAACTGATATGCGACAGCCGTTAATTGCACTATCACCAACATACTTAAGTTATTGGTGGGGTTCCTGAAGATATAGTAGAACCTACTCAAACCGATATTCCCAGGTTCGCTGCAGTTACAATCGCCCTGCGCCCTCCATATGTCCCTCCCATACTTAACGAGAGCTCCATACGGCCACAACACATCGTCCTTCCAAGTGTTATTCACCAACAACATGGTGCGTCCAGTCTCCACCTTCTCCCAAAGCCCCAAATGTAAGGAAGATCTGTGGAGGATATCACAGTACCTTACTGAGATAATATGAATGAAAAACCCAATGAAGCTGCTTAGTAAGATGAAGATTATATGCTGAGTCGCCCATAAGACATCATAATACACGGCAGGCTGTGCGAAACAGCAGGGGATGAAGCCTGCATAGTAAGCATTGAGAATGGTACTGAAGAGGATCTCCTTCATCCGGTAATTAAAGTTTTTGATAAGATTTTCAATCTCATCGCGGATGTCAGCTGGAATGGAACTGCAAGCATGCAAGGGAGGCGTCGATGACGTCACAGACATCCATCCTTCTAACTCGAAGAAGGGGTCGATCTTAAAACCAAAGAATATTGAGTAGATCACAAAGGGGTAACACAGGTAGAGGATCTTCTCGATCTGATGGTTATGCATTATGCGGTACGTGCACATGGATAAAGAGACAAACATGACAACAAACAGCAACCATTTGTAATACAAATAGTACCTGGCACTGTTATAAAAGATCTTATCCAGTATCTTGCAACCAGTCAGGTACATCAACCTCCGAGTGAGTATCACCATAATGAACACCGCCAAATTGCCGTCGATCAAGTACAAGTTCACCGCGAAGTTGTTATGCGAGTGTGGCAGCCACCACACCGTCCGGTACATGTGAACGAACTGCAGACCGGTAGCGTAGATGCAGAAGAGCGTCATCAAGAACTCGAAAAAGAGGTCGTCCTCGGGGGGCGCGCTCGAGAACGGGAAGTGCTTCGGCAGCGCGGGCTGCTCGTGGCCGACGCCGCCGTTCGGTGTCCCACCGCTGCCCCCGAGTGCCGCGTACTTGTGGCCGCATGGTTCATTCGCGAAGCTCGAGATTATCGGTGGGGTGATTGGGGGCGGGCGGCCCGAACGGTTCGTCCTCCTCGTGCTCGGCATCGACGAACATTTAGAGAAATTGAAAAAGTGGGATTTGAACTTTGGCAAAGATGTTTTGTTTAAGTTAACCTCGAAAAGTTTGACACGGAACACCAACACTTCGAGGATCTCCTGATAAGCTTGCGCTCCGTGGAGTTGTCAAAATAGTTCATAAATTAGTTTGGTTATTTTATTTTGTTTGAATTGAGTTTAATAAAAATGACTTCTATGTTCGATCAGTTCGAGCAAGCTTCGTTGAGATCGAGGAACAATAACATCAGCAGTGCCGAAATGGTTAGTACCCTTCACATTCTTACATTATCTTGTTATTGTAAACACCTCGTTTTTAATTGTAGAGCACTTTAGGATACATAAATATGAGCCTAGAGCAAGAAGTACCGATATTTACTAAGAGCAGGAAAGATTTCACTCCCCCAGATAGAATCACCCATGTAGCCATAGCCAATAAGTGCCTCGCTATAGTGATGGCAAACGGGATTCTTTTTCGGATGAACCTGCAAAATCCCCAACAAGGAACTGGTCCGTATAGTACTTAGACTACTTTTCCAAAAATCATAATTAACTAAATTCATACCAATAACTCAAAATGCATTGAAACCATCAATTCTTGATTATTATTTTTTCTTAGAAATCCCCCTTACGAAGTATACGAGCACATCATGCAGGCTAACAAATCTCTTCTTGGATCCGACTGGCAACCATTTGCTACTTACGTTTACATCAAAATCCCCAGAAGGCGGTTCAGAACTACTTTACCTATCCAAGAAGTCGGATAAGCTAAGATCAACTACAAAGTTTCGGGGGAATGAATTCACGGAAGTCGCGTGGAACCCTCTGAATGAGTCTGAGAACACTACCGGACCAATTTTGCTAGGTATGAAGTTGGTGTGTTTCAATGAAAAGAAACTGAAATCCCTTCTTCTAGGGTCTTCCAAGGGGCTGATTTTTGAAACAGAAATTGTGTTGGAAGGAGATAAGTTCTTCACATCAAGCTTCTCTTCGGGTCTAGAGCAATATTGGAGACAGGTAAGTTTCAAAAAACATCCACTATTGTTTACTTAATATTTAATCTTTTACCAAGCTACCGAATTATTTACCCTTGTATGGTAATAAAGAGGCCGACGGACTGGTAATTAAACTCATTTATATTTTCATTATAGAATGAGTATTTTTTAGTTACATATTAAATTAATACTTTTCCAGGTGTTTGATATAGGAAAAGGTACAAACACCCCTATTACCGGCCTGGATTTTTTCAGGATATTAGGCACTGATAGGTATGCTATTTTCGCTGCGACCCCCTCAAAACTTTACTATTTTACCGGAAAGGCGAATGAGGAAGAGAAACCAGTCTTGCAGCAAATATTCAATAAGTATCTGAACGTCCCTGAACCAGAAACGTACATTGAATGCGAGAACACCACATTCCGAAATTCTAAATTACAATTCTGGTCTGAGAACTTGACCACTCCCAATTACTTCGCTTGGATCACAGAAAAGGGGATCATGCATGGACAGGTAAAGACCCTACACGTAAATCAAAATGTTTTGTTTTCTAAATTTAATGAGTAACTCATATCATTGATAAATAAGTAACTGAATCTGCAATTAATTTATGTCTTTGCAGATTGATTTGTCTTCAACTACTCTGGACGCCATTAAGAGAAAATCCGACATCATGGCGTATCCCAAACCGCTCTACGAAGACTATTCTGTATCACCGAAGTATCCGATCAACATCGCTTTAACGCAGTTCCACATACTGTTAGCGTACACTGATACCATTAAGGGCGTCTGCTTGTTAAATCAGGAAGTGGTGTATGAAGATAACTACAATGAGGCCTTCGAGAAGCTCATTAGCATCAACAAAGACGTGGCGACGGGTAAAATCAGTAGACCAATTGTATTAAACAGAACAATTATATCCTATTACCTCTCCTAGGTGATATCTGGGCGATAACTGAGAACTCCGTGTTTCGCTTCAGAGTGACCAGAGAGGAGCGGAACGTCTGGCATATATTCTGCAACAACAGAGAATTCGACCTGGCGAAGAAGTACGCCAAGGGAAACGAAGCCTGTTACAATTACGTCCTTATAAAGGAGGCGGACATGCTGTTTGATCAGAAACTGTATGAACAGAGCGCGCAGAGATACGCTGAGACTCAGTCGAGCTTCGAGGAGATCTGCCTCAAGTTTATACAAGTAATATAGTAATGAGTAATTGCAAATAGAATCAGTGCACTTGATTTTCTAGAAAGTTGGAAACACTTGCTGTTTTCTTATCAAAAAATGTTGCACAGTTACTTTTAATTCTTTGCAAATATGCAACTTTTATTTCTATATTTTTTTATATTTTCAGGTGGACCAGAAAGATGCCCTGAAGTTGTACCTTCGAAGCAAGTTGGATAATTTGAAGCCTCAGGACAAGACGCAAATCACTATGATAGTGATATGGGTGATCGAAATCTATTTGTCAAATCTGGAAGAGAAACGTCTGAAAGGTTTGGAGGAGTCTCAGGCTTATGCGGATGTGCAAAAGGAGTTCGAAATGTTTCTAGCCATGGAAAACGTTTCGAATTGCGTCAGGAAAAATAAAACTACAATTTATGATCTGATGGCCAGTCATGGCGACAAAAGCAACTTGATCAAGTTGATGATTCTTAACAAAGATTTTGAACAGGTATGAAACGTAAATTTGTAAGTGGTTCAGTGTTTATTTGTTTATTAATATAGAATCACTAATAATTATGGTACAGAAGAAAAAAATTAACTCGATTTGTTCAATTTTATATGCATTTATCAAATTGTTCTTATTACATTCCCATTTTCTCCCGTTTTAGTTAATACGGCAACACATTTTCAAGAACAGTTTCCATGAAGCCTTAGACGTCCTGAAATCCCAAAGGAATTATGACCTCTATTACCTATTCGCGCCTATTTTAATGCAAGAAGTCCCCCGGCATATGATCAAAGTTATAATAGAGCAAGGGAAACATCTGTCGCCTTTGAAACTGTTGCCCGCCATGGTTACTTGTAACACGCAAATGCACGCCTTGGAGATAATCAAGTACTTGGAGTTCTGCGTGGAAAAATTGAAGAACATTGACAAGGCGATCCATAATTTCTTGTTGTCTCTGTACGCGAAGTACGATACAGGGAAGCTCATGGAATATTTGAACTCACAAGGGCAGGAGATCAGTATGGTAATGATTGTGAAAAATAATTAAAAGATGAATATTAGATTTGTGGCATACGTTCTAACTAAAGTCCAAATTTGAACCGGTTGTAGTTTTCCGGAACAGTTTGAATGATTCTGTAGTAAATATACTCTATGCCATTATCTAATTTTAGGTGAACTATGATGTCCATTTCGCTCTGAGACTGTGTCGCGAGAACCAACTGACTACAGCCTGCGTGCAGTTATCTGGACTATTAGGACTGTGGGAAGAGGCTGTGGACCTGGCCTTAACTGTAGACTTGAAATTGGCTAAGAAAATGGCCAACATGTCTCCAGAGAACGATTTGGAACTTAGAAAGAAGCTCTGGTTGAAAATAGGTAAATAGGAACGAAATAGGGGTGTATAGATTTGTGTGGATGTGTTGTTTTTAGCTCAAAATGTGGTCAAAGACAAGAACGACATTCAGCAAGCGATGGAGTTCCTGCAACAGTGCGATTTGATTAAAATCGAGGATATCTTACCATTCTTTTCTGATTTCGTCACCATCGAACACTTTAAAGACGCCATATGCAATTCCCTCAAGGTAAGTCAATAACCGAATGATTCATTATAATGAGAAATGGGAATTATCCATTTCCTCTACAAAACAATGGACGCACATTAGCCTCTTTTGCCATTAGATTTCTAATGCTTTATCTGTAGGAATACAACCAGCAAATCCAAAACCTCAAAGACGAGATGGAGGAAGCGACAAAGTCGGCAGAACAGGTCAGGCAGGAGATCCAATCCTTCAGGAACCACTACACAATTATAAACAGCACGGATAACTGCGAGGTTTGCAATAAAACTTTAATGGTACGACCGTTTTATATATTCCCATGTCAACATAAGTTCCACAGTGATTGCCTGATAAATGAGTTAGGTCCAGTATTAGGTAAGGGACTTTTGATTGATTCATGTACCTTGAAAACATACCCTATGCTTCTCTTAGGTCCTGCGAGGAAAAGCAGACTGGCAGACCTGGAAAGGCAACTGAAAATTCTGAACAGCCAGGTGAGCGTGGACAATATCAGCACAGGATCGGGAATGTCTACGAAGGAAATGGTAAAGTTAGAGATTGACAACATTATAGCGTCAGAATGTTTATATTGTGGTGAAAATATGATCAGGAACATTGATAAGCCTTTCATAGAGGATTACGAGTACGAAGCGATATTAAAGGAATGGAAATAAGATTGACCTTTCTGGTATAGTACATTTTATTTTTGCATACTCAACATGAAATAAACAAAATGTTTGTTTATTTATTAAACAATTGAGTATAAAACCTAAATATATACAAGTTATAAGAGATATACATAATAGGCAACTTCTGTAATTTATTTTTTTATATTAACAATAACAATTTTTCAGTTTTAAAAGAAACACATACAGTAAAATACACCAAATATACAAAAATAATAGAAACAAAGCACCAAAGGTAATAACAACAAACATACTTTTTAATTTGCAATAGAAACCAAAATTCATCGGAATAATGAAGCTATGAAGGTCTTTTTTACAAATTTAATACCTAAAAAACATTTCTCTCTTTCACTCACCCATTCGCTCACTCTTCTTAAATTACATCACAAAGTATACTTATATAAAAAAAAGAGGAATAGAAATAAACTCTAATATGATTACAATATGATGACTATATGTACAAAAATGGACTTCATTGGTGTATTTACTTTTTAAATGACTACTCGGAACATATAATATTTGTAATATGAGCTTAAAACAATATTACCCTACCAAAAATGCTGTGACAGTGATGGGTACCTGAAATAATGTCCTGAATTATAATTACTTTCTTGGCTCGCAAAATATTTTTAATTTAATCAGTCCCATCGCAACTTAATCGTTCTATGTCGCTAAAATTACCAATTACATCACCTGAGGTATTGAATTAAGCAAAACAGTATAAACCTCAAAGAGGGGGCAGTCAATAACAGTTCAAATAACGATGAAGCTTTACGTTTTTATGTAAAATATGGCATATCTTTGAGATTTAATACTGTTTAACGTTAAAATGGAAATATATACAAGGTGTTTGACCATGGCACAAACCAAACAGGCAAAATTGTTGTAGCTCCCAATTTGTCTAATTTACGCCGATACACCCCGCACAATATGGGAATCATATATGGAAATAATTTCATTGTTTACTAATTTTGTCATTCCTATAAATAGATGATAATAGGTAAGCTTGTATGCATTGATAGATAAAAATGAGTGTAAAGAGGAAATTCTCAAACGCTAAAGTTGTCTTTATACTTTTAAATGGAATTACTTTCATATATGAATACTATATGCAATGGACCAGTAGAGTAATGAATTCTAATTAAATTTTAAAAATAAGAGGCAAGTTTATAATTTGCTACTCTTCAGGTTCACCAACAGAAGAAAACCTCGTTAATGTTCGCAAGAGACACGACATTTAAACATTATTGTCATCGGTTCACTACGTTTCAAAACTTGAGAAAAATGCGAACAAATGAATTACAAAAAATTAGAAATAGGAACTATCACGACAGACAAATCTGCTACTAACCAACGAGGTTTCTCTCAACAATAAAGAAAACATCACCAAAAATTTTCTCTCACTGCTGATTCGTCGTGAAAGCGCTGATTCCATTATTCGCCATTTCATCCATTATTTCCGTGACATAAGCAGCGACGTCCACCTCCTCCTTTTGCGCCCTCAATATGAACGGATCCTGTAGTAGCTGCTTGTATTTCGGCCTTTGGTGTTCCAACTTACTCAAACTTCAACAAAAAATTTTAATAAGCCACTCTCCACCGACTCCTCCGTTTACTTTTTATTTAAAAGTACTATACCAACCAAGAATTGACGAAATTGACAAATTCGGCGGTGAACGTGTTAGCGTTGTGGTTGGTCGTCAACCTGGGCGGGTCCCCATTGACTACCTCGTGCAACTGATCAAAGACGCTTGACCACCTCTTGTAGGGGAAGTGGCCGGTTGCTACCTCCATCAGGGTGATCCCCAGGGACCACACGTCGCTGCGGACGTCATAACCCTTCGCTGTCTGTGGATCTATCCTCTCGGGCTGAAAATTTTCATGTTCATGGTCAATTCGTTTTTAAACAAAAAAGCTCTTATGTTTCTATGTACTTCAAACTCCACGATTCATACTTTTAAAAATCCTCTTAAACTTACTGCCATATAAGGCCTACATCCGGCGTCCTTAGTCCTAGCGATGGAGTCGACGAGTTGTCCCGATATCCCGAAATCACACAATTTAATATTCCCCCCCTTGTCTAATAAAATATTGCTTGGTTTCACGTCCCTGTGAATGATCTTCAATTCTTCCTTGAGATAATTTAAGGCATTGACAGTGGCTAAGGCGATCTTCCCCAAGACCGGCTCCGGTATCCTCTTTTTCAATTTCTCATAGATGAATTTGTAAAATTTATCTAAAGACGTATCCATAAGTTCCATGCATATCCAACAATCACCCTGAAGCGAAAATAGTAGAATTAATATACACTTGAAACTAGTAAACACACCAGTGCAAATTACCTCTTTAAAAAGCGCTCCGTAAAACTGTACAATATACTTATTCTCGCTACTCTTCATGATCACATCCAAGTCCATCAACAGCTGCTTCTGCTCTTTCTCATCGACCGTCGACCTGATCCTCTTGACTGCGACGACAGTCCCAGTCTTGCGATGGATCATCTTGTTGACGGTCCCGAAACCGCCTCTGCCGATCTCGCCGAGGTCCTGTAGGTCATCAGCGGTGAAGTCATAACTTGAACCATTTATTTGGAGTTTCCCCACTGAGGTCATCGAGGGGGCTTTGAATTTAGTCTCACTGAAATGAAAAACTTTTTAAAAAAAATTTGGAGGCGTAAATAATAAGGAAACATCAGCAAGTTGAGATTTTTGGAGATGTTGGAGTATTATCATTATTAATTGAGGGAGAATTGGTTGATTTCATGCGAAATGAGTATATTAAATAGTTTTTGGATTTTTCAGGAATAGTTGTATGTTACCCCCATTGTCATGGCTCCATACTAACACACTTGTGTATTCTACAAATTGTAATGTATGTTTCTGTAGCTTAGAGTGATATAAACACTAATCTTTAATATCAGTTGAGAAATTCCTCCTTATGACAATAATGGAAGTTGAATTCTTTATCTCATTTATAATGCTTCATTTATTCGACTGCATTTCAACTCTGCTATCTATGTTTCGAAGGCCAGATTTTAACGAACAATAATTACAGTAGACAAAGTAATTATGGACTTCTCAGAAAACCTCTTATCTATTTAAAAAATATAGAGCACGAGTTGCCAAAAACAACCCTAATCCCTTACGAAAACAAAGGCACCTCCTTCTTCTTTATAACAGTCGGTATGTTCATTTTAGCTCGGCTGGAGGATGGAGGATGACTGGACTTCTCCGGCCCGGAGTGGCTCGGAAGGGGGCGAAAGACGAAGGGGGCCGCGCTGCTGACCGGGGGGAAATCCGTCAGTTTCAGGTTCGGTCTGCGAACTGGAAATCACAGGAATGAGGCATGAATAAATTATAAATGCATTAATCCCACAGGTAAACAAATGTACCTTGATTGGACTGGTTTCCAATTGGATCTGCCATTTTGCCGAGGGTATTCCCGAAGTGACTAGGGGGCTGCGCTCTATCCGATGTGTGACGATGGTATTTCCAAAAACGGATCACTCGACGTTAACATTTAGATTCGCGAGCATTTTTCGTCAGAGCGATTAACTTTTAATTCCTATCCAAATAAACTCTACCGACAGTGCGAAAACAAGATGCCACAGGACGTCGACGTTTTACCACTGAACGAAGGATTCGATGGAACTAGAACACTGGAGGTGAGAGAAAACATATCAAAATTTTTATAGATTGTTAAAATTAATTTGGAAAGTTCAAATTGTCTTGGATTTACAATTACTGCATGTACTTTTAACACATATTTCTCGAAATATAGGTACTCCGTTTCGGGACCAGTAGATTCAATTTAAAATCTTTATATAGAAAATGTTTTTAACCTCTGGTCTTTAAAAATCATACACTTCCATTCGTTACTTTAGTTTTGAAATTCCAAATTTCTCAAATGCAGGACAATCTGTGAATGACATATCCGCCATCATAATTCGTTTTATAAACTCCATGACCACGCTCGAATTTCGTATCCTCATATCAGGATAACAGAAACGCAGAGAGTTCTCTAGTTTACAGTAGAAACTTATGCCGGTTTCCTCGGGTTTTGAAACACTTGGTTCATCCCCTGCCCGCTAGGTGGCGGTTGACCTTAGTAGCAGTTGACGGTAATTATTAAATAGATAAATTGCAAATCAATTCATGTGGTTTTTAAAAGGTAATTCGATTTGAACCTTTCAACCACATTTCAACTCGATCTGGCCTTATATAAGATGATAACAGATATGTTAAATTTGAGGCATTACTCCCCGAAGCGTAGGCAACCCGATTTGCCCGACACTCACCAAATTATGATAAAGGCAATGATTGCTGGCATCCCAATTTGTTATAACTACCGTTTGATTCAGACTACTCATTTTACTAGCCTAGCATGTTTCATTTCCAAATTATTAGTTTTAGTTTTTGTCCTGTAAATCGGGTTGCCTGTGTTTCAGACATTTTTTCCGAATACGTCTCCGATAAGTGTAGATGCATCTCCCCAGAGGGCGTTTACTACTGACCTACATTATAAGAATCGAAGAATACCTTTTTGCTCTCCTGCTATCCTAGTAACAAGATGTGAGTGCTAACGTGCGCGTTGATCGAGTGTTTTCGCTGGCTTTGACCGGTAAAGTAAGTAGATTTTATTATTTTTAAGTCCTTGAATGTTTTGAAATTTCAAAATTGAAATGGTAAATGAGAGATAGGAGATGATTGAATGTATTTTCTCCATAGAGAATTTAGTTTTCTAATTATGTGTGTAGATAGTGATTATAAAATGGGCTTAAACTGTTTGGAACACTCGCATATTTCACAAATTTTTAGAGGTCGATTTGAAAGAGAGCGCTTGCGCTTTGTAATCAACTCGTAGATTTTCCTTGTGGTTTCATCTTAAAATTAGACCAATTAAAATCATTTTATCTCAGCCCAATTCTATTTTATTCTATGAATATAGTTCTACATTTAAATGAATATTTTGTATGGTGCGAATCCCGAACGCCTCGCGTTTGTAAAAGGACTTTACAACCCGTCATTTGATTTTCCTCCTTCTGGCCCTGGATAAATATGCATTTCCCTATGTTTCTGTGTTCATATCGAGCGTTTCTGGAGTAAAATTTGATTTCGACCTAAAATCATCGACACCTAGAACTTCCTAGAAGCATCTGGAACTAAGATTCTGTGACGAAAATAATGTTTGTATACATACAACCGATCGAAATTATTACCGTTATCTGTTAGGCGATAAACAATAATAGATTTAACAAAACGTGGTCCGGAATTGAGGATATTTTAACAAGTAGGTAATTGTTAAAATTTACATATGTTGTGCATATATAGTTTTCTTTTTGACAAAATATTTAAGTCGGTATATGAAGATTTAACAACTGACTCCAATTCCTCAGATATGTTTCTTATTTTGGTTTCTAAAATGTTTGGAACAGATGTTTTGTCTTTTTGGTTATTTGGGAATCAATTTAAATGACGTTGCTCCCTTTGATTTTCCTTTTAAATAATTGTATTATTGTTTTTCCGAATGATGATCTTCTTGGGTCGCTTTTGTGGAAATTAAAGTGTAACAACGTCCCTTAGTTATGGGTCGTATCGAATTTCGTCTTCTGCATTTTCCTCTCCTGCCGTTTCTCAAAATATTATTTTTTTGAAACGCGTGACGTTGTCACCTACGAGGTGATTCAAGTTGAAAGTTTGCCAAAATTTTGAGAAATACATATTTAAATGAAATGAATCCTTAGAAGCAATGAGCTCTTTTCTTGTGTAAAATCGTACGTGAATTGGTGACGAAATTTCGGAACCCTTGGTTCTTTTCAAAATAAAAATATGCAGTCACACGGTTTAAGTCCTTTGGATTTCTTTTTATGGGGATACACAAAAGGAAAAGTTCGTAGCACTCCACTCGATACACTGGAAGATCTGCACGAACGCATCGTTAATGTATGAAAGTGGCACCGCAAGTCCTACAGAAAGCACGGTTTGAAGATTTGAAATCTCTATCAAGGTTGGTGGAGAAGGTAGAACGCTACCAAAACGGCACTTATGGCAAAAATGACAATTGCGATATGACCTGGCATTAGTTATAAGCAAATAACGGACAATTCGGACAATTCTGCTTTTTCTGCGTTAGCTTCACGAAGACTTATAAAAGTTTATTGAGCTGCTACGCCAGCAGCATCGAATAAATTTCCCAGGTATGCTCGTCATATGATTCTAAGTTTCCATAAGGGCCAATGTAGACGCCGTCGCTTGATTCCACGATCAGATATCTGTTGCTGAGCCGGATCGCATGAGGGCTCAGGCGGGAGCGTCAAAGGTTGAGAAGGTTCTGGAATTCCTGGTCCCGTCGCCGTCGTCGCGCCCCCTGCCTCCCCCGGGTTGCCCCTGGCTACCACCACCTGGAAGGAAAAACGCCGGCCCTGACGGATGCGTTTGGGGAATCGATCGGTCGTTACGACATGATTGATAACGACGATATCATATCGATACCGGACGCATGCGTCGATGCGATACGTTCGTATCGGGAGCACACGGCTCCGGTTTTACATATATTAGAATTTGTTTATTTATACTTGGAACAATCGAGTTGTGGCGTGCGTACCGCGAGACCGGATCTCCATTTGGCACACCAGGGGGAAAACATGAGCGTCGCGTTTCGCCCGAGGCGCGGTACCGTCGTCTTCAGGCGGCGTCGGTGATTCACAGGGGCAACGGAGGTGCGCTGCTTCGTGTTCCGGTGATACGACGATGGTGGTGATGTCGACGACGGCGGTGGCGATGATGATGGTGATGATGCTGGTGAAGAGCGCTCCGAAACGAAGAAGACACGTTCCGGGCACGTAAGACGCGGTCATGTCTTGCCTTAAAAGGGGATCGACGAGACGATCGGAGTGAGTAAATATCGTGTGTGTATATGTGTGCGTACGCGTATAATTCGATTCGTGCTCACCTTGGCATTGCACACGAGTTAAAGGTCATCCCTAATTAGGTCTAGGTGCACACTGTGTACATACGGAACTAGTTTTCGATAACGCGGTTTCGATGGGGAAACACTGTACACGAAACGAGCGGAAAATCGACGGCACGACGCGATAAATTCGTTGCGGTAAATGTTTATAATTCGCCCTGTACGTCAGTATAAAACGATCGCGGGATTACAACGGGGAATCTCTGAAATTGGGTTCAAATTTCAAATCGACTTTCCCCCTCCATTTTCGAGACGTGCAGCAGAGCTACAAAAGGACGCGTTCACACCCCAAGGTGGTTACAGGGAAAATCTGTTCAGCGTCGTGAGAGGACACCTCAAGTCCCTTTAAAATCTGACCACTTTCTGGAACAGTTTTAATTGTGGTTTCTTCATGGGGGAGATTTCAGACAACGTCAGCATTGAGGCTTGAGAATTGTCTTTAAGGGGTAATGTCCACCTTGTTACTTTTTCACACGATTTATTCAAAACCAAAGAGATTTGCTCACCGATGCTTCCTCCCTATGCTTGTGTACATGTAACTGTGTCACCTCCTGCAGGTCCATTACAGCGATCATAATAAATAAATCCAGCGATGATTTTGGGTCACATCTGATATTTGATTCTAGGTACGAAATTACGACCTATAGGAGTAAGCAAAATGAGCTGATGGTAAAGGGTTTTTGGTTTGCAGTGTAATTTTGTTTCCAAATGTGTTTTTGGCACTTAAAAACTTCTACAATCCTCAATTTTGTTAACACACTGTGATATTATCCGTTGACATTTTTGGTTCTAGCAGAAAAATCAAAGCAGATGCTCTTAAGACGTTTTCACTGCTGTAGTTTTGTTGTGTCCTTTGCCCTTTTAGCTAATTTTGCCTGCTTCGATACTTCAAGTGTATCTGGAGTTATTTGAGAATTTTAATTTGTGACGAAAATGGCGAATTCACTGATTTTTCAGTTCTAGCGCTGTTTTCTATCATTTGTTTCTATAAACAGTGTGAATTGATTGAGATACAATGCAATTCCCTTTGAAATCAGACGATCAGATGATTTTTGTAGTCAAATTAAAATTAATGAATCAATATGAAATTTTTTTGAAAGAACCTGCCTGTTTTATGACCAGAAATTAAACTTTCGAATTTCGCCATGAAACTCGCAGAGTACATCAAGGGGATATTTTTTATACACAAGTTTCAGGGCGAAACTCGATCAGTTTTCAAAATATCTCAAAAATATTTTTTTACCAATAATGAACACAGATGTTTGCACCTTACAGGGTGCAGTAGGGCTTTAAAACCGTCATAAAACCTTTTTACTTTCACTGGTTCCATCTTAGATACCAGCATCATTCTTTACTCAAGTTAGCTATCCATTTTGCTCATACTCTAATAAATCATTTAAAAGAGCCTTCATCGCTAATAAAAGTGCAACAGTTCTTAACAGAAGAATCAATCAATCCCGTTTGTCCGCCTTGAACGTGTATTTTTTCATCTGTTGATTGCGTAACGTCGAGCGGAACGAGTCATACGTGACTTTCCTCTAACAGAACGACAGGTACAAATGCAGGATTGTACAGTTAGCGAAAGTGAAATAACAGTTTCGGGTAATGAATAAGTAGCTAAACTCTGAGATTAGCTGAGAGAGTTGATATTGCAACAGTAATTATGAACAAGTTTTGTGTCTCTGATTAATTAAACCTGACGGGGTGGGCGCTATCTTGTATACTACATTTTTTATATCACGCTTATGTATTATTTTATTAACAAATGAGGTGTTAAATATGAATTAGTAAGCAATGTGATGCAAACAAATTTCACGTTCGCACACAAACGGCAATATTCTAATAACAAATATGGGACAGTTAAAAAGTGTGCGCATTCGCCAAAAAATATAACTATATGGCGGGGCGTAGAATTTTTTGAGACGATGCTTAAAACATGCACATAGTCATAGTCATAGAAGATTTTGTTCTCTTTTCAACGGTGCATATGCTGAAAGGCTGCGCCAGGCCCACTTTCTGCTATGGCCTTTCAAAATGAGAAGTAGGTGGATTTTGGAAGTTCGATTTTTCAAAACTCCATCTAATTGAACTTTGAAGGACACTTTCGTGGTTTTATCGACCCCTCTGATTACGGGAAAAATAAGAAAAAAATTCTCCGAGGCCTAATTAAAAAAATAGCTTTCTGAATTTCGGAGTTTATCTCAGATTATCAGCTGTAACTTCTAAACTAATCACTTTGGAGAAAAACTGACTTCAGATATGCATTCAGCGTGCTCAAAACTCCCTCTGTACTGATTTTCAGGTCGTTATGTCTCTGTTTTGTTCGCGTCAAGAACGCGCTTTTATAGATATGACTTGTGACTTGTGGGAGATTTTTCGCGATGCAAATTCTCTTCCCGCGCCTTTATTTAAGTATGCAATAATGTAATGGACCGTTATAATTCCCGCATAATACTTTCAACCTTGCGTACATCTTAACCAGGTCGAGAGGTGGATGTGGACGAAGGCCGATTGTGTGAAACGAAACCGAAAGTCAAACGGATAGTTGGAGTTTTCAATGCAAAACGTGCCACTGTCAAAAATTAAATCAAAGTTCAACCATAGACTATTGATTGATAACGTTTAGCACTAAGTATAACAATAATTTTATGTATTTATTTATTTATCCAAACCAAATGTGTAACGACTCCTAAAAATGGTTAAAAATCGATGGTTTTTACATCAAAACTATATCATCGTTTCGACCGTCTGTGGCACATTTAAATTTCAATCTCGTGCCTGATTTCACTTTCAAACAAACCCGTCCTTGACTCGACAGTCCCGTGATAAGTTGAAATTTTCTCCGTTTCCCTCTGCTTCCAGTGATACGATGGACGATGACTCGGACGACAAGGACTCGAAACGGTAAGAGCGCTCCCGGTCCCAAATATTTTTCCGGCGAGTAATCCCCCGGGTTTCAGGAAATCAAGGAACCTGAGCGAGAAGAAGCGTCGCGACCAGTTCAACCTCCTGGTGAACGAGCTCAGCTCCATCGTGTCGACGGGTGGTAGGAAAATGGACAAATCAACGGTACTTAAATCCACTATTTCGTTTTTAAAGAACCACAACGGTAAGGAGGAGAGCAAGGGAAGCCGTTAATCGCGGGTATTGTCCCTCCCCTGTGACCATGTGACGCATTTGATACGTTGTTCTCATTATTATCATCCAGAGAATTCCGAAGGGATGAAATTTTGGAGGGAAATATCCTAAATTAATGGCTTTTGAAGAATAACCTTTCATGACTACTTTTGAATCGGTGAAGAACGAACCCAGAAACATTTCTGTAAATGCACTATTTCTTCACTCGATTTAATAGTAGTTGCACTATTTTTAATTCTGCTCTATTCCTACTATTTCTCTTACAGAGATTACCGTCCGTTCCCGGATAAACGAGATCCAGGAGGACTGGAAGCCGACCTTTCTCACGAACGAAGAGTTCACGCATTTAGTCCTAGAGGCCGTCGACGGTTTCATAATGGTTTTCTCCATTTCTGGCCATATATATTACGCGTCAGAAAGCATCGCCTCGTTGCTGGGCCACTTACCGGTAAGTCTGTAAATAGGCAACTATTTTGAAGGCTAAAATCCTTGCAATATTGAAAATCCCATAATGGAATTACACTTTTGACTTCTTGGCTTGATCCATCAGAGTCGATAGCGACATTGGCTCAAGTGGTAGAGTATTTGTTTATTATTCTGGATGTGGACGACGTATTTTCTTCCAGAGCGACGTCCTCAACATGACCATATACGAGTTGGCGAGCGAAGACGAACAAACGAACCTGTACAACATTTTGCTCAATCCGTCCGATGAAGAGAAGCAGGTCGTGTTTTCCTGTCACTTGCGTAGGGCGGGTTCGGAACCGAATTCCACCCCCACTTACGAGTTGGTGCATTTCATAGGTTACTTCAGTGAGTGCCCATACTTAATGTAATTACATAATCCCTTCAATCTTGCGCTTTTCCCTCAGGGTCGGACGAGGACATGATCCCGGCAGACAAGTACAGCGGCTATTCAGGCGAGGCGGACATTAGGTACGTTCGAGTACGTGGATCCCGAACACCTGAGCACTTCTCCCATCTTCCAGGTTAGTTTTCGTCGGCACCGGCCGCCTCCAGACGCCTCAGCTGATCAAGGAGATGCCGCTCGTCGACTCGATAAAGACCGAGTTCACCTCGAGGCACAGCCTCGAGTGGAAGTTCCTGTTCCTCGATCACAGGGCGCCTCCCATAATCGGTTACCTGCCTTTCGAGTTGCTCGGCACGTCCGGCTACGACTACTACCACGTGGATGATCTCAATAAAGTCGTCAGTTGTCACGAATCACTGATGCAGAAAGGTGAAGGTACCTCTTGCTATTACAGGTTCCTCACGAAGGGCCAGCAGTGGATCTGGCTGCAGACGAGGTACTACATCACCTACCATCAGTGGAACTCCAAGCCTGAGTTCATTGTGTGCACGCATAGGGTCGTTAGGTAAATTTGCCACCATATTCGATGTCGATGGACTAACCTTTGTGTTAACGATTTTGATCGAGTTCAAAGTAATTTCTTATGGTTGCATGTTACTATCGCGTCAATACTTAATCAAGGTGACTAAGCGCTCTTGATTCTCATGTGGGATACCTACCAAAACAAAAGTATATTACTCATATCCTAAAATTTGCTCAGATTTGTGCTGCATTCAGTGACGTATAGGTGTAAGGGCAGATCGCCTGGGCAACTTTTCATTTCTCATTTGTACACTGAAACCTTAAAAGGCGAAAAGTTTAGAAATCCTTAACACTAACTATTTCAACCTACTCTATGAAGCTTCCCTCACTATTCCGTTTTCTCTACGCTTGAAGCTACACGGACGTGATGAAGCAGAACCCGAAGGACCAGCAGCAGCCGCAGGGCAGCACGCCGGTGCTGCCCGACTCCGGTTTCGACAATTCTATCGTGCCGGACGACGCGTCGCCCTCGAACTTCATGGGCGGCAGCTCGGGGGGCAGCACGCTGGGGGCGCAATGGCCGCCCGTCGACCAGCAGGACTCGACGTCCGGCGGGAAAAGCATGGTCAAGAGGAGCTCCCCCTCGGACTGCACCTCCATGTCGGCGGACTCGCCGGGGTCCAGGCAGTCCTCGATGGTGGGGAGGTCTGTGGTAAGCGTCGAAATATGAATTAAAAATCACCCCCTATTAACGGTCAGTTTTTTATCAAGTACTGATCGTAATCCTATTATCTTTGTTATTGACCTCTGGAGGAACTGTAAACGTTACCGTTTCGTTTCTTGCTTCTCAAAGGATCCTCAAGGTCCTTAAGGAGCGAATTCTGTATTCATTTTACCTTGACGTTCGCTGCTCATATTGAAGATATGAATAAGCTGAAAACGTGAACGTGTAATAACGGTAACTCGTAATGCTGCCACATACCTTTTTTATTAAACGGAATTATGCAGTAAGCAAAACGTAAATACGATAATAAGTATGACATAATGATAATATAACTGTATACATTTCTGTAAAGGTCAGTACATTTCGTTGAAGAAGTAAAAATGAGACGATGTACCATCACCTGAACGAATTAATGAATTCAACTCTTTACTCAGTTGTAAAGTAAAATTTACAGACGCAATGAGCAACATTATTATTAACCTTTGATGTGGACATAGGTGAAAAGTGATAAGTTGATAATTGTGGTCTTTATTATTTTTATGTACCCTTATACATCACCTCCTAATGTATAATTGTCTGTATTAACTTAAAAAATCTTCTGTGTGCATATTCGACCATTCTTTAAATATTTCCAACATCAAAAACTCTGTTGGGTACATTGTTTTACTTATAGAATTACAGAGAATTGTATCTATTACAGAAATCCAGATCGTCAGCTGTGCAGCAATCCCCGGCGGTCGTGCCGCAGCCGCAGCCCGATCAGCTGCACATGCGGATGCAACCGCAGCAGTTACAGCCCCTGCAGCCGACGCAGTTCATAGATCCTCACCAGTACGTGGCGGCCATACCCGTGCAACCCTTGATGGCGAACTTCTCGTCACCTGCAGTGATATCCTCGTTACCTGTAAGTGTTGACGTTCATTTGCTCTACCTCTAATAAATATCTTTTTCCCTCCCAGTCTGTAGATAATGTAATGATGAGCCAGGCGCAGTCACAGCTACAGGCCGACCTGCAGAGGAAGCACGCCGAGCTGCAGGCGATCATCGGCCAGCAGCAGCAGGAGCTCAGACGGGTATCGGAGCAGCTCCTGATGGCCAGGTTGGGTCTGTTACCTGGGGCCCAGGGGCAACAGGTAGCAACGGTAAGATAGCTGTAGAAATATGTTCTTTGCTAGTAATTATCAGACTTTGGAGTGATACCTTTTCTTCCTCTTTAGGCCCCTTTGGCTTATCAATCAAACAGCGGCACCATCAGCAGCACGACTTCGTCAGTGCAGCCGATGGCTGCCACAGCCCCCCACGGTACCACCGTAATAGTACCAGTTTCGGTATCGATATCTCACCCCCTTCAGCATCAACAGAATCTGATATACAATACGCCCGATTCAAATACTCAGTCGAAATAATCCGTCGCGAGTTGAGTTCAAGTGCGAGTGAAATGAATCTTTCGTCATGAGTCGTATTATTAGTGCTAAGACTCATCCAATTAAAATCGTTGGGACCATTTGTGTAGATGTTGTTTTTTGTACATATTTACAAACTGAATTTTATGTAAAAGAAACTTATTTATTAGAAGGAAGATATAAGATTAAATATATTTGTATATGTATATTTGTCAGGAACAATGTATAATCTTTGTTGAAATAATACATGTTAAATTATTGAGACACTCGGTGGTTTACTTGGTGTAAAAGATGTTTCCCGACATACTCTGAACCAAGATCACCAAGACCGTAAAGAGTGGAGGGTCAGTAAATGCTATGATAGTTTCTTCCTACTTTTCCAGTCAAAAAATATTTTTGAACTTCAGGTCTTAACTAAACTAATCTTCACACTTAACATTCCAACCGAAATGATACTCTGTAACTTTAAAAAGAAAATTTAATACTAACAAACAATATTAAGTTTTCTCCGATATTCGAATCTTTTCACTCGAAATGACAATTACAGGCAATTGAAACATAAGAAATTCCTTCATCTACAGAAACAACCATTACATTCCATTAAATAAACCTCAGTACAAACGATTCCTACCAAATGAACGTGATCAAATCCCTCGCACAATCTATTAAATCTATCATTCTATCAAGAATTTAATGTAAGAAAAATCGGTGTGTAAGGTAATCTTTAACATTTCTCCCTTAGAGACAGTCCTAGGGGAATTCAAGAGGAAGCAGCACTTCTTATAATAACTGCTCTCCAATGTCGAAAAGGTAATCTTATCCGTGTAATCTATTTCGTACCAATAGTAAATGGCATTGATCACTCCTGTGTTAGTGATCGGGACGCCCAGGTGTTGTTTCCCAGGATGCAGTGCGAACATCACTGGTGCAGAGAAGGATTCGTAGGAGAGTTTTTCAAGGTTGGGATGCTCAGTACCCTAAAAAAAATTGAATCAGTTAAAACACTGCATTCGAATTGAAACAAACGTTTTTAGGGGTACTTCGATTATCAGTACTTACAGTGTACTCATTTAAGTACTTCCCAATGTCAACTTGAAAAACATTGCGATTACTGATTCTATTGCAATTGTCCAAATAGGGAGAGTTAATCAGCTTTGCGACGAGTCTCACTGCATGTGGTAAAGCCTTCTTCGACTTATTGTCGTTATACTTTCTGGCCATTAGACCATTCAGAGATCCGTCTGGTGATATGATATCGCAGAAGATCATGCTGGCTGAACAAACACTCACCAGAGGCGGGCAATCATTAATTGCATGCCACCTGAGTGATACCTTATTCGTTTGGACAATATATTTGAAGAATTCCTTATCACAGTCCTTTAGTGTTTTAAGTTGGTGGCAGACAATCTTGCAGTAGCCTTTTTTGGAGAGCATGACGCTCAACAAGGGAAAGGCGCTCTCGTCCACTGCCTGGAAAATTTATGCGCTCGGTTAAAACGACTCAAAAGCAAAAACAAACTTGTAGAAGTTGCAATATGTAATGAAAACTATGATTACTTACTACAGGAATATTTCTTTCAGGTATCTCTTCTGCCACAGTTTTGATGGTATCCACTAGAGCCACGTCGTTCAAAAAAGCGACAATTTCCTTCGAAATCTTGAAGCAAGTATGCATGTCCTCCTCCACTTTTTCCGGTAAGCTAAAGTTTAACTTACAGTTATTAAGAGTAGCTTTTACTACCAATATCTCCTCCTCGTTGACTTCCAATGGATGATCCAAGTAAAAAACGCCCTGTTCCCAACATTTACAGCAATTCTCATCCAGAGGATTCGTTGTAATCTGAATTTGCTCAGTCAAATACAAGTCAAACCAGACAGCCAAGGCGTGAATGGTCCCTTTCTTGCAGGTTAACAGCACTGTTTCAGTCTGTATGCCTTTTATGAGGTTATCTATCTGGTCTGCGTTTGAAAAGTCGATGTCGTAAACTACTTGAGTGTTAGTCAAGTACGTCGTGTCATACTCTGATAGGTGCTCTGCCTCGTAAGGATCGCTATGGTTTACTCTAATGCAAGCATTTTTGAGGTTTAAGAGCTTCACGGCAGTGGGATTTGTCAATCTTGTTTTCTTTAATAATTCCATACTGTTTATACCTAGAATAAAAAAATAAAAGCTTGCTTACAAAGTAATCTTAATATGCAGTCTAATGAAATCTTGTCGTAAGCGATCATGGTTTATCAACGGAAACAAAGTTATTTCTCATGTTACTGAAAATATCTCAAACACGACTATCCACATTCCATAAATAATTTCCTTGCCAAAAAATTAAACGTTTCATTAAGCATATAAATGATAAAATATTTTTCTTGTCAGAACTTTGACTACTACTTTCACTCCCCCAAAAACTGTTAAAACCTACCAGTTATGTAAACTTTGGCTCTGCCAGGTATAATCCTGAAGTCACTCTCTGTGCGAATGACGCTGAGAGCATGATAGATACTTTCCAGGGCTCTTTCTCCAAATAATGCCACGTCGAATATTTCCGTTATTAATAAATTACACTTTCTCTCTGAAGCGGGAACTGCTAAAAAGTACAAATAAAATTTTATTTAACCAACAATAGCAATAAATTCTAAATCTAGAATATATTGCCATCAGAGATATATGTGCTCTCATAGACTCATAAATGAATAGCTGCAACAAAATGCTTAGAAGTGATATGTTATTTCACTGTCGGAAGTTATGCCGTTTAGAAATAGAATAGATCACATTAGACACCCTTACATTTTTCGTCCATGGAATTAGCCTTCACCAATTTAATATTCTTGATTCCATACTCCTCAAGTATATTCCCGAAAATCTTCTGCATGGCCTTGTTCTCTTCATAGGCGACGACCTCAGAGCCAAGTTCAACCCCAGCGAGTAAGCTCAGTAATCCGCAGCCTGCTCCGATATCCACGACGTTCTTATAACCTTTGGCAATTGTAAAACTGATCGCTTTGGAATAGGCGAAGTTCCTCGTGTAGTCATTCAACATGCGGAAGTGCCAACGGGGTACCTCCTGCCATTTCAGATGCAGGAGATTCCTCTCGGCACGGAGGTAGTCGGGATTCACACTAAGCGCCATGTGTAAGTAGCGCCTCGCTATGTCCACTTCACCAATTCTGAAAATAAGTATAATCAGGTTTTTCCATAAAGACAGTTTGAGAGTTGAATCCTGCAGTATAGGAACCTTTAACATATCACATGTATTTATAGATTGAAATAATTAGCTTAAATTATAAACCCTAGCGTTGGTAGCCCCTCCAAGTGGACGAAGCACACACAATTAATCATTATTAAACCGAATGTAACAATTTACAATGTACAACTATTAACAACTTACTTGAACATATAAGCTCCCAGATTATCGAGTATTCTAAAATTCTTTGGGAAGAGATTAATAGCCTTCACATAGCATTTGAGCAGCTCCTCGATGTTATTCGTCTCCTCGAGCATAGGCCCCATTTTACACACTAACTTCGTGAACACCGACTGTATAGAGGTGGTCGCCTCCGAGGGGTCCCTGAGGCTCTCGAAGTAGTTAATGAAGTTCTCGTAGGCTTTCGAGTAGTTTTTGTTGGCGCAGGCCTCCTTAGCCAGTTTCAGGTAATTCGTGGCGACGTTGCGGCTGCGAGGCCCCTTCGCAGGGCTCGGGCCGATCCTCGGCACTCTGTCACACATTGTCTAACATGAAAAAAGGGAGCTTCGGATGAGAACTCGCCTTTCTGCTGCTTTCGCGGTTATGATCACAGGACGTTCAAATTGTTACAAGTGTCAGTGCCCTATGGTCAGTGCTAATCTTTTCCTCAACTAGTTGAGAGATGGCACAGGCTCCCTAACACGTAGGGATTTTTAGGTTATGTCTTGTGATATGATTTTAAATGGATTATTTGGACGATTATTATATTATAACTTGAAAAAAGGTTAATAGTGGAATAAGGAAACTTGAATTCTTTGTGCGGCACATCATTACCCAGAATGAGAATGTGATGTTCCGCTCCAGGATTCAGTATTCGAAGAAAGAAGGAATTATATTGTATTGTGAAGTTACTGTTACATGTCTTGAATTGTAATACATTCAATTTTTTTAGACTTTATTACTTTACATGTTCTAATGTATTAACGATGTGGCTGAAATACATCAACGTCCAGTTACTTACTGCTAGAGAGAAATGCTCGACAACGGTTATGCTGAGTGAAGACAAAAAGTAAATAGTGACCAAACACAGGATAGGCTCACAACTCACAACAGGCAAATTAAATAGAAGAAGGTCCAGAAATGAGAAGCACATCTAATTACTTAAACAGAGCAGTTGTGCAACCTAAAGAGAACCCTTTCGTTTCCAGCAAGTAATTTAGGATGCTTAAGGTAAGACATTTGTTCTTTTATAAAATGGAATGGGAACTAGGTCAAAATTTTCAAAAGTCAAATGTATAATTAAAAACTTTTACCAAGGGGTATACACTATACATAGGAAAGTAATATATGTGACGCTTGCCTTTAGAAACAATACACCCTAGGTTATCAATTCTTATTGAAAGTTTTAAGGCTACCACCCTCCACAGCTGGAAAGAGTGCAGAAGGGGTTAATTATCAGTATATAATTAACTCCCACATATTCAATAGTTTGTGGGATGTTTTCCAAAAACTATTTTTGAGAACTGAAATTATTTAGCCATTTGCTACTGTACATTAGAACATCTGATACTTATAATTTTATTAACACTGAATTAAGAAGTCTTCAAAAAAGCATTACTGTAGTATTGCTGAATTTTCAGACAACTCTTTCATGAAGTCATTTTTAATATGAGACTTTTAAAGAAGATCCATGTAAATTTGGGTAAATTAGTCGACTAGTCCCCTTTGATTCAAGTTTCCATTGATTAGACCTCATATTAAAAACATATTAGATGAGGTGGTAGCGTCGGTGCCCTTCTCTGTGCACACCCATTTTGCATGATTGTAACTACAATAAAATGGAGTTACAATGCACCTCGAGTTGTAAAAACGGTTGGTAAGTAGAAATCAATTCGTTTGACATGCCCAACTCCATATTTTGAGGAAAAATTAAATTTTTCCTAACTTCATATTGTGTTGCATACCTAGCAGAGCTGTCGGCACCTGTCAATAAAGACATGGAACGGTAAAATGCATAGACTTACTAAGAAGTAGACTGCTCGCCAACGGCCCTTCTCGTGTGGGGGGGGACGGAAAATGCGGCGGTAGTATGGCCTCTCTCTAGTAGGCGGGGCTTAGCTTGTTTCTGTTTGGTAATTCGTGGAGAGAATAAACATGGCTGCTAAGTCCCGCCGATTAGAAATAGAACCGCGTTCGCTCTCTCTCGCACAAGAAAATCGAAGAAGGTTACGGACAACCAGTCTGGATTTAAAACACTATGGTCAAGTGCGAATTGATCCTAACCTAAGTATTTGGGTCTATGAAAATTAAATTGTGTTTGTAGTTATATCGCAGGTGAGTGTTTATTTAATTGCTGTGCGTCTGCTGATGAGATAGATGTGCTGGGGAAAATAATATATTAAGTATTTAATCGCGTCGGAAATTGAATATAAGGTAGAATATTTGAATAGTTCCTAAATGGTCTGATGTCTGAATTAAGCTGTCTCTATATTCGACAGGAATTCTATCGATACAAACAAGAATAGTGTGGGAGGATGCAGTTACATGATGTATACAATGTGGAGCTTTCCAGATGATGCGAAGTGTCGGAGTCGGTCTGTAAGGGAAAGAGCGGCAGCCTCGAAGGTGGTTTCTTCCCACATTGCATTTTCTAGGTATGAGTAACTACCTTGTTTGTGTTTAGGTGTATGCTACTGTATTTATCGGTTTATTAAGGTTAAGTTCGATTTGCAGGGGATGCTATGGACACAAGTTATTTGTAACGTTAGATGTCCTATGTAGCATTTTTAAAATTTCAATTAAACCTTAATTTGTCAATTTCTAAATTAAATACTTCTTACATTTCTAGCAGGTGGGGCTCCATTTACGACCTGAAACAGGAATCCAGTGTAGAACACACGTATATGAAGTGCAGATGTGTAATCGCTCCTGGGACTACACGGAAGAAGCCTCACTTGTCATGGAGGTGCAGGAATTCGAAAGGATACGGCAAGTTATTAATCAAATCATTTATTCGTTGAAGAAATTTCAGTTGCAGTTAATAAGTTTAAAGATCAGATGATAAGCGACTGAAGTGCTTTTATTTTCTCCATGGTTTTGCTTGATGTGGCCATGATTGACCAAAGGTTATACTTCCATTGGTTTATTTTTATATTTTGAACATTTTTTTTCGAAGAAAATTGAGTTTAAACATAGGAAACCAAATTTTGAGAGTTTACAGACATTTTTACTTATAATTGTTTTTTAGAGTAGTCGAAAAGTATATTCTTTGTACAAGTATATCCTTGAATATCTATTTTTTGATATGATTGAAACGAAAAAATCTCACTCATAAGGGGAAATAATAATAACTCACACATAACATACACATCTCCTGTAAGAATTATGTTAGAACAGAAATTTGTGTGGCAGAACTTTAGTACATATCCTGCCGAATAGTTATTCCATATATGTACTATGTAATAGGTTTTATCTAACTGTAAGTGCAAAAAGTACAATTGTATTTGTGTGTATCATTAAAATAGTTAATGTTACAACATAACTTTTGATTATTTGTATTTTGTAATTACAGGAAATTGGTTACAATTGCAAGAAACTCACATAATTTGAAAATGGAAAATGGATATCGGCTAGTGAAAGCAGAAATGAAGGGAGTGGCGAAGCGAAGATGATCTGGAATTTTGTTCCATGTACAACATACCTGTAACGTATGTTTGAATGAAGTGAGAATCTTTTAAGTTTTGATACAACCCTTGGAGTTGCTTTAGATTCTAAAATTTGGAAAAGTTGTATAAAGAAGACTTCCAGGGTTTTCGTTAGGGCTAAATTTGTATCAAGAACAAGTTTTGTGAGGACTTTGAGGTTTAGAATCTCAAATAGTTTCCTTAAGAGAGTTTTACAATTTCGTGAATTATCTTCGATCCTTATTTTACACTGTACCCATACAAGTTTGTTAATGTAAAAGCGTAATTTTTAATTATTTGTTTTTTTAAGTGTACAAATTGTTTACAGAGCCACCAGAAGATTTGGAAATGGATGTAATATCGGCTAAGAGGACGACGCGAAACAAATGGAGTGGCAAAGGAGATCCAGATTTTGGAAATGACTCAGTACTTTCCCGGATATTGTATGTCTGATCACTGGATCGTCGAGGGGTTAAAGACCATCGATTGATTATGCAGATTCAATACGTTCCTGTACTTTTACTTGTGGTTCTTCTCTTCAGTGAACAATGTAAGTGTTTTAAGAAAGAAATTGATATTGTAGGAGACACAACAATAATTTTTTTTTTGTTGAGATATTTATGAAACATCGTAATAGGATTTCATTGTAAATAATTTCTGGCGAGGAAAATGCCTAATTTTTGAAAAGAAAGCGGTTTGTTTGGTGAATGTGTTAATAAATTTTCATTATAGTTTACATTAGTGGTAAATTTACCAACTACATTTGTTACCTGACCTAACTTTTTCATTATATAATCATAGAGTTTTAGATAAAATGAAGCAGAATCAATCAGATTCAATATGTTGTCGTTACATAGTTCTTTTAGCATAGAGATAATTTATTATTTTCAGAGTGCTCAAAACTAATGGAATGATAAAACGTTTCAAGACGCATGACAACTCTTTTATGACGAAGAAGCTGCAACAAAGTAGAAAAGAAGGTGGAACTTCCCATCACGTAGAAATCCAGTCAGTTGCCATCTAAGAATCCGAAAAGGCTACTGTGGCCCACTAAACAATGGACGAAATAAGGACGATGAAACGATGATGATGCTGAATGCTGTAAATCTTGAAAAGGTTGCTAAATTGTAATTATGTATTTACCACTTTACCAAATAGTTTAATAATTTAAAGGTATAATGAGGAAATTAAGAGAAATAACTATTTTAAGGGCTAATATTTGTATCAAGCTTGAACTACATGCTTGATTTCCTCATATTTAATAATTTGTTGATCAAGAATTACTGAAAACTTGATATGTTTCCAGGAGATATGTAGATTGTAAGCAGTAGATTAGTAGACATGTTGCTTTAGATTCTAGAATTTGGAAAAGTTGCCGGGAAAGGTTTTTAGATTTCTAGGAGCTTTAGAACTAAATTTATAATAAAAACGACAGGTGTTGTGTCGGCTTTCAGGTATAGAATTTCAAGCAGTCTCCTTCGGATACTTTTAGACTTTCATGTACTTTTTTGAAGCTAAACTTGTAACAAAAACGTTCGATTTGGATTAAGTCGACATACGTCTTATCTGTCGTAAAGCCTTTTAGGTTTTCCTAAGTCAAAGGTGTTGGAAGATGTCGCAAGGGTACTTGTAAGATTTTCCAATGTCTTCTGGATTTAAATTTAGAGATAATAGTATAAGAACTATCTGTGACTTGTGTTTTTAATGGTACTATTTGTGATTAGCTACGTTATAAGTGCACCGTTCAGTAATTAAGCTGAGAAATAGAACTGTTCTCAGCTACTAATAAACTGAGAAAAGATGGAATTGTAATACAAAAGGTGCCTTGTAACTTTTGGCATTGAGAGCTCTCACTTATTGCGTTATTGGTAAAAACTTCTTAGTTTAGATATTCTTGTAGTTATTATTGTGTAAAACATTTTTATATATTTGAAATTTTAAATGTATTACTGTAATAGGGACTAGACTATTATCTCGAATGACTTTTTGATGATTGTCTCTCGGTTTCGCCTTCCAATCTCTGTTTAATATCGTCAGGCCATCGAGGTAGCACTACCCACCCTCCTTGTAGAATCTGTTGTGCCTTATAATTTGTAGTATTGAAAGCTCTCGCTTATTGTCATTGGTAAACATTTCTTAGTTTAGTTGTTCTTCTAGTTATTATTGTTTAAAAGATTTTTATATGAAATTTTTAAATGTATCGTTGTAATAAGGTATTATCTCGAGTAACTTCGAAGTTTAGTTAACCATGTATAAAGGATTCTTATTTGAAGCTATACAGTTGTAAACTTTGTGTCTTTTTTTTGTATATTTTCGATTAATAAATGTTTTCAAATTTGTGATGTGATTTTCTATACCTATTCACTGTGTAATTTGGGTTGCCTATCTCCCAGAGGCTATATCCCCTCGAATGGTAATTTTATTGACAGTTAAAAAAAGGCGGGAAAAGCTTTCTCCACCTCCACCTGTTTTCCTATACCTCTTCGCACTTATGTTATCCTGGTACCAAAAGTCGAGTTTCAGACGCGATTTTGGCCGATTCAAAACGTGAAAATTCACTTTGGGGACCAAAATTTGGTACCAGGATCACATGAGTGCGAGGAGGTATGGAGGTGGAGAAATTATTTCGCGCCAATAATTTAGGTTGGCAGCAGTGTATAGTTGGCATTAGCGCTGTCAAAAGTCGAATATCAGACGCGATTTTGGTTGATTCAAAATGCGAAAATTCACTTTGTTGACCAAAATTTGGTACCAGGATCACATGAGTGCGAGGAGGTAAGGAGGTGTAGAAATTATTTCGCGCCATTAATTTAGGTTGGCAGCAGTGTACAGTTGGCATCAGCACTGTCACTTTTGACGTAATTTTGGTTCATGAACAATGCTAATCTTGGCGGGATTTTCAAATCTCCATGAAGTTGCACAGTCGGGAATACGTATGGGAAACAACAAATGAAAGTCAATTATGTTCACTTCACAAACAGATACATATATTAGTTTTACAGTAAGGGAGCTTCCAGTTTAAGCAAAGGGTCAATCTTGAACTGAGCCATCTTGTCATAGAAGTGATTCCACATCCGTACTTCATAAAGGTCTGTTCTGCACGGGACTTCTGTTCCAGGTCGTAAAAGGAGCCAATTGCTAAAAATGAAAGAAGTTCGTAATTAAAAAATTGTCAAATCAAGGTTTAATTGAAATTTAAAAACTGCCTGGGATGATAGAGGAGCAGTTGGTCTGCCATACTTTATTAGTTTAATTTCGGCAGTTAAAAGCTCACGCTATGACTATTCATAAACTTACTATGTATGCCAGTAGTGCCTAAATAATTGTTGTCTATTTAATTACTTATTATATGCTATAGAAAACATTTTTTTAACATTCATTCTATTTACAGTAATCATATGCTGGGTTAAACTCGATTTATTTCTTAATCCAACTGGAGATGCCAATTTCACGATACAAATTCAAGATTCTACTGGCAGCGTACAAGGTACAAATAATATCTATAATAAACTGGCTATACTCGTAATAAAATCACAAGAAGAAGCAAAGGTTAGTTACAAACTATCGTTTTACATGACTCCTAGTCTGATAATTCATAATATGTATTAGTTTGTACAACAAAGCAGAAAGAAAATAAAACAATGTAATAAAACTAATAATAATCAACATACAAAAAAGAAAAATATAAGAAGAAATAAAAGAAAAGTTACGTTTCCTACAATTCTACGAAAATAAAGTCTATGGTAAGTCTATTATTCTTTAAGAATAATTAAATTCGTTAGGTTGTAATTGTTTGAAAGTGAATAACAATACTATTTGTACTACACTGCAGCTGAAGGCATGTTTAAACAAAGCGGTTCTATGCTGTGGCATAGAAAATTTTAATGCTGTGAGTTGTCAAGCCAACGTATTATGAGCATTACAAATGTACACTTCGATTGTGTTCTAAAGAAATTAATTTTGACATGTTTGCAACATTCAGTAACCTAATGAATAGTACATGGCACTGAATATATGATACATCAGATTCTGTTCAAAGAATTCTGTACTTACATCTCATCGCTGGGGATTCGAGATGTGGAAGCGTCGGTGTCAGCTGGTACATAGCATTTCCTGCAAAGTATAAAGGTGATCTTAATAAATAAATAAATACAGCAATATACACATAATATAAACAAGGTAGTTAGTCATACCTGGGAAATGGAATGTGGAAAAACACTATGTCTACTGTTCACTTTGTTGCTTATATACCATCTTTTTAGAAACGTTTGAGAATGCCACGAGCAAACTTATATCATCAGTGGCTATTAAAGAATTATTCTAATTACAAATAGTAGTTAATTACATGTGTTACTTATACTTTCTAGATGTCTTTGGAAGAGAGCTACTAGGTACTTGAAACAGGACATGTATTGTTTTCCTAAGTAAAATGGATTGATGGTTTTGTGTACGTATGATTTGCCATAAACTTATTATTAGCAATCGCCAATGATGGGGCAAGTAATATACTATACTGGAGCTGAAAGTCGTCCTTGTTTGATACATTTGGAGATTATTTTTAAATTAGCACGTTTAAATGCAACTTGTACCGGACTTACTGTAACTTGCATATCTTATATATCTTGAACATAAAATTGGGAAACCGAAAACACATGGAAAGTATTTAATTTTAACTATGTTAGGACATCGTTCTACTTGCATGTCGATAATTCACTTGGACATGTAGAATAGAACACTGCCTATGGACACAAGATACTATTGCAGCATCACAAAATCCTTATCAAAAAATAAACCCTCGGCAGTAAACATAGTTGCACAATAGTATTTTGAAACAAATACAGTCTCTTTACCTATGGTCCATGCTGCTCATGACGACTGGCAACAATTGGTTCTCTCCGCCATCTCGCCTGGGTCCCTGAGTGAATCTCTCCGTGGAATTGGACATTGCTGCATCAACTAATTTATAGAACAAGTCCCTGCATTGCAGTTCTCCATCTGCAATCTCATCTGATGCCCTTTTCTCCCTACCTAATTCACATAGCTGATATCTGCAATGAAGAAATAAATTCAGAATACATTACTTCTCTTGCAGGAATCAAAAGTAATACGATAATCATAGTACAACTTTTCATAGATATATCAACAGGGTATTACAAATTAACTGAATAATAAATAATTTGAGATTTAATAAAACTTATAAACAGCATTTAAATACAATAAAATTTGCATACAACTGTTATAACCATTATTCTCGATAGATGTTTGCCAAGTGTTCAGCGTTAAGTTATACTAGTAATTATGCTTTCGACAAGTAATCTGTAGTGAAAATTGAAAAACCTCATATTTCAATAATCTGCATTAAACCTTTCTCCGAGAAAGATATTACCTTTTCTGATGTTTATGAGGATGACGATAGAGTTCTAATATATTTCTCAAGAGTATACCAGTACTCAAAGTAATATATACCCACCAATAAGTATAACCCACCAATCGTTCTGTCTCTGATGTTCCAGCGATTTTGAGCAGATTATCCAAAAGATTCTCTATGACATTCCACACCAAATCTGTGTTGAAATTCCGGGTCTTCTTTGCCACTCCATTCATTCCTGCTCCCATTAGCCAATATCATATCCATTCTCAAATTCTATGACTGCTTTGTCTCATTCCTGCAATTACAAAACAAATAATCAAAACTGATGTCGTTACATGAAAAACTTTGTGTACAAAACACAATGTACAGCTCAAATGCAATTTCTTGTTTGTAGATGTGATAGAGTTAACTATCATCGATATGTACAACATGTAAAAATTGCTTTGAAGTTGGTTCCTATAAAGATGGTTCAAAAAAATAACCCTACAAACTTAAAAAAAAATCGGTGAAACCAAACCAACAAAGATCAGTAGGAACTAATGGGGGACATCTGAAACACCCTTTTCTCTTCACTTATTGATACTGTAAAGCTGCAAAGATAAGTACTTACGTAAATGGGACGACGATGGGTCGGTCCTCGCCCGATGAGCTACACATACATCGCACACTCAAATTACTCCATGCATGCCACTAGATGCAATCACTGCGATGGTGAACTATGTACTGGCTAGTAACGGTAATTACACATATACTATCAATGAAGGAAAACAAAATTATAACCATTTTAACAGAGTTACAATAAAAGTGAGGTTATGACAGTACATACTTCGTTCGAGCTGATATAACTTATTCCCTAGGGTACTAGAAGACAATTCATCAGGGGTAGAAGTACACCAGCCTTTCAAAGGGTTAAAATTAACTCACCATTTGGATATTACGTGTCTTCTTTCATATTTCACCCAACGTAAACAACAACAACACGTATACTGGCATTTTATGGAGTGGGCGTGGCCATTATACCCGCGGTGAGCAACGAGCTGGCAATTGTCAATGTGTATCAGGAGTCGCGACAGATTTTCCATACCTCCTCGATACTTCTGCTAACCTGGTGGCAATCCAAGTTTCACGAGTTGTGTTTTCGTAGTTGTCGATCTGTGTACAGAGATCAAATCACAATTAGTACACTTCAAATTGTTACAAGTGTCGGTGCGAGTCTTTTCCTCAACTAATCGAGAGATGGCATTGTCTCCCTAACACGTAGGGATTTTTAGGTTATGTCCTGTGATATGATTTTAAATGGATTATATGGACGATTATTGTTATAACTTGAAAAAAGGTTAGTAGTGGAATAAGGAAACTTGAACTTCTTTGTGCGGCACACCATCACCCAGAATGAGAATGTGATGTTCCGCTCCAGGATTCAGTATTCGAAGAAAGAAGGTATCGTATTATATTGTGTTGTGAAGTTACTGTTATATGTATTGCATTGTAATGCATTCAATTTTTCTAGACTTTATTACTCTACACGTTCTATTGTATTAACGATGTGGCTGAAATACATAAACGACCAGTTACTTACTGCTAGAGAGAGATGCTCGACAACGATTATGCCGAGTGAAGACAAAAAGTAAATAGTGACCAAACACGGGACACGCTCACAACTCACAACAGGCAAATTAGATGGAAGAAGGTCCAGAAGTGAGAGGCACGACTAATTATTTAAAGAGAGCAGTTGTGCAACGTAAAGAGAACCCTTTCGCTTCCAGCAAGTAATTTAGGATGCATAAGGTAAGACATTTGTTCTTTTATGAAATGGAATGGGAACTAGTGTCAAAATTTTCGAAAGTCAAATGTATAATTAAAAACTTTTACTAAGGAGTATACAGTATACCTAGGAAAGTAATATATGCGAGGCTTACCTTTAGAAACGGTACACCCTAGGTTATCAATTCTTATTGAAAGTTTTAAGGCTACCACCCTCCACAGCTGGAAAGAGTGTAGAAGGGGTTAATTATCAGTATATAATTAACTCCCACATATTAAATAGTTTGTGGGATGTTTTCCAAAAACTATTTTTGAGAACTGAAATTATTTAGCCATTTATTAACACTGAATTAAGAAGTCTTCAAAAAGGCATTACTGTAGTATTGCTGAATTTTCAGACAACTCTTTCATGAAGTCATTTTTAATATGAGACTTTTAAAGAAGATCCATGTAAATTTGGGTAAATTAGTCGATTGTCCCCTTGATTCAAGTTTCCATTGATTAGACCTCATATTAAAAAGATATTAGATGAGGTGGTAGCGTCCTTGTCCTTCCTAGTGCACGCCCATTTTGCATGATTGTAATTACAATAAAATGAAACGAAAATCAGTTCGTTTGACATGCCCAACTCCATATTTTGAGGAAAAATTAAATTTTTCCTAACTTCATATTGTGTTGCATACCTAGCAGAGCTGTCGACACCTGTCAATAAAGACATGGAACGGTAAAATGCACCGACTTACTAAGAAGTAGACTGCTCGCCAACGGCCTTTCTCGTGTGGGGGGGGGGACGGAAAATGCGGCGGTAGTATGGCCTCTCTCTAGTAGGCGGGGCTTAGCTTGTTTCTGTTTGGTAATTCGTGGAGAGAATAAACATGGCTGCTAAGTCCCGCCGATTAGAAATAGAACCGCGTTCGCTCTCTCTCGCACAAGAAAATCGAAGAAGGTTACGGACAACCAGTCTGGATTTAAAACACTATGGTCAAGTGCGAATTGATCCTAACCTAAGTATTTGGGTCTATGAAAATTAAATTGTGTTTGTAGTTATATCGCAGGTGAGTGTTTATTTAATTGCTGTGCGTCTGCTGATGAGATAGATGTGCTGGGGAAAATAATATATTAAGTATTTAATCGCGTCGGAAATTGAATATAAGGTAGAATATTTGAATAGTTCCTAAATGGTCTGATGTCTGAATTAAGCTGTCTCTATATTCGACAGGAATTCTATCGATACAAACAAGAATAGTGTGGGAGGATGCAGTTACATGATGTATACAATGTGGAGCTTTCCAGATGATGCGAAGTGTCGGAGTCGGTCTGTAAGGGAAAGAGCGGCAGCCTCGAAGGTGGTTTCTTCCCACATTGCATTTTCTAGGTATGAGTAACTACCTTGTTTGTGTTTAGGTGTATGCTACTGTATTTATCGGTTTATTAAGGTTAAGTTCGATTTGCAGGGGATGCTATGGACACAAGTTATTTGTAACGTTAGATGTCCTATGTAGCATTTTTAAAATTTCAATTAAACCTTAATTTGTCAATTTCTAAATTAAATACTTCTTACATTTCTAGCAGGTGGGGCTCCATTTACGACCTGAAACAGGAATCCAGTGTAGAACACACGTATATGAAGTGCAGATGTGTAATCGCTCCTGGGACTACACGGAAGAAGCCTCACTTGTCATGGAGGTGCAGGAATTCGAAAGGATACGGCAAGTTATTAATCAAATCATTTATTCGTTGAAGAAATTTCAGTTGCAGTTAATAAGTTTAAAGATCAGATGATAAGCGACTGAAGTGCTTTTATTTTCTCCATGGTTTTGCTTGATGTGGCCATGATTGACCAAAGGTTATACTTCCATTGGTTTATTTTTATATTTTGAACATTTTTTTTCGAAGAAAATTGAGTTTAAACATAGGAAACCAAATTTTGAGAGTTTACAGACATTTTTACTTATAATTGTTTTTTAGAGTAGTCGAAAAGTATATTCTTTGTACAAGTATATCCTTGAATATCTATTTTTTGATATGATTGAAACGAAAAAATCTCACTCATAAGGGGAAATAATAATAACTCACACATAACATACACATCTCCTGTAAGAATTATGTTAGAACAGAAATTTGTGTGGCAGAACTTTAGTACATATCCTGCCGAATAGTTATTCCATATATGTACTATGTAATAGGTTTTATCTAACTGTAAGTGCAAAAAGTACAATTGTATTTGTGTGTATCATTAAAATAGTTAATGTTACAACATAACTTTTGATTATTTGTATTTTGTAATTACAGGAAATTGGTTACAATTGCAAGAAACTCACATAATTTGAAAATGGAAAATGGATATCGGCTAGTGAAAGCAGAAATGAAGGGAGTGGCGAAGCGAAGATGATCTGGAATTTTGTTCCATGTACAACATACCTGTAACGTATGTTTGAATGAAGTGAGAATCTTTTAAGTTTTGATACAACCCTTGGAGTTGCTTTAGATTCTAAAATTTGGAAAAGTTGTATAAAGAAGACTTCCAGGGTTTTCGTTAGGGCTAAATTTGTATCAAGAACAAGTTTTGTGAGGACTTTGAGGTTTAGAATCTCAAATAGTTTCCTTAAGAGAGTTTTACAATTTCGTGAATTATCTTCGATCCTTATTTTACACTGTACCCATACAAGTTTGTTAATGTAAAAGCGTAATTTTTAATTATTTGTTTTTTTAAGTGTACAAATTGTTTACAGAGCCACCAGAAGATTTGGAAATGGATGTAATATCGGCTAAGAGGACGACGCGAAACAAATGGAGTGGCAAAGGAGATCCAGATTTTGGAAATGACTCAGTACTTTCCCGGATATTGTATGTCTGATCACTGGATCGTCGAGGGGTTAAAGACCATCGATTGATTATGCAGATTCAATACGTTCCTGTACTTTTACTTGTGGTTCTTCTCTTCAGTGAACAATGTAAGTGTTTTAAGAAAGAAATTGATATTGTAGGAGACACAACAATAATTTTTTTTTTGTTGAGATATTTATGAAACATCGTAATAGGATTTCATTGTAAATAATTTCTGGCGAGGAAAATGCCTAATTTTTGAAAAGAAAGCGGTTTGTTTGGTGAATGTGTTAATAAATTTTCATTATAGTTTACATTAGTGGTAAATTTACCAACTACATTTGTTACCTGACCTAACTTTTTCATTATATAATCATAGAGTTTTAGATAAAATGAAGCAGAATCAATCAGATTCAATATGTTGTCGTTACATAGTTCTTTTAGCATAGAGATAATTTATTATTTTCAGAGTGCTCAAAACTAATGGAATGATAAAACGTTTCAAGACGCATGACAACTCTTTTATGACGAAGAAGCTGCAACAAAGTAGAAAAGAAGGTGGAACTTCCCATCACGTAGAAATCCAGTCAGTTGCCATCTAAGAATCCGAAAAGGCTACTGTGGCCCACTAAACAATGGACGAAATAAGGACGATGAAACGATGATGATGCTGAATGCTGTAAATCTTGAAAAGGTTGCTAAATTGTAATTATGTATTTACCACTTTACCAAATAGTTTAATAATTTAAAGGTATAATGAGGAAATTAAGAGAAATAACTATTTTAAGGGCTAATATTTGTATCAAGCTTGAACTACATGCTTGATTTCCTCATATTTAATAATTTGTTGATCAAGAATTACTGAAAACTTGATATGTTTCCAGGAGATATGTAGATTGTAAGCAGTAGATTAGTAGACATGTTGCTTTAGATTCTAGAATTTGGAAAAGTTGCCGGGAAAGGTTTTTAGATTTCTAGGAGCTTTAGAACTAAATTTATAATAAAAACGACAGGTGTTGTGTCGGCTTTCAGGTATAGAATTTCAAGCAGTCTCCTTCGGATACTTTTAGACTTTCATGTACTTTTTTGAAGCTAAACTTGTAACAAAAACGTTCGATTTGGATTAAGTCGACATACGTCTTATCTGTCGTAAAGCCTTTTAGGTTTTCCTAAGTCAAAGGTGTTGGAAGATGTCGCAAGGGTACTTGTAAGATTTTCCAATGTCTTCTGGATTTAAATTTAGAGATAATAGTATAAGAACTATCTGTGACTTGTGTTTTTAATGGTACTATTTGTGATTAGCTACGTTATAAGTGCACCGTTCAGTAATTAAGCTGAGAAATAGAACTGTTCTCAGCTACTAATAAACTGAGAAAAGATGGAATTGTAATACAAAAGGTGCCTTGTAACTTTTGGCATTGAGAGCTCTCACTTATTGCGTTATTGGTAAAAACTTCTTAGTTTAGATATTCTTGTAGTTATTATTGTGTAAAACATTTTTATATATTTGAAATTTTAAATGTATTACTGTAATAGGGACTAGACTATTATCTCGAATGACTTTTTGATGATTGTCTCTCGGTTTCGCCTTCCAATCTCTGTTTAATATCGTCAGGCCATCGAGGTAGCACTACCCACCCTCCTTGTAGAATCTGTTGTGCCTTATAATTTGTAGTATTGAAAGCTCTCGCTTATTGTCATTGGTAAACATTTCTTAGTTTAGTTGTTCTTCTAGTTATTATTGTTTAAAAGATTTTTATATGAAATTTTTAAATGTATCGTTGTAATAAGGTATTATCTCGAGTAACTTCGAAGTTTAGTTAACCATGTATAAAGGATTCTTATTTGAAGCTATACAGTTGTAAACTTTGTGTCTTTTTTTTGTATATTTTCGATTAATAAATGTTTTCAAATTTGTGATGTGATTTTCTATACCTATTCACTGTGTAATTTGGGTTGCCTATCTCCCAGAGGCTATATCCCCTCGAATGGTAATTTTATTGACAGTTAAAAAAAGGCGGGAAAAGCTTTCTCCACCTCCACCTGTTTTCCTATACCTCTTCGCACTTATGTTATCCTGGTACCAAAAGTCGAGTTTCAGACGCGATTTTGGCCGATTCAAAACGTGAAAATTCACTTTGGGGACCAAAATTTGGTACCAGGATCACATGAGTGCGAGGAGGTATGGAGGTGGAGAAATTATTTCGCGCCAATAATTTAGGTTGGCAGCAGTGTATAGTTGGCATTAGCGCTGTCAAAAGTCGAATATCAGACGCGATTTTGGTTGATTCAAAATGCGAAAATTCACTTTGTTGACCAAAATTTGGTACCAGGATCACATGAGTGCGAGGAGGTAAGGAGGTGTAGAAATTATTTCGCGCCATTAATTTAGGTTGGCAGCAGTGTACAGTTGGCATCAGCACTGTCACTTTTGACGTAATTTTGGTTCATGAACAATGCTAATCTTGGCGGGATTTTCAAATCTCCATGAAGTTGCACAGTCGGGAATACGTATGGGAAACAACAAATGAAAGTCAATTATGTTCACTTCACAAACAGATACATATATTAGTTTTACAGTAAGGGAGCTTCCAGTTTAAGCAAAGGGTCAATCTTGAACTGAGCCATCTTGTCATAGAAGTGATTCCACATCCGTACTTCATAAAGGTCTGTTCTGCACGGGACTTCTGTTCCAGGTCGTAAAAGGAGCCAATTGCTAAAAATGAAAGAAGTTCGTAATTAAAAAATTGTCAAATCAAGGTTTAATTGAAATTTAAAAACTGCCTGGGATGATAGAGGAGCAGTTGGTCTGCCATACTTTATTAGTTTAATTTCGGCAGTTAAAAGCTCACGCTATGACTATTCATAAACTTACTATGTATGCCAGTAGTGCCTAAATAATTGTTGTCTATTTAATTACTTATTATATGCTATAGAAAACATTTTTTTAACATTCATTCTATTTACAGTAATCATATGCTGGGTTAAACTCGATTTATTTCTTAATCCAACTGGAGATGCCAATTTCACGATACAAATTCAAGATTCTACTGGCAGCGTACAAGGTACAAATAATATCTATAATAAACTGGCTATACTCGTAATAAAATCACAAGAAGAAGCAAAGGTTAGTTACAAACTATCGTTTTACATGACTCCTAGTCTGATAATTCATAATATGTATTAGTTTGTACAACAAAGCAGAAAGAAAATAAAACAATGTAATAAAACTAATAATAATCAACATACAAAAAAGAAAAATATAAGAAGAAATAAAAGAAAAGTTACGTTTCCTACAATTCTACGAAAATAAAGTCTATGGTAAGTCTATTATTCTTTAAGAATAATTAAATTCGTTAGGTTGTAATTGTTTGAAAGTGAATAACAATACTATTTGTACTACACTGCAGCTGAAGGCATGTTTAAACAAAGCGGTTCTATGCTGTGGCATAGAAAATTTTAATGCTGTGAGTTGTCAAGCCAACGTATTATGAGCATTACAAATGTACACTTCGATTGTGTTCTAAAGAAATTAATTTTGACATGTCTGCAACATTCAGTAACCTAATGAATAGTACATGGCACTGAATATATGATACATCAGATTCTGTTCAAAGAATTCTGTACTTACATCTCATCGCTGGGGATTCGAGATGTGGAAGCGTCGGTGTCAGCTGGTACATAGCATTTCCTGCAAAGTATAAAGGTGATCTTAATAAATAAATAAATACAGCAATATACACATAATATAAACAAGGTAGTTAGTCATACCTGGGAAATGGAATGTGGAAAAACACTATGTCTACTGTTCACTTTGTTGCTTATATACCATCTTTTTAGAAACGTTTGAGAATGCCACGAGCAAACTTATATCATCAGTGGCTATTAAAGAATTATTCTAATTACAAATAGTAGTTAATTACATGTGTTACTTATACTTTCTAGATGTCTTTGGAAGAGAGCTACTAGGTACTTGAAACAGGACATGTATTGTTTTCCTAAGTAAAATGGATTGATGGTTTTGTGTACGTATGATTTGCCATAAACTTATTATTAGCAATCGCCAATGATGGGGCAAGTAATATACTATACTGGAGCTGAAAGTCGTCCTTGTTTGATACATTTGGAGATTATTTTTAAATTAGCACGTTTAAATGCAACTTGTACCGGACTTACTGTAACTTGCATATCTTATATATCTTGAACATAAAATTGGGAAACCGAAAACACATGGAAAGTATTTAATTTTAACTATGTTAGGACATCGTTCTACTTGCATGTCGATAATTCACTTGGACATGTAGAATAGAACACTGCCTATGGACACAAGATACTATTGCAGCATCACAAAATCCTTATCAAAAAATAAACCCTCGGCAGTAAACATAGTTGCACAATAGTATTTTGAAACAAATACAGTCTCTTTACCTATGGTCCATGCTGCTCATGACGACTGGCAACAATTGGTTCTCTCCGCCATCTCGCCTGGGTCCCTGAGTGAATCTCTCCGTGGAATTGGACATTGCTGCATCAACTAATTTATAGAACAAGTCCCTGCATTGCAGTTCTCCATCTGCAATCTCATCTGATGCCCTTTTCTTCCTACCTAATTCACATAGCTGATATCTGCAATGAAGAAATAAATTCAGAATACATTACTTCTCTTGCAGGAATCAAAAGTAATACGATAATCATAGTACAACTTTTCATAGATATATCAACAGGGTATTACAAATTAACTGAATAATAAATAATTTGAGATTTAATAAAACTTATAAACAGCATTTAAATACAATAAAATTTGCATACAACTGTTATAACCATTATTCTCGATAGATGTTTGCCAAGTGTTCAGCGTTAAGTTATACTAGTAATTATGCTTTCGACAAGTAATCTGTAGTGAAAATTGAAAAACCTCATATTTCAATAATCTGCATTAAACCTTTCTCCGAGAAAGATATTACCTTTTCTGATGTTTATGAGGATGACGATAGAGTTCTAATATATTTCTCAAGAGTATACCAGTACTCAAAGTAATATATACCCACCAATAAGTATAACCCACCAATCGTTCTGTCTCTGATGTTCCAGCGATTTTGAGCAGATTATCCAAAAGATTCTCTATGACATTCCACACCAAATCTGTGTTGAAATTCCGGGTCTTCTTTGCCACTCCATTCATTCCTGCTCCCATTAGCCAATATCATATCCATTCTCAAATTCTATGACTGCTTTGTCTCATTCCTGCAATTACAAAACAAATAATCAAAACTGATGTCGTTACATGAAAAACTTTGTGTACAAAACACAATGTACAGCTCAAATGCAATTTCTTGTTTGTAGATGTGATAGAGTTAACTATCATCGATATGTACAACATGTAAAAATTGCTTTGAAGTTGGTTCCTATAAAGATGGTTCAAAAAAATAACCCTACAAACTTAAAAAAAAATCGGTGAAACCAAACCAACAAAGATCAGTAGGAACTAATGGGGGACATCTGAAACACCCTTTTCTCTTCACTTATTGATACTGTAAAGCTGCAAAGATAAGTACTTACGTAAATGGGACGACGATGGGTCGGTCCTCGCCCGATGAGCTACACATACATCGCACACTCAAATTACTCCATGCATGCCACTAGATGCAATCACTGCGATGGTGAACTATGTACTGGCTAGTAACGGTAATTACACATATACTATCAATGAAGGAAAACAAAATTATAACCATTTTAACAGAGTTACAATAAAAGTGAGGTTATGACAGTACATACTTCGTTCGAGCTGATATAACTTATTCCCTAGGGTACTAGAAGACAATTCATCAGGGGTAGAAGTACACCAGCCTTTCAAAGGGTTAAAATTAACTCACCATTTGGATATTACGTGTCTTCTTTCATATTTCACCCAACGTAAACAACAACAACACGTATACTGGCATTTTATGGAGTGGGCGTGGCCATTATACCCGCGGTGAGCAACGAGCTGGCAATTGTCAATGTGTATCAGGAGTCGCGACAGATTTTCCATACCTCCTCGATACTTCTGCTAACCTGGTGGCAATCCAAGTTTCACGAGTTGTGTTTTCGTAGTTGTCGATCTGTGTACAGAGATCAAATCACAATTAGTACACTTCAAATTGTTACAAGTGTCGGTGCGAGTCTTTTCCTCAACTAATCGAGAGATGGCATTGTCTCCCTAACACGTAGGGATTTTTAGGTTATGTCCTGTGATATGATTTTAAATGGATTATATGGACGATTATTGTTATAACTTGAAAAAAGGTTAGTAGTGGAATAAGGAAACTTGAACTTCTTTGTGCGGCACACCATCACCCAGAATGAGAATGTGATGTTCCGCTCCAGGATTCAGTATTCGAAGAAAGAAGGTATCGTATTATATTGTGTTGTGAAGTTACTGTTATATGTATTGCATTGTAATGCATTCAATTTTTCTAGACTTTATTACTCTACACGTTCTATTGTATTAACGATGTGGCTGAAATACATAAACGACCAGTTACTTACTGCTAGAGAGAGATGCTCGACAACGATTATGCCGAGTGAAGACAAAAAGTAAATAGTGACCAAACACGGGACACGCTCACAACTCACAACAGGCAAATTAGATGGAAGAAGGTCCAGAAGTGAGAGGCACGACTAATTATTTAAAGAGAGCAGTTGTGCAACGTAAAGAGAACCCTTTCGCTTCCAGCAAGTAATTTAGGATGCATAAGGTAAGACATTTGTTCTTTTATGAAATGGAATGGGAACTAGTGTCAAAATTTTCGAAAGTCAAATGTATAATTAAAAACTTTTACTAAGGAGTATACAGTATACCTAGGAAAGTAATATATGCGAGGCTTACCTTTAGAAACGGTACACCCTAGGTTATCAATTCTTATTGAAAGTTTTAAGGCTACCACCCTCCACAGCTGGAAAGAGTGTAGAAGGGGTTAATTATCAGTATATAATTAACTCCCACATATTAAATAGTTTGTGGGATGTTTTCCAAAAACTATTTTTGAGAACTGAAATTATTTAGCCATTTATTAACACTGAATTAAGAAGTCTTCAAAAAGGCATTACTGTAGTATTGCTGAATTTTCAGACAACTCTTTCATGAAGTCATTTTTAATATGAGACTTTTAAAGAAGATCCATGTAAATTTGGGTAAATTAGTCGATTGTCCCCTTGATTCAAGTTTCCATTGATTAGACCTCATATTAAAAAGATATTAGATGAGGTGGTAGCGTCCTTGTCCTTCCTAGTGCACGCCCATTTTGCATGATTGTAATTACAATAAAATGAAACGAAAATCAGTTCGTTTGACATGCCCAACTCCATATTTTGAGGAAAAATTAAATTTTTCCTAACTTCATATTGTGTTGCATACCTAGCAGAGCTGTCGACATCTGTCAATAAAGACATGGAACGGTAAAATGCACCGACTTACTAAGAAGTAGACTGCTCGCCAACGGCCTTTCTCGTGTGGGGGGGGGGACGGAAAATGCGGCGGTAGTATGGCCTCTCTCTAGTAGGCGGGGCTTAGCTTGTTTCTGTTTGGTAATTCGTGGAGAGAATAAACATGGCTGCTAAGTCCCGCCGATTAGAAATAGAACCGCGTTCGCTCTCTCTCGCACAAGAAAATCGAAGAAGGTTACGGACAACCAGTCTGGATTTAAAACACTATGGTCAAGTGCGAATTGATCCTAACCTAAGTATTTGGGTCTATGAAAATTAAATTGTGTTTGTAGTTATATCGCAGGTGAGTGTTTATTTAATTGCTGTGCGTCTGCTGATGAGATAGATGTGCTGGGGAAAATAATATATTAAGTATTTAATCGCGTCGGAAATTGAATATAAGGTAGAATATTTGAATAGTTCCTAAATGGTCTGATGTCTGAATTAAGCTGTCTCTATATTCGACAGGAATTCTATCGATACAAACAAGAATAGTGTGGGAGGATGCAGTTACATGATGTATACAATGTGGAGCTTTCCAGATGATGCGAAGTGTCGGAGTCGGTCTGTAAGGGAAAGAGCGGCAGCCTCGAAGGTGGTTTCTTCCCACATTGCATTTTCTAGGTATGAGTAACTACCTTGTTTGTGTTTAGGTGTATGCTACTGTATTTATCGGTTTATTAAGGTTAAGTTCGATTTGCAGGGGATGCTATGGACACAAGTTATTTGTAACGTTAGATGTCCTATGTAGCATTTTTAAAATTTCAATTAAACCTTAATTTGTCAATTTCTAAATTAAATACTTCTTACATTTCTAGCAGGTGGGGCTCCATTTACGACCTGAAACAGGAATCCAGTGTAGAACACACGTATATGAAGTGCAGATGTGTAATCGCTCCTGGGACTACACGGAAGAAGCCTCACTTGTCATGGAGGTGCAGGAATTCGAAAGGATACGGCAAGTTATTAATCAAATCATTTATTCGTTGAAGAAATTTCAGTTGCAGTTAATAAGTTTAAAGATCAGATGATAAGCGACTGAAGTGCTTTTATTTTCTCCATGGTTTTGCTTGATGTGGCCATGATTGACCAAAGGTTATACTTCCATTGGTTTATTTTTATATTTTGAACATTTTTTTTCGAAGAAAATTGAGTTTAAACATAGGAAACCAAATTTTGAGAGTTTACAGACATTTTTACTTATAATTGTTTTTTAGAGTAGTCGAAAAGTATATTCTTTGTACAAGTATATCCTTGAATATCTATTTTTTGATATGATTGAAACGAAAAAATCTCACTCATAAGGGGAAATAATAATAACTCACACATAACATACACATCTCCTGTAAGAATTATGTTAGAACAGAAATTTGTGTGGCAGAACTTTAGTACATATCCTGCCGAATAGTTATTCCATATATGTACTATGTAATAGGTTTTATCTAACTGTAAGTGCAAAAAGTACAATTGTATTTGTGTGTATCATTAAAATAGTTAATGTTACAACATAACTTTTGATTATTTGTATTTTGTAATTACAGGAAATTGGTTACAATTGCAAGAAACTCACATAATTTGAAAATGGAAAATGGATATCGGCTAGTGAAAGCAGAAATGAAGGGAGTGGCGAAGCGAAGATGATCTGGAATTTTGTTCCATGTACAACATACCTGTAACGTATGTTTGAATGAAGTGAGAATCTTTTAAGTTTTGATACAACCCTTGGAGTTGCTTTAGATTCTAAAATTTGGAAAAGTTGTATAAAGAAGACTTCCAGGGTTTTCGTTAGGGCTAAATTTGTATCAAGAACAAGTTTTGTGAGGACTTTGAGGTTTAGAATCTCAAATAGTTTCCTTAAGAGAGTTTTACAATTTCGTGAATTATCTTCGATCCTTATTTTACACTGTACCCATACAAGTTTGTTAATGTAAAAGCGTAATTTTTAATTATTTGTTTTTTTAAGTGTACAAATTGTTTACAGAGCCACCAGAAGATTTGGAAATGGATGTAATATCGGCTAAGAGGACGACGCGAAACAAATGGAGTGGCAAAGGAGATCCAGATTTTGGAAATGACTCAGTACTTTCCCGGATATTGTATGTCTGATCACTGGATCGTCGAGGGGTTAAAGACCATCGATTGATTATGCAGATTCAATACGTTCCTGTACTTTTACTTGTGGTTCTTCTCTTCAGTGAACAATGTAAGTGTTTTAAGAAAGAAATTGATATTGTAGGAGACACAACAATAATTTTTTTTTTGTTGAGATATTTATGAAACATCGTAATAGGATTTCATTGTAAATAATTTCTGGCGAGGAAAATGCCTAATTTTTGAAAAGAAAGCGGTTTGTTTGGTGAATGTGTTAATAAATTTTCATTATAGTTTACATTAGTGGTAAATTTACCAACTACATTTGTTACCTGACCTAACTTTTTCATTATATAATCATAGAGTTTTAGATAAAATGAAGCAGAATCAATCAGATTCAATATGTTGTCGTTACATAGTTCTTTTAGCATAGAGATAATTTATTATTTTCAGAGTGCTCAAAACTAATGGAATGATAAAACGTTTCAAGACGCATGACAACTCTTTTATGACGAAGAAGCTGCAACAAAGTAGAAAAGAAGGTGGAACTTCCCATCACGTAGAAATCCAGTCAGTTGCCATCTAAGAATCCGAAAAGGCTACTGTGGCCCACTAAACAATGGACGAAATAAGGACGATGAAACGATGATGATGCTGAATGCTGTAAATCTTGAAAAGGTTGCTAAATTGTAATTATGTATTTACCACTTTACCAAATAGTTTAATAATTTAAAGGTATAATGAGGAAATTAAGAGAAATAACTATTTTAAGGGCTAATATTTGTATCAAGCTTGAACTACATGCTTGATTTCCTCATATTTAATAATTTGTTGATCAAGAATTACTGAAAACTTGATATGTTTCCAGGAGATATGTAGATTGTAAGCAGTAGATTAGTAGACATGTTGCTTTAGATTCTAGAATTTGGAAAAGTTGCCGGGAAAGGTTTTTAGATTTCTAGGAGCTTTAGAACTAAATTTATAATAAAAACGACAGGTGTTGTGTCGGCTTTCAGGTATAGAATTTCAAGCAGTCTCCTTCGGATACTTTTAGACTTTCATGTACTTTTTTGAAGCTAAACTTGTAACAAAAACGTTCGATTTGGATTAAGTCGACATACGTCTTATCTGTCGTAAAGCCTTTTAGGTTTTCCTAAGTCAAAGGTGTTGGAAGATGTCGCAAGGGTACTTGTAAGATTTTCCAATGTCTTCTGGATTTAAATTTAGAGATAATAGTATAAGAACTATCTGTGACTTGTGTTTTTAATGGTACTATTTGTGATTAGCTACGTTATAAGTGCACCGTTCAGTAATTAAGCTGAGAAATAGAACTGTTCTCAGCTACTAATAAACTGAGAAAAGATGGAATTGTAATACAAAAGGTGCCTTGTAACTTTTGGCATTGAGAGCTCTCACTTATTGCGTTATTGGTAAAAACTTCTTAGTTTAGATATTCTTGTAGTTATTATTGTGTAAAACATTTTTATATATTTGAAATTTTAAATGTATTACTGTAATAGGGACTAGACTATTATCTCGAATGACTTTTTGATGATTGTCTCTCGGTTTCGCCTTCCAATCTCTGTTTAATATCGTCAGGCCATCGAGGTAGCACTACCCACCCTCCTTGTAGAATCTGTTGTGCCTTATAATTTGTAGTATTGAAAGCTCTCGCTTATTGTCATTGGTAAACATTTCTTAGTTTAGTTGTTCTTCTAGTTATTATTGTTTAAAAGATTTTTATATGAAATTTTTAAATGTATCGTTGTAATAAGGTATTATCTCGAGTAACTTCGAAGTTTAGTTAACCATGTATAAAGGATTCTTATTTGAAGCTATACAGTTGTAAACTTTGTGTCTTTTTTTTGTATATTTTCGATTAATAAATGTTTTCAAATTTGTGATGTGATTTTCTATACCTATTCACTGTGTAATTTGGGTTGCCTATCTCCCAGAGGCTATATCCCCTCGAATGGTAATTTTATTGACAGTTAAAAAAAGGCGGGAAAAGCTTTCTCCACCTCCACCTGTTTTCCTATACCTCTTCGCACTTATGTTATCCTGGTACCAAAAGTCGAGTTTCAGACGCGATTTTGGCCGATTCAAAACGTGAAAATTCACTTTGGGGACCAAAATTTGGTACCAGGATCACATGAGTGCGAGGAGGTATGGAGGTGGAGAAATTATTTCGCGCCAATAATTTAGGTTGGCAGCAGTGTATAGTTGGCATTAGCGCTGTCAAAAGTCGAATATCAGACGCGATTTTGGTTGATTCAAAATGCGAAAATTCACTTTGTTGACCAAAATTTGGTACCAGGATCACATGAGTGCGAGGAGGTAAGGAGGTGTAGAAATTATTTCGCGCCATTAATTTAGGTTGGCAGCAGTGTACAGTTGGCATCAGCACTGTCACTTTTGACGTAATTTTGGTTCATGAACAATGCTAATCTTGGCGGGATTTTCAAATCTCCATGAAGTTGCACAGTCGGGAATACGTATGGGAAACAACAAATGAAAGTCAATTATGTTCACTTCACAAACAGATACATATATTAGTTTTACAGTAAGGGAGCTTCCAGTTTAAGCAAAGGGTCAATCTTGAACTGAGCCATCTTGTCATAGAAGTGATTCCACATCCGTACTTCATAAAGGTCTGTTCTGCACGGGACTTCTGTTCCAGGTCGTAAAAGGAGCCAATTGCTAAAAATGAAAGAAGTTCGTAATTAAAAAATTGTCAAATCAAGGTTTAATTGAAATTTAAAAACTGCCTGGGATGATAGAGGAGCAGTTGGTCTGCCATACTTTATTAGTTTAATTTCGGCAGTTAAAAGCTCACGCTATGACTATTCATAAACTTACTATGTATGCCAGTAGTGCCTAAATAATTGTTGTCTATTTAATTACTTATTATATGCTATAGAAAACATTTTTTTAACATTCATTCTATTTACAGTAATCATATGCTGGGTTAAACTCGATTTATTTCTTAATCCAACTGGAGATGCCAATTTCACGATACAAATTCAAGATTCTACTGGCAGCGTACAAGGTACAAATAATATCTATAATAAACTGGCTATACTCGTAATAAAATCACAAGAAGAAGCAAAGGTTAGTTACAAACTATCGTTTTACATGACTCCTAGTCTGATAATTCATAATATGTATTAGTTTGTACAACAAAGCAGAAAGAAAATAAAACAATGTAATAAAACTAATAATAATCAACATACAAAAAAGAAAAATATAAGAAGAAATAAAAGAAAAGTTACGTTTCCTACAATTCTACGAAAATAAAGTCTATGGTAAGTCTATTATTCTTTAAGAATAATTAAATTCGTTAGGTTGTAATTGTTTGAAAGTGAATAACAATACTATTTGTACTACACTGCAGCTGAAGGCATGTTTAAACAAAGCGGTTCTATGCTGTGGCATAGAAAATTTTAATGCTGTGAGTTGTCAAGCCAACGTATTATGAGCATTACAAATGTACACTTCGATTGTGTTCTAAAGAAATTAATTTTGACATGTCTGCAACATTCAGTAACCTAATGAATAGTACATGGCACTGAATATATGATACATCAGATTCTGTTCAAAGAATTCTGTACTTACATCTCATCGCTGGGGATTCGAGATGTGGAAGCGTCGGTGTCAGCTGGTACATAGCATTTCCTGCAAAGTATAAAGGTGATCTTAATAAATAAATAAATACAGCAATATACACATAATATAAACAAGGTAGTTAGTCATACCTGGGAAATGGAATGTGGAAAAACACTATGTCTACTGTTCACTTTGTTGCTTATATACCATCTTTTTAGAAACGTTTGAGAATGCCACGAGCAAACTTATATCATCAGTGGCTATTAAAGAATTATTCTAATTACAAATAGTAGTTAATTACATGTGTTACTTATACTTTCTAGATGTCTTTGGAAGAGAGCTACTAGGTACTTGAAACAGGACATGTATTGTTTTCCTAAGTAAAATGGATTGATGGTTTTGTGTACGTATGATTTGCCATAAACTTATTATTAGCAATCGCCAATGATGGGGCAAGTAATATACTATACTGGAGCTGAAAGTCGTCCTTGTTTGATACATTTGGAGATTATTTTTAAATTAGCACGTTTAAATGCAACTTGAACCGGACTTACTGTAACTTGCATATCTTATATATCTTGAACATAAAATTGGGAAACCGAAAACACATGAAAAGTATTTAATTTTAACTATGTTAGGACATCGTTCTACTTGCATGTCGATAATTCACTTGGACATGTAGAATAGAACACTGCCTATGGACACAAGATACTATTGCAGCATCACAAAATCCTTATCAAAAAATAAACCCTCGGCAGTAAACATAGTTGCACAATAGTATTTTGAAACAAATACAGTCTCTTTACCTATGGTCCATGCTGCTCATGACGACTGGCAACAATTGGTTCTCTCCGCCATCTCGCCTGGGTCCCTGAGTGAATCTCTCCGTGGAATTGGACATTGCTGCATCAACTAATTTATAGAACAAGTCCCTGCATTGCAGTTCTCCATCTGCAATCTCATCTGATGCCCTTTTCTTCCTACCTAATTCACATAGCTGATATCTGCAATGAAGAAATAAATTCAGAATACATTACTTCTCTTGCAGGAATCAAAAGTAATACGATAATCATAGTACAACTTTTCATAGATATATCAACAGGGTATTACAAATTAACTGAATAATAAATAATTTGAGATTTAATAAAACTTATAAACAGCATTTAAATACAATAAAATTTGCATACAACTGTTATAACCATTATTCTCGATAGATGTTTGCCAAGTGTTCAGCGTTAAGTTATACTAGTAATTATGCTTTCGACAAGTAATCTGTAGTGAAAATTGAAAAACCTCATATTTCAATAATCTGCATTAAACCTTTCTCCGAGAAAGATATTACCTTTTCTGATGTTTATGAGGATGACGATAGAGTTCTAATATATTTCTCAAGAGTATACCAGTACTCAAAGTAATATATACCCACCAATAAGTATAACCCACCAATCGTTCTGTCTCTGATGTTCCAGCGATTTTGAGCAGATTATCCAAAAGATTCTCTATGACATTCCACACCAAATCTGTGTTGAAATTCCGGGTCTTCTTTGCCACTCCATTCATTCCTGCTCCCATTAGCCAATATCATATCCATTCTCAAATTCTATGACTGCTTTGTCTCATTCCTGCAATTACAAAACAAATAATCAAAACTGATGTCGTTACATGAAAAACTTTGTGTACAAAACACAATGTACAGCTCAAATGCAATTTCTTGTTTGTAGATGTGATAGAGTTAACTATCATCGATATGTACAACATGTAAAAATTGCTTTGAAGTTGGTTCCTATAAAGATGGTTCAAAAAAATAACCCTACAAACTTAAAAAAAAATCGGTGAAACCAAACCAACAAAGATCAGTAGGAACTAATGGGGGACATCTGAAACACCCTTTTCTCTTCACTTATTGATACTGTAAAGCTGCAAAGATAAGTACTTACGTAAATGGGACGACGATGGGTCGGTCCTCGCCCGATGAGCTACACATACATCGCACACTCAAATTACTCCATGCATGCCACTAGATGCAATCACTGCGATGGTGAACTATGTACTGGCTAGTAACGGTAATTACACATATACTATCAATGAAGGAAAACAAAATTATAACCATTTTAACAGAGTTACAATAAAAGTGAGGTTATGACAGTACATACTTCGTTCGAGCTGATATAACTTATTCCCTAGGGTACTAGAAGACAATTCATCAGGGGTAGAAGTACACCAGCCTTTCAAAGGGTTAAAATTAACTCACCATTTGGATATTACGTGTCTTCTTTCATATTTCACCCAACGTAAACAACAACAACACGTATACTGGCATTTTATGGAGTGGGCGTGGCCATTATACCCGCGGTGAGCAACGAGCTGGCAATTGTCAATGTGTATCAGGAGTCGCGACAGATTTTCCATACCTCCTCGATACTTCTGCTAACCTGGTGGCAATCCAAGTTTCACGAGTTGTGTTTTCGTAGTTGTCGATCTGTGTACAGAGATCAAATCACAATTAGTACACTTCAAATTGTTACAAGTGTCGGTGCGAGTCTTTTCCTCAACTAATCGAGAGATGGCATTGTCTCCCTAACACGTAGGGATTTTTAGGTTATGTCCTGTGATATGATTTTAAATGGATTATATGGACGATTATTGTTATAACTTGAAAAAAGGTTAGTAGTGGAATAAGGAAACTTGAACTTCTTTGTGCGGCACACCATCACCCAGAATGAGAATGTGATGTTCCGCTCCAGGATTCAGTATTCGAAGAAAGAAGGTATCGTATTATATTGTGTTGTGAAGTTACTGTTATATGTATTGCATTGTAATGCATTCAATTTTTCTAGACTTTATTACTCTACACGTTCTATTGTATTAACGATGTGGCTGAAATACATAAACGACCAGTTACTTACTGCTAGAGAGAGATGCTCGACAACGATTATGCCGAGTGAAGACAAAAAGTAAATAGTGACCAAACACGGGACACGCTCACAACTCACAACAGGCAAATTAGATGGAAGAAGGTCCAGAAGTGAGAGGCACGACTAATTATTTAAAGAGAGCAGTTGTGCAACGTAAAGAGAACCCTTTCGCTTCCAGCAAGTAATTTAGGATGCATAAGGTAAGACATTTGTTCTTTTATGAAATGGAATGGGAACTAGTGTCAAAATTTTCGAAAGTCAAATGTATAATTAAAAACTTTTACTAAGGAGTATACAGTATACCTAGGAAAGTAATATATGCGAGGCTTACCTTTAGAAACGGTACACCCTAGGTTATCAATTCTTATTGAAAGTTTTAAGGCTACCACCCTCCACAGCTGGAAAGAGTGTAGAAGGGGTTAATTATCAGTATATAATTAACTCCCACATATTAAATAGTTTGTGGGATGTTTTCCAAAAACTATTTTTGAGAACTGAAATTATTTAGCCATTTATTAACACTGAATTAAGAAGTCTTCAAAAAGGCATTACTGTAGTATTGCTGAATTTTCAGACAACTCTTTCATGAAGTCATTTTTAATATGAGACTTTTAAAGAAGATCCATGTAAATTTGGGTAAATTAGTCGATTGTCCCCTTGATTCAAGTTTCCATTGATTAGACCTCATATTAAAAAGATATTAGATGAGGTGGTAGCGTCCTTGTCCTTCCTAGTGCACGCCCATTTTGCATGATTGTAATTACAATAAAATGAAACGAAAATCAGTTCGTTTGACATGCCCAACTCCATATTTTGAGGAAAAATTAAATTTTTCCTAACTTCATATTGTGTTGCATACCTAGCAGAGCTGTCGACACCTGTCAATAAAGACATGGAACGGTAAAATGCACCGACTTACTAAGAAGTAGACTGCTCGCCAACGGCCTTTCTCGTGTGGGGGGGGGGACGGAAAATGCGGCGGTAGTATGGCCTCTCTCTAGTAGGCGGGGCTTAGCTTGTTTCTGTTTGGTAATTCGTGGAGAGAATAAACATGGCTGCTAAGTCCCGCCGATTAGAAATAGAACCGCGTTCGCTCTCTCTCGCACAAGAAAATCGAAGAAGGTTACGGACAACCAGTCTGGATTTAAAACACTATGGTCAAGTGCGAATTGATCCTAACCTAAGTATTTGGGTCTATGAAAATTAAATTGTGTTTGTAGTTATATCGCAGGTGAGTGTTTATTTAATTGCTGTGCGTCTGCTGATGAGATAGATGTGCTGGGGAAAATAATATATTAAGTATTTAATCGCGTCGGAAATTGAATATAAGGTAGAATATTTGAATAGTTCCTAAATGGTCTGATGTCTGAATTAAGCTGTCTCTATATTCGACAGGAATTCTATCGATACAAACAAGAATAGTGTGGGAGGATGCAGTTACATGATGTATACAATGTGGAGCTTTCCAGATGATGCGAAGTGTCGGAGTCGGTCTGTAAGGGAAAGAGCGGCAGCCTCGAAGGTGGTTTCTTCCCACATTGCATTTTCTAGGTATGAGTAACTACCTTGTTTGTGTTTAGGTGTATGCTACTGTATTTATCGGTTTATTAAGGTTAAGTTCGATTTGCAGGGGATGCTATGGACACAAGTTATTTGTAACGTTAGATGTCCTATGTAGCATTTTTAAAATTTCAATTAAACCTTAATTTGTCAATTTCTAAATTAAATACTTCTTACATTTCTAGCAGGTGGGGCTCCATTTACGACCTGAAACAGGAATCCAGTGTAGAACACACGTATATGAAGTGCAGATGTGTAATCGCTCCTGGGACTACACGGAAGAAGCCTCACTTGTCATGGAGGTGCAGGAATTCGAAAGGATACGGCAAGTTATTAATCAAATCATTTATTCGTTGAAGAAATTTCAGTTGCAGTTAATAAGTTTAAAGATCAGATGATAAGCGACTGAAGTGCTTTTATTTTCTCCATGGTTTTGCTTGATGTGGCCATGATTGACCAAAGGTTATACTTCCATTGGTTTATTTTTATATTTTGAACATTTTTTTTCGAAGAAAATTGAGTTTAAACATAGGAAACCAAATTTTGAGAGTTTACAGACATTTTTACTTATAATTGTTTTTTAGAGTAGTCGAAAAGTATATTCTTTGTACAAGTATATCCTTGAATATCTATTTTTTGATATGATTGAAACGAAAAAATCTCACTCATAAGGGGAAATAATAATAACTCACACATAACATACACATCTCCTGTAAGAATTATGTTAGAACAGAAATTTGTGTGGCAGAACTTTAGTACATATCCTGCCGAATAGTTATTCCATATATGTACTATGTAATAGGTTTTATCTAACTGTAAGTGCAAAAAGTACAATTGTATTTGTGTGTATCATTAAAATAGTTAATGTTACAACATAACTTTTGATTATTTGTATTTTGTAATTACAGGAAATTGGTTACAATTGCAAGAAACTCACATAATTTGAAAATGGAAAATGGATATCGGCTAGTGAAAGCAGAAATGAAGGGAGTGGCGAAGCGAAGATGATCTGGAATTTTGTTCCATGTACAACATACCTGTAACGTATGTTTGAATGAAGTGAGAATCTTTTAAGTTTTGATACAACCCTTGGAGTTGCTTTAGATTCTAAAATTTGGAAAAGTTGTATAAAGAAGACTTCCAGGGTTTTCGTTAGGGCTAAATTTGTATCAAGAACAAGTTTTGTGAGGACTTTGAGGTTTAGAATCTCAAATAGTTTCCTTAAGAGAGTTTTACAATTTCGTGAATTATCTTCGATCCTTATTTTACACTGTACCCATACAAGTTTGTTAATGTAAAAGCGTAATTTTTAATTATTTGTTTTTTTAAGTGTACAAATTGTTTACAGAGCCACCAGAAGATTTGGAAATGGATGTAATATCGGCTAAGAGGACGACGCGAAACAAATGGAGTGGCAAAGGAGATCCAGATTTTGGAAATGACTCAGTACTTTCCCGGATATTGTATGTCTGATCACTGGATCGTCGAGGGGTTAAAGACCATCGATTGATTATGCAGATTCAATACGTTCCTGTACTTTTACTTGTGGTTCTTCTCTTCAGTGAACAATGTAAGTGTTTTAAGAAAGAAATTGATATTGTAGGAGACACAACAATAATTTTTTTTTTGTTGAGATATTTATGAAACATCGTAATAGGATTTCATTGTAAATAATTTCTGGCGAGGAAAATGCCTAATTTTTGAAAAGAAAGCGGTTTGTTTGGTGAATGTGTTAATAAATTTTCATTATAGTTTACATTAGTGGTAAATTTACCAACTACATTTGTTACCTGACCTAACTTTTTCATTATATAATCATAGAGTTTTAGATAAAATGAAGCAGAATCAATCAGATTCAATATGTTGTCGTTACATAGTTCTTTTAGCATAGAGATAATTTATTATTTTCAGAGTGCTCAAAACTAATGGAATGATAAAACGTTTCAAGACGCATGACAACTCTTTTATGACGAAGAAGCTGCAACAAAGTAGAAAAGAAGGTGGAACTTCCCATCACGTAGAAATCCAGTCAGTTGCCATCTAAGAATCCGAAAAGGCTACTGTGGCCCACTAAACAATGGACGAAATAAGGACGATGAAACGATGATGATGCTGAATGCTGTAAATCTTGAAAAGGTTGCTAAATTGTAATTATGTATTTACCACTTTACCAAATAGTTTAATAATTTAAAGGTATAATGAGGAAATTAAGAGAAATAACTATTTTAAGGGCTAATATTTGTATCAAGCTTGAACTACATGCTTGATTTCCTCATATTTAATAATTTGTTGATCAAGAATTACTGAAAACTTGATATGTTTCCAGGAGATATGTAGATTGTAAGCAGTAGATTAGTAGACATGTTGCTTTAGATTCTAGAATTTGGAAAAGTTGCCGGGAAAGGTTTTTAGATTTCTAGGAGCTTTAGAACTAAATTTATAATAAAAACGACAGGTGTTGTGTCGGCTTTCAGGTATAGAATTTCAAGCAGTCTCCTTCGGATACTTTTAGACTTTCATGTACTTTTTTGAAGCTAAACTTGTAACAAAAACGTTCGATTTGGATTAAGTCGACATACGTCTTATCTGTCGTAAAGCCTTTTAGGTTTTCCTAAGTCAAAGGTGTTGGAAGATGTCGCAAGGGTACTTGTAAGATTTTCCAATGTCTTCTGGATTTAAATTTAGAGATAATAGTATAAGAACTATCTGTGACTTGTGTTTTTAATGGTACTATTTGTGATTAGCTACGTTATAAGTGCACCGTTCAGTAATTAAGCTGAGAAATAGAACTGTTCTCAGCTACTAATAAACTGAGAAAAGATGGAATTGTAATACAAAAGGTGCCTTGTAACTTTTGGCATTGAGAGCTCTCACTTATTGCGTTATTGGTAAAAACTTCTTAGTTTAGATATTCTTGTAGTTATTATTGTGTAAAACATTTTTATATATTTGAAATTTTAAATGTATTACTGTAATAGGGACTAGACTATTATCTCGAATGACTTTTTGATGATTGTCTCTCGGTTTCGCCTTCCAATCTCTGTTTAATATCGTCAGGCCATCGAGGTAGCACTACCCACCCTCCTTGTAGAATCTGTTGTGCCTTATAATTTGTAGTATTGAAAGCTCTCGCTTATTGTCATTGGTAAACATTTCTTAGTTTAGTTGTTCTTCTAGTTATTATTGTTTAAAAGATTTTTATATGAAATTTTTAAATGTATCGTTGTAATAAGGTATTATCTCGAGTAACTTCGAAGTTTAGTTAACCATGTATAAAGGATTCTTATTTGAAGCTATACAGTTGTAAACTTTGTGTCTTTTTTTTGTATATTTTCGATTAATAAATGTTTTCAAATTTGTGATGTGATTTTCTATACCTATTCACTGTGTAATTTGGGTTGCCTATCTCCCAGAGGCTATATCCCCTCGAATGGTAATTTTATTGACAGTTAAAAAAAGGCGGGAAAAGCTTTCTCCACCTCCACCTGTTTTCCTATACCTCTTCGCACTTATGTTATCCTGGTACCAAAAGTCGAGTTTCAGACGCGATTTTGGCCGATTCAAAACGTGAAAATTCACTTTGGGGACCAAAATTTGGTACCAGGATCACATGAGTGCGAGGAGGTATGGAGGTGGAGAAATTATTTCGCGCCAATAATTTAGGTTGGCAGCAGTGTATAGTTGGCATTAGCACTGTCACTTTTGACGTTACAGGAAACTGTAATTTTGGTTCAGAGCAATGCTAATCCTGGCGGGATTGTATTGCGGCAATTAGGAATGTATGTGTAAGGAAAACGACAAATTAAAATGAAATATGTTCATTTCACAGGCAAAGTAAATACATATATAAGTTTTACAACAAAATACTAAATGTAGGGCACAAATATAATTGGAATCAAATTACGAGCACTAAGGGAGCTCCCAGTTTAAGCAAAGGGTCAATCTTGAACTGAGCCATCTTGTCATAGAAGTGATTCCACATCCGTACTTCATAAAGGTCTGTTCCGCACGGGACTTCTGTTCCAGGTCGTAAAAGGAGGCAATTGCTAAAAATGAAAGAAGTTCGTAATTAAAAAATTGTCAAATCAAGGTTTAATTGAAATTTTAAAACTGCCTGCGATGATAGAGGAGCAGTTGGTCTGCCATACTTTATTAGTTTAATTTCAGCAGTTAGAAGCTCACGCTATGACTATTCATAAACTTACTATGTATGCCAGTAGGGCCTAAATAATTGTTGTCTATTTAATTACTTATTATATGCTATAGACAACATATGATGGGTTAAACTCTATTTATTTCTTAATCCAACTGGAGATGCCAATTTCACGATACAAATTCAAGATTCTACTGGCAGCGTACAAGGTACAAATAATATCTACAATAAACTGGCTATACTCGTAATAAAATCACAAGAAGAAGCAAAGGTTAGTTACAAAATATCGTTTTACATGACTCCTAGTCTGATAATTCATAATATGTATTAGTTTGTACAACAAAGCAGAAAGAAAATAAAACAATGTAATAAAACTAATAATAATCAACATACAAAAAAGAAAAATATAAGAAGAAATAAAAGAAAAGTTACGTTTCCTACAATTCTACGAAAATAAAGTCTATGGTAAGGTTTTCTTTAAGAATAATTAAATTCGTTAGGTTGTAATTGTTTGAAAGTGAATAACAATACTATTTGTACTACACTGCAGCTGAAGGCATGTTTAAACAAAGCGGTTCTATGCTGTGGCATAGAAAATTTTAATGCTGTGAGTTGTCAAGCCAACGTATTATGAGCATTACAAATGTACACTTCGATTGTGTTCTAAAGAAATTAATTTTGACACGTCTGCAACATTCAGTAACCTAATGAATAGTACATGGCACTGAATATATGATACATCAAATTCTGTTCAAAGAATTCTGTACTTACATCTCATCGCTGGGGATTCGAGATGTGGATGCGTCGGTGTCAGCTGGTACATAGCATTTCCTGCAAAGTATAAAGGTGATCTTAATAAATAAATAAATACAGCAATATACACATAATATAAACAAGGTAGTTAGTCATACCTGGGAAATGGAATGTGGAAAAACACTATGTCTACTGTTCACTATGTTGCTTATATACCATCTTTTTAGAAATGTTTGAGAATGCCACGAGCAAACTTATATCATCAGTGGCTATTAAAGAATTATTCTAATTACAAATAGTAGTTAATTACATGTGTTACTTATACATTCTAGATGTCTTTGGAAGAGAGCTACTAGGTACTTGAAACAGGACATGTATTGTTTTCCTAAGTAAAATGGATTGATGGTTTTGTGTACTTATGATTTGCCATAAACTTATTATTAGCAATCGCCAATGATGGGGCAAGTAATATACTATACTGGAGCTGAAAGTCGTCCTTGTTTGATACATTTGGAGATTATTTTTAAATTAGCACGTTTAAATGCAACTTGTACCGGACTTACTGTAACTTGCATATCTTATATATCTTGAACATAAAATTGGGAAACCGAAAACACATGGAAAGTATTTAATTTTAACTATGTTAGGACATCGTTCTACTTGCATGTCGATAATTCACTTGGACATGTAGAATAGAACACTGCCTATGGACACAAGATACTATTGCAGCATCACAAAATCCTTATCAAAAAATAAACCCTCGGCAGTAAACATAGTTGCACAATAGTATTTTGAAACAAATACAGTCTCTTTACCTATGGTCCATGCTGCTCATGACGACTGGCAACAATTGGTTCTCTCCGCCATCTCGCCTGGGTCCCTGAGTGAATCTCTCCGTGGAATTGGACATTGCTGCATCAACTAATTTATAGAACAAGTCCCTGCATTGCAGTTCTCCATCTGCAATCTCATCTGATGCCCTTTTCTCCCTACCTAATTCACATAGCTGATATCTGCAATGAAGAAATAAATTCAGAATACATTACTTCTCTTGCAGGAATCAAAAGTAATACGATAATCATAGTACAACTTTTCATAGATATATCAACAGGGTATTACAAATTAACTGAATAATAAATAATTTGAGATTTAATAAAACTTATAAACAGCATTTAAATACAATAAAATTTGCATACAACTGTTATAACCATTATTCTCGATAGATGTTTGCCAAGTGTTCAGCGTTAAGTTATACTAGTAATTATGCTTTCGACAAGTAATCTGTAGTGAAAATTGAAAAACCTCATATTTCAATAATCTGCATTAAACCTTTCTCCGAGAAAGATATTACCTTTTCTGACGTTTATGAGGATGACGATAGAGTTCTAATATATTTCTCAAGAGTATACCAGTACTCAAAGTAATATATACCCACCAATAAGTATAACCCACCAATCGTTCTGTCTCTGATGTTCCAGCGATTTTATCCAAAAGATTCTCTATGACATTCCACACCAAATCTGTGTTGAAATTCCGGGTCTTCTTTGCCACTCCATTCGTTCCTGCTCCCATTAGCCAATATCATATCCATTCTCAAATTCTATGACTGCTTTGTCTCATTCCTGCAATTACAAAACAAATAATCAAAACTGATGTCGTTACATGAAAAACTTTGTGTACAAAACACAATGTACAGCTCAAATGCAATTTCTTGTTTGTAGATGTGATAGAGTTAACTATCATCGATATGTACAACATGTAAAAATTGCTTTGAAGTTGGTTCCTATAAAGATGGTTCAAAAAAATAACCCCACAAACTTAAAAAAAAATCGGTGAAACCAAACCAACAAAGATCAGTAGGAACTAATGGGGGACATCTGAAACACCCTTTTCTCTTCACTTATTGATAATGTAAAGCTGAAAAGATAAGTACTTACGTAAATGGGACGACGATGGGTCGGTCCTCGCCCGATGAGCTACACATATATCGCACACTCAAATTTCTCCATGCATGCCACTAGATGCAATCACTGCGATGATGAACTATGTACTGGCTAGTAACGGTAATTACACATATACTATCAATGAAGGAAAATAAAATTATAACCATTTTAACAGAGTTACAATAAAAGTGAGGTTATGACAGTACATACTTCGTTCGAGCTGATATAACTTACTCCCTAGGGTACTAGAAGACAATTCATCAGGGGTAGAAGTACACCAGCCTTTCAAAGGGTTAAAATTAACTCACCATTTGGATATTACGTGTCTTCTTTCACATTTCACCCAACGCAAACAACAACAACACGTATACTGGCATTTTTTGGAGTGGGCGTGGCCATTATACCCGCGGCGAGCAACGAGCTGGCAATTGTCAATGTGTATCAGGAGTCGCGACGGATTTTCCATACCTCCTCGATACTTCTGTTAACCTGGTGGTAATCCAAGTTTCACGAGTTGTGTTTTCGTCGTTGTCGATCTGTGTACAGAGATCTGTTTTACGAATGTGATTACAGATTACATTATTCAAGGTAACAAAACATAACCCCTGGTTTATATGCAACTTACTTTACAAACAGAAGACGAAGTAGGAGTACACCATCCCTTCACTATCAAAAGGGTTGAATTAACTCACATTAGCCACTTCCAGTGGTGTTTAACTCGAAATTATGATTTCTCATCCTGATATTTAGTTGCATCCATAACTGGGGAGTGTAAAATACAATATCAATCACCAAAATAAATGTTCAAACTCGATCATGGTTAACAATTTTAGAACCAAACTCTGAAAGAAATAACTTGAATTTGAAAATATTTATTAATTGAAAAGTAATGTACAAAAACCACCGAGAGTTCACAGCGATATAGATTCAAATACGAAATTTTTACACATGCGTTATTTAAACATATGTTATTTGAATGCTCTCTTGTATTGTTCTCTTAAGTAAAGTCGCCTTAAGGTTTTATGTGCTTATGTTTAGTGATAAATTAAGTACAACCAATCACCGATGATGAAACGAGTAATGCTACACTGGGACTGAAAGCTCGTTAGACTTGTTTGCTGAAAGATTAAAAATTCACATCAAAGCCTTCAAAATTCCACAACATCGAACATTCAGAATGACATGAGTGATTCCAGTTTATTATGGTTTTAGTAGACATCTTGTTTTAGTATTCTATATTATGTATTATTTTAGTAATCTGCATTAAACGTTTCTACAATAAAGATCTTTCATTCCCTGATATCTAGGATAATAAAGAGGCAATTTTAAGAGATTTCTAAAGAATATACCTGTACTCAAATAAAATGAGTCAAAAATGCAACAAGTAATGGATAACTATAACTAACCAATTGTTCTGTCTATGATGTTCCAGCGATCTTGAGCAGATTATCCAAAAGGTTCTCTATGACGTTCCAGGCCAATCTGTGTTGAAATTCCAGGTCTTCTTCGCCACTCCATTCATTTCTACCCCCACTAGCCGATATCATATCCATTCTCAAATTATGTGACTGCTTTGTCGCAGATTCCTGCAGTTACAAAATAAATAATCAAAACTTAAGGCGTTACATGAAAAAACTTTGTGTGCAAAACACAATGTAAATATCGAATGCAATTGCTTGTTTATAAATGTAATAAAGTTGGCTAAAGTTAACTAATATCGATATGTACAAACATGTAAAATTGGTTTGAAGGTGATTTCTATAAGAATGGTTCAAGAAAATAACCCTACAAACTTTAAAAAAAAAAACGGTGGAACGAAATCAACAAAGATCATTAGTAACTAATGGGTTCCATTCATGCTTACAAAAGGACATCTGAAACACCCTTTTCTCTTCACTTATTGATACTATAAAGCTGCAAAGATAAGTACTTACGTAAATGGGACTCCAATGGGTTGGTCCTCGCCCGATGAGCTACACATATATCGCACACTCAAATCTCCATGCATGCCACTAGATGCAATCACTGCGATGGTGAACTATGTACTGGCTAGTAACTGTAATTACACATATACTTTCAATGAAGGAAAACAAAATTATAACCATTTTAACAGCGTTACAGTAAAAGCGAGGTTATGACAGTACATACTTCGTTCGAGCTGATATAACTTATTCCCTAGGGTACTAGAAGACAATTCATCAGGGGTAGAAGTACACCAGCCTTTCAAAGGGTTAAAATTAACTCACCATTTGGATATTACGCGTTTCGATTCGTATTTAATCGAACGTAAACAACATCAACGAAACTACCATCATTTGTCGGAGTGGGCGTGGCTACCCGCGGCGCGAAAAGAGCTGTCAATTGTTAACAGGTATCAGGAGTCGCGACGGATTTTTCTATACCTCCTCGATACTTCTGTTATCCTGGTCCAAAACCGAGTCTCGCGAGTGGCGTTTCCGTGGGTTCAGAGATTGGATTTTCGAATCGGACGGACGCGTAGCAAGATTTTTAGATATTTAAGCCCTTAGGGCCTTTAGAAACCACAATTTGAGGCGGCAAATGATAAAGAATACTTAATTGATTGTAAGCAACAAAGCCCTTCGTTTCTAAATGGTTTAGTTTTCAAAATATGTGTTTGAGAAAGGTACTTGTTTCTCCTGGATACTCCCTTGAGGTCCTTCTGAATTCTTTCCAGTTTACGCTTATTCAAAAAATGTTCTCAGAAAACTCTCTGGAATGATAGGATAGTTAATCCACTATACTTTAATAATTCAAGCAAGCAGTGCGAAGCTCATGCGATCACTCTAATCGTAAACATATTTACTATGTGTGTGTCGTGTCGTAGTCTGCCTGTAGCTGTACTATTACAAATTTGTAAGGAGGAACAAAAACGAAAGCTTAAAAAATACATTTATTTCCTTCATAAAATTTTCAGCTTATAAATAATTATCTACATTAAATACAGTGCACATACATCTTAAATAAGGCGAAGCGTATCTGACTCGCAATAGTTGATGTACAAAACGTTTGCAAAATTAAGGAAAGAACGTCAAATGCATTCTAATAAGGAAAGAAATGGTAGAGTATTTGAAATACCCTTAACCTAAAAAAAAAAACAGTTACCCTGATCAACGGAGTTTCATTTCAATGGACACGCTAAGAGAATTAACACATCTAGAAGCACTCCTACACCCACTTACACAACACGAAAAATACTGTTCTAGATCACCTACATTTTCTACCATCAGTTATAAAAGTGTCAAAAATAATTATTTAAAATTGTTGTAAACATTTAATCTCTGAGTATATTCATTAATGATACCAGAAACAAAATTAGATAGTCTCGCGTCTTATTTACAATATCGATTAACAAATATTAAGCAACAGACTTATTACACAGTTCTTTTGTAAAAACACGATTTTAGTAATTTGATAAGAAACACAAAATATATGTAATTCAATTTAACCATTAATCCCACAAAGAATATAATAAATAAATTTAAGTTATGGTACCTTGCTACTCCACACTTGTGAAATTTGATATTAGATGGTTTAAATTCGATTAAAGCAGGATTGGACATTTGAGAAACCACAGATTAAATCATTGCCATACATAACTTCGAAATGAAAACGTAATAAGTACAATTAGGTTGATTTAATCCATATATGGCAATAATTTTTTGTACGCTGAACCTTCCTTGCACACAAAACAATCATCTTCCTGATGTTTACTTCAGCACAGACGGAGATTCTAAACTAATAATCTTTCTCAAAACTTCTCGCGTTCACACAAATTTACACCCACATACAAGCACAACCAACTTAAATCCAATCCTTATTGCATACATTTCACGCTTATATATCATCACAAGGAAAAAGTTAACAATGTTCGATCACAATATTTAAAAGAAAACAAAGAGCACCTCAGTGACCGGGGCTAAGTGTAAGCCGGAGCTATAGCATCATAGCCATGCCACGAGACGGATGGCAGCAGAGGTGACACAACGTCCGGTTCGTTATCTCTATCGATATGTGCTGCCCGGCTGCGCCTGAGGTGTTTCCTGGAGTGCATCACGCCTAGAGAAAAATAATCCAATTAGGGAAATTATGGCAGAGTTTAAAGATGACAGGACAGAGTTGAAAGAATTACGGTGGAGGCAAAGATATAACTTCTTTGATCTACACTAAAGTCTTCTCAGCTCTATCCTGTAGAGTGTATCAAAGTGTTATAAACTGAATATAAAATTAACTACAACAGGTCAAGCAGAAGGAAGTGCATGATAGGCAATACATGTAAAAGTGAACACACTATTCTAACTTACTAAGTAACAGGATGATTTTTAATTTTCAATAACCGTACTGACAAATTAAAGAATCATCCTGTATATTTCTAAATGAAGAATGTGACAACAAATCTTACTCTGCCGAAATGGGTTTCCTGGATATGATCCTCGTTTAAAGTCCTGTGTTTCGCCAATTTTTCTCTATTCATCGGGGAGCCTGCGTGACAGCAAAACGGTATTACATTGTATTAATCACAAGTACATACAAATATCTATACACCCAAAACAACACCAGCCAATTGAAAGAAAATAAAACAAGCGCCAGCATCTCGAAAGAGTAACATTCTTTGTCTTCCTGAGGGAAAAATTGAAAGAAAATGGAAAGAATTAATAACTTTAAGATTAAAGCATGCAGATGAATTAACCTCCCCCTTGCGAACAGTTTTGGTGAGTTAGAAGGCAAAATACTCCAAAGCATTAATAAAACATAAGTAAGAACAGTTACAGAAGTGTTGAATTTGATGGACTGTTGGAAATCAGATGATTATTATATGTTATTGAAAGGACACATATTGATTAAAATCTAATTTCACTTCTAATTTCGCAAGGTGTCTGAACAGATTACATATTTATAGATGTAAACTGGAATTCTCCTTGCACAAAACACTCAAGATTAAAAATTTAAAGTAAAAAACAATGAAAACATATTTACATTAGTTACCCTGGCAATTCAAATGATCGAGATTTCAATGTATTTATATGAAACAAATTGAACGTCAACATGACAAACCCATTCCCCATGTTACAAATGCAAGCAATTAACAAATACAACTGCCAATGAGATCAAATAAAAATACTTTATTTGCATTTTACCATACAACCAAGTATAATCGCCCAAGACCTAATCCGTCCAGTAATGTGGAAGTCAGTCTCTGTACAAAACCATGTTGCTTATAAACATAAAATCGGTAAGATACCCTTGATATTCAAGTACGTTCACTGTAAAGTGCCATTAAGTAGAGTTAAATTCTTTCACTGGTCGAACTACGTCTTGGGCTACCAGTATACTAATTGATTCCACTTCCGTCCTTACAGTCCCATCTTCCCCCTTACCTATAAAGCTGAGCAGGACGGGAAGGAACACGAGCCCGTGCGCGGCTCCGAACAGCACGATGCCCAAGTACATCCTAAAGTAGAACACCTGGAAAATCTGCGACTTGGCGAAGTACAGCACGATGATGCCCCCGAATTTGGTCAGTGTGATCCCCGAGAACACCGAGCTGCCCATCCTAGCTAGGGCGTCGGACGCCCTCGCCACCCTGCTCGGCTCGACCGATACCGAGAAGCTGTGCACGAGGTGCGAGCAGAACTCGACCGATATGCCGACGGCCATCACCAGGTTGACCAGGGAGACGGCGTTCAAAGTGATGTGCCACCAGTACATCAACCCGCCCAGGTTGACGAGGATCATCGTTATGGTGATGATCACGACTAGACTGGAGAAAACGTCTAGGCCCATCAAGAGGAAGGTAGCGACGAATATCGCTAGAATGCTTATGCCGAGGCTTTTCAGGGTGTCAGGCCACATCGTCAGGTATTGCTCATAGAAAACGTAGAAGACTGAGTAGGGGAACACTTCGACGCCGATGGTTTCAGTTAGGTTCGTAGATATTTTCCTCGCGGCCCTCATGCTTTCGTAATAGTCCTCCGACGTTTTTAATATCGTATGGTACGCCATGAAGTATGACGCGCCTACTTGGGACAATTGAGTAGTCTTGTTTGTTTTATAGTTGACGCCTTGACCGTAGGCGGCGTGTCCACTTTTCGCGCAACTCGTATCTGGATTGTCTCGCAGGAAAAATGAGATATAATGTTCGAAATCTTCTGGTATCGGACGGTGGTTATCTGGACGGAATCTGATATCACAATCTTCACATTCACCATCTAAAATTATATAAAAATATTAATAAAATTATGGTAAAATAGTACAAAACATTTCATTGTGTTAAAATGTATTCATTTTAGATTCATACATTCATTATAACCACATGTTTTTCAAATGATACAACATTATACGACAGAAAACGAACAATTTTAATACAAGGCAAAAGCCTATAATCAATCAAACTAAGGCACTTACTTAGAATCAATCTCAACACAAATTAGTTACCCTCTCTTTAAAAATCGATATTTACCTGGATCGTCATGCGGACAGAACTTCCCAGTATCGGGATGATACTTGCAACACTCTGACGATGCAGACCAATCGAAATAATCATCGATCCAACTATTACTTGGCCTCGATATGTAACTCGATTCTGGTAATTTACTCGCGACGAATAATTGTGTTACTAAAGAGTTCGGATTGCAGTACTGGCCCGAGCAGATCAGGTTCTGATCGGGAGGTGCGCTGTAGTTGAGACCGCCCTTGACGACGAAATACACTGGCGGTCCTATGCTTAAGAAGTCCTTGAGGAACTTAAAGTACTTCAGCACGAAACTGTCCTCAGGCATCGAGAGCTCCTGATCCAGACCGATCTCGATATCAGGGACGATCGCTATGGAGGAACAGAGCCAACCAAAGAAGATCACCATTACGGCGCAACGTACAAATTTGTTCATGAGGAATGGGACATATACAGACTTGAAGAAAAGGTAGAGGAAACCTTCTTGGTTGGAATCCGAAGGCGCGTCATTCTTTTTTGACCCTTGGAAGAAACAGCATATATCGAAACGATTCTCCATCTGTCGAACGGTGTCTAAGGCTAGCAGACTGACGAAACATGTTATCTGGAGTAGGAAATCGACGAGAAGAGCCATACCTGCAAAAAATAAACCTGCTTGAAACTGATAAAATTTTGAACCGCTTTAAGAGGCGAGTCCTTATAAAATTTAAGAAATGAATGCCAGAATGGAACTACATTTTCAGCACCTAATCTACTACACACAGTTTTCAAATTCTTATCCATAATTATAAAACAAACACAAAGAAATAATAAATTCAAATAGTGATATACAACTCATTTACTGCAGGATAAAATTCATTCCCCAATAAAAATATATTATTCAATTAGATTCAGACTTTGGCACCTACCTGCGTACAACGCGAAGGCCCTCACGGCCGGCATATCAGACAAACTCCCCAAGAAAAAGCAGCAACTCTCCGACACGCTGGTCAGCAGCATCGATGGTCCGACCTGCCCCAACGTCCGACCGATGTGCTCGGCGTGCGTCTCGTTCTGTCTCTTCGGCTCCCTCTGGTGCGTCTGCACCAGTATGAAGATGTTATCGACGCCGACAGCCAGGACGAGGAACGGTATCACCTCGATGATGATAAGGGTCGCCGGCACACCGGCGAAGGCGAACAGCCCGACGGAGGAGACGACCGAGGCGAGGACGATGAGGACGCCGCCGAGGCCGAGAGTGATCTTGCTGTCTATCAGCAGCCTCGAACAGGAGTTCACCTGGCCAAGGGATACGGCGATATAGGCGAACATTATCAGGTAAGATATCAAGATAGTGACAACATCCGATTGACTTTCCCTGTCTAGTTCGTCTTCTATCGACCTTTCCGTGGTGAATGCGACGTCCATGAAGTGCGGTTTGGAAGTGCTGGTCCAGTTTTTCATGAAAGTAACGAACAGCCTCTCCCACTCCATCGCGGGAGACAGAAGGCTCTTGTTGTGGTAGTTATTGACTATGAATGTTAAAATCACAGCTGTCGCGTTCTGATAATTTGGTTTCTTGGAGAGATTCTCTCCGGGCTGCAGGAACCCGCCGAGGGCAATCGCTGGATCGATAGGACCGCCATATTTCGCAAGGCAGGCCTCTGGATCAAAAGGATTTCTGGAAACAGAAATCCAAATAAATATTCAATATATTACAAATTAGTTAATGATTTCATTGTTTCATAAAAATTTAAAATGATCAAATCACATCAAATTTCTAAATGTGAAGTTCCTTATAATTATACATAAAGCAATTGTGGAATCATTATTAAGATATGGAAGATCTATGGAAAGCAACATGTTTTAATTCTAGTCATTAACAAAGACTATTATAGTAATATTAATGAGTTATTAAATGCTTCACTGAATATTCAAATTTTAATAGTTACTCTCGCCAACATAAACAGTAATTAATTGACATCAGTGACGCTTCATTATAGTAATATAAATTATAATTACAAGATAACACATGATTACTTACGCTGCACATTTTAAGAACTTATCCAAATAATTCGTGGTGAAATTATTCGGATCTGTTGATGTTTCATTGAAATCCTCCACGCTATCCTTATAATATCCCCAAATACTCTGCACGACGCACTCGTCCACAGAAGTCTCCTCTTGCCCTTCACTTCTAAGAGGAGCGAAACAGATCTTATCGAAACCATGATCGGTACCATTTCCCAAGGCTTTAATAGCCTCCTGCAGTTCCAGAACGGTTAACAGGAAAGATGCATTGAAAACCGGGCCAAAGGTGATTATACCGTCGGAGGTATTGTGAGAGATGTAAGACAGATTCGTGGCCTTTATGATTATCTGCTCCGTACGATAAAAGGGCTCGAAGTGACTATCGAAGAACTCCTTTTCAATGCGACTGCGTGAAGATGGAGATGCCCATAATTCCACAGGGTCTGTTGTTATCTATAAAAAATGAGATATTGCTTAAAATTTGATCAAGGTACATCAATAAATTTTGCTGTTTTATTCGAAACAATTAAAATGAACTCAATAATCTAGTATGTTGAAGTATGTAATTAAGAACTGGGTCAAACACGATTTTTATTTAACAATTAACCTTGAGGAGTGTAATCATATTTCGATCACTAAATGTATACCTACTTTTAGATATTTTATTCCATGTCCGAATCCAATGACCAGGAATGATCCTAGGTAGAGTATCAACCATGGATGTTGCGCGCAGTACGTCCCCCATTTTTCAAAGAACTTCTGTAGATAAGTATCAGTATTCGCTCCCAATTTCTCAATAAATGAAGAAGGTCGATCATATTCTTCTGCCTTGCTGATAGAATGTGATTCTAATTCATGACCGAATTCTGAAGTAACACCTGAGAAATGAATAAATTATTTGAAATCGCGCCTGACACAATTTTGTTTACAATGTACATGCAAATGCGTTAGCAATCAAACCAAAAAATATCGTATTTATTTACTACCATATTTAAAGGAATGTTCTTTTCTGTATGACGAATCATTTCAAGCTTGATTTTAAATATGATAGGATATTTCCACCTTCAGTCTTATAATCTCCCTCGTACCATCGAGACTTTAAAATTTACAAAGCAACTCCAGGAAAAGTCAAAATCACCTTCACCTCGAGCAAGATTAAAAAAAATTAAATGAAATTAGTATATACAGAGCAAGAGCATCCACAGGCTGCCAGATCCCTCTGACGCCCTATAATATTTTAGAAATATTTCGTGTTAGTTAAGCAATAAGACCTACTAGATCTCTTGGAAGACTGCAATGGACTGTCTTCGCTGTCCCCGAGAGCGACCTGAGAGGAGGAATGCGTGGCAGCCGCTAATCTCCTTCCTACAGCGGCTCTCAGCTCTTCTGATTTGTGCCCACTGACCAAACCCACTGCAAAACAACCAAACACTCCCGCTATATACCTCATACCACCCGCATTAGGAAAAATGGTGCCCAAAGGGGAGCAAGGCCCACGTTAATAAGATTTTTAATCCAAACAGATAGTTATTTTGAAGGTTATTGGATGACTCAAACACGAGATCTTTTAAATAAAATGTAAATAGTGTGAATCATTTTCATAAACATGATGACTGAAGTGGAATAATAACTTGGACCTTACTCTAATTAGAAATTTCTACAATATATTTAATTAATGTTAACATAAAACACACATGGTTGAAAATTACCAAAACAAAAAACTTCCACCCATTAGCACCCATAGTAAAATTTGGTAATTAAAATTAGTGTTAGTGTTAACTGCAAACAGTAAAACCGAGAATTTCGTCGCACCGAATGAGTACAAATAGTGAAACTTTAATGAAATGAATTATGTAAAACCACATCGTTCTATTTGATTAGAAAATTCGAATTACAAGCATCTATAGGGTAATTTAATTACCACTAATCATTATTTAAGCAAAAAAATGGCTGTGAACGTATTTCAATAGAAATAATTTTATATTATATCCCTATGACAAATTATGACAACTTTGCAATTCATTTCAATATAAATTTTCTAATTTCACACTGAACCACAAAAGTGCGATAACACCAGATTGCTATATGGTGTAATAAATTGTTTTTAACCGATAGAATTACAGAAGACAGATAATAAATTCGAGAAATTTCTACTATTTGCTTTTCCACATTACCTACTTACTATTCGATGTTTCGAACCACTGTAATCCTCAAGAAAAAAACCAGAAAAAATCCAAAGAATAAGCCATACAAATCCTGAATAAGTTCCCATGTGTATGCAAAAGGAACCCATTCTAGCTTTCATGCAAAACGATAACATAACACACGTCCAAATGAAAACTGTACCTAAATTTGTATCGGAAGAGCAAATCTTGACAGCCAACAAGAAGACCGCCGATCCGATGACAAAGACTACCAACATAATAATGGAGAACCCCTCGTACCCTGCTATGGTGAAGGGTTGAGGTTTGGGGGGCTCTGGTGGAGGGACAGGGCAACTGTCCTCGCAGTCTACGCAACTGCATGCTGGAGTATTAGCCTGAAAAGAGAAAATTTAGAATTTAGTTGAAAACGCGTTCATAAAAAAATTATTGATAAAACAAAAGATAATAACTAAGGAGATAAGATTTTTTTACACTACGTTCGATGAGTATTATCAAGTTGATGCTAAATGATATTTTTAGGTTAATAAAACAGAAATTACTTGCGACATCTACATTTTATTTTCACTTAAAGGATTTCTATCAGTAAAACGTAAATATTTTCAATTCATCAATTTATTCAAAACCAAGAGAAAGGGCACAAATCTACTTAGTCTTAAAGTTAGTAATCTTATCATCCTTGTTATCCCTGTATATAACATAGTTAAGGGTGGTGGCAACGCACAACCAGAGGCAATATGGTACAATTAAATACCCAGCAATCGGATTAATCCGGTAGAAATGGTATGCCATACCGACAGCAGTAACATTGATAAGTTGCATTTCTAACAAAGCCCCCTTTATACTTTTGGCGGCGAAAAATATGGGGGTCCAAGCCCAATTGGCGACGATGTTGGCAGCGTAGATAGTCAGAGCCGTTCTTCCAATACCATCAAAACCATCCCCATCACGGTAAACCAGATAGGAAGCATATCCCATGCCGCAGTACAATGTGGTCCAAACGGGGCCGAAGGCCCAGTTCGGAGGCCTCCACTCTGGTCTCTTCAAAGATTCGTACCATTGATCTTTTGCAGGTCGTGTAGCCAAACCTCCAATGATTCCTCCTATGTTCGGGAGGATTGTGAAACCCAACGCTGGCCAATTTAAGGGAATCATTTTTCAATATTACAAAGCACTAAACTAACTAAAATATAAATTATCTGCCGCATATAGAACCTTATCTTATCACCATGATAAACGTTTTTTTCAACTACATATCAACTCTGTTATTCATAAAAATGATTAACGACACATCATACAGATTTCAACCTTATCTTATTTAAGGTCAGAATGTGAATTATAATACATGAAACTGAGATGTTTGAAATAAATTTTTAAATTTAATTCTAGCGGTCACGGTATAAAATTTGCTTGCGTCTTTTCCGATACATGAGAAGTGATAATGAGAAAACATTTTAATTTTAGATCTGGAAAAATGCCAGGACTGTGCACATATACATCCGTAATCAATGTATAATCAAATTTTAATTGATGAGTAAGGCATCGAGAAAACATCTAGAAATAGTTCACGGTAAATATTACATTATTGAACCAATACGACCTTTTTGTTATTTTCACGAGATATCTACAAATTTGTTTGACAACCCGCCAATTTCTGTTTCAAATAATTTATATACGTTTTTGGAAACATGCCACGCTTTAGAATAGCGCTTTGTTTGATTAAAATTTTATATTTTTTTGGGCAACCATGTCTAAAATAAAATCTGTTCGATATTTTTAACCTTGTGTTGTTATATCAATTATTAACCTTATCTACTGATACATTTTCAAATAAAAAAGGTAAGACGCCACCATCTGTGTTGATACAACATACAAAGGTAACCCAATTTGATTGTTGACATTATGCTCCAGAACCCTCAACAAAAACTGATGAACTCTGGCTGGCTAATCTCATGTGTGACGCCTGATTCATGTTCCGTTATCACAAAGTAAAAATCGTAAAAATGTATGACAACAGGAAATTCTGAATCGATTCAAAAACCCAATTTTCATCTAACCAATTTCTGGAAAAATACGTAATATGCTTCGAGGAACTGAGGGAATCAAGTGGATTAGGATTAAAAAGATGAGATTGTTGAAAATACCAAATGATTCCTTACATAATCATGTTATGTCCTTACGAACTTAAATGTAAAAAAGATTTCACGTTAATAACTGTGTGAAAGCAGCTAGTAACATCAATTGCCGATTATCTGTATACCTACTGTTTGAATAAAAATATATTAAATAATTCAATTTCAACATTTGAGTATTAAACATCTCGCCATCCCATTGTAATTGTCAGTTTTGTAATCCTTTTACCGGACTCATGCCAGTCGATAAATAAATAAGACACTTACATTGATCGGCGTCCCGCACGAAACCGTCGGAGCGTTCATCGGCTTGAACCCATTCACGTCCGCCTTCGACTGGTTCAAATAGTTGATCTGGAATGGTACGAAGGTGCTCTTCGTTCCCATGAAGGTGAACCAACGTGCCGGCGTGCAACGGGAAGCACCCCAACCGCCACACATCACGTCCAGGACGAGGGTGCCCGTAGAGGGGACGCTCACTTGCTTACAGGAATTATACGTTGCTGGATTGAAGGAAATCAAAAATTATTAGTCTAAGATTTAAACATCATATCATTTATTGTGTGCACTCTAACAGGAACACCAATGTGCACCTTTTTTCAAACCTAATTTATTTTGAATGCCGTTGGTTGCTTCTGCGACTATTTCTGTATATACAACACTTTAGTCATCGGTAAAACAAAATTTTTCTTTAATTGTATTACAGTGATACATTATATTATATCTGTGCAACCAAAAGCGTATGATATGTGTATGTACTATTTTTAAATACACTGGTACGAACTGGTACAGTGCTCATTTTGGTGACTTGTGTTATTTTGAATGATTTTAAGCTCCTCACCCTCGATGTACTCATTGGAGATATAATAATCGATCTCTTCGACGTACGTCCGATTGGTTTGTGTGCTGTTCTTTGTAACCTTAACGTCCAGGAATGTCGTCTGGTGTGGAGAACACGTCATCTGACATATGTGGTGCAGGAAATTCTGCAAGCAATTCGGGCACCTTTTCAGCAAACTGACTGGCAACATCAGGCTGTTATCCATAGTGGTGAGCTGCTGAGTATCACAGCAGACTGCGTCCGACGACAAAGCCGGACACAGCTTCTTGAGTATTTGCTCGCCGGACGTGTTGTTCAGTGGTTTCGGAGGGCCCTCGTACAAACAGTTCTGCTTCATGAAGCCCTCTTTGTTGCACTCGCCATACCAGATGCAATGGCCTCCCACGGGGGCGTCCATGCGGCTGGTCGACGAGTTTTCTTCAGCGGAGAAGACCTGGGACATGCAAATAGTACGAGTATGAATAACGCGAAGAACAATATGTCGCAGGTGCTTTTAAAGGACGTATATTCAGGCAACAAATTATTCCAGTATTGAACAGGATTTAAACCCACATCTCTAGGATTTTAACTCAACAATTCACCACTGGAGATGGTGCAAATGATAATAAATGTATACCTAAATAATATACAATGAACAGCACCAGATTCTTGTCTAGACTTTACTCAGTGCTAATATATGTGTGTAGTTATACGTCACAGAAAAAAATTGGGAAATGTCCAAACATTAAGGTCAATAACTCCAGAATCAAAATGCTCAACTATAAATATTAGAAACCAATAGTTTAATGACCAATTTTTTAACAGAGATTAATCGAACCATTAACACCTTAAGCCATTTCACAAAGTATTATTAGGTCACCTCAAATATTTATGTGATGTATATCATCAAGCTTAAATGGTGACAAAAAAACTCTAATTGCACATAATTGAAACTGTTCACATTTCGACATCATAGATATTAGTACTAGTAACATTAAAAATTTAAAACGAGATAGTTCAGGCATAGAACGATTAAAATTATATTAAATTTCTATGAATCTAAAAGGACTTTGGTACACTCCTACTTGTGTACAATCAACAAAATTATTGTTTACATTTAGTGTTCTATAAAATTTAACAAACAGCTCATCATAACACTTCACGACAGTTGCTGTATTCCACTTCCTCAATACCTAATAATAAACATTGACCACGTAAATGTATGCGAATTGCGTACATTCGAGATCGGTAATTTCGTCCATTAGTTAAATTGAACTTTGTTTATATTTTTGTAGAATCACGGATGGAAATAAATCGTCCGTAAAACGCAGGTTGGTGTTGTTGTTCAGAGAAAGTAAGATCTAAAATTGGCATGAGACAGAATCCAGCCGACCGTGACCAGGGCCGTGAAATATATCACATTGAGACGACTATTTTTGATTTACATCCAGAAGTTAACTTATCCCTATCCGGAATCAGAATCTAATTTTTTTTTGTAAACATATGTGCTAGGCGTTCTCCTTCGATTTTTCTGGTCTAGACATTGTCGCGTATTGAGGCTAAGGCTGAAGAAAATAAGTTTTATTGCATACTACAACCGTGAAGATCTCAGCAACGTCCGTTGAATTTTAAACGGAATGTCGCCTGAATTTGGGTTAAGCGCTGAGATCGAGCACCAAATGGACTTGTAATTTTCCGAGGAAGTTTAATCATCTCCGAGCTTTCCTGGTCAAAATTCTACATTCCACAAAGGGAACTAATGGATATCGATTAAAAATTCATTTTCATTTAAAGCAAACCTTGGTGTATAATTGAAAAGTTAACCACCCACATCCACCGATTAAACAATAATCTATCGTTCACTATCAGAACTGTCGCAAGATAATTATTGTTCCTTTGTGTAATTGATATTTATCTATATAAAGTGACATTGAATTTGGCAATCATGGAATGATGATGATGAGACTCCTGCGACTTAATAACACAGGTATTTCATTGTGCAAGAAATAATGGTAAATACAATCGCGTAGGTAGTTTATTTGTACCTTTCAACTAGAAAACTAATACGCAATTAAACAAAGTATTTTTGTTTACTCCAGCGTTTTACGTTTTGAAAAATTTAAACGAAAACATCGAAAATATTCCTTCCTGTGTGACTCCGGCTAATTCAATACTCTCACATGAAGTGGATACATTAAAACAAATCAGATGCAATTAAGTCAAATTTAAAGGGCGACGTCTATCGGAATTGTTTCAGCCTTGAACCTTGGAAGGAAAAAGTTACCTGCTTTCGTGAGAGACATGGCAATTCCGATTTCTTAATGAACTTTGGAACTGGTAATTAAGCTCTCTATTATTTGATTTAGAATTCTTATTGTCTAATTGCTGAAGGGAATTCCTCTGGTCAAGGATTAAGCAGAGAGTTTATAATGAAATTTGCTAGACAAATAAATATTGACCTAAGGAAGATTTGGATAAATTTGTCGTGGGTTAAGGATACTTATAAAGCATGAAATCAGTGGATACATTTTACATGAAGCTATAAGGGAATGTACATGTTTCCCAACGTACTGTGGAAAATATAACAAAATTAACAGAATATTTGACAAAATTCGTGGAAACAATATATAAATATCTAAGATATAAGAAAAAAGTTGAAGAGTCGATGTTCAAATTGAGTATTTTGCACATGTCATTTGCCGTAATTACAGCAAATTAACAAAATGATGTTAACTGAAGAAGCAAGCAGATGTACAGTGTATAAACTGACCTTTTTGGCACTGTGGGTAGGCATGTGGGTGGCATAAAAGCAGGTAGCAAATTTTACAGTAGAGTTATGCCAAATCCCTATAATAAAGGGATTAATACGTTTTTGAGAATGACCCCTACTTTACTTGGAGTCCCAGGAACTGCTGGTGTAATCATAAATTTAAAAACCATCCTTGGTTGACTAGATAATCCTGCACCATCACTGGAAGGCTGATGTATAAACCTTCAGGGAAGAATAATCAGGGTATATACTTTGGATATATATTTAGAATAGATCATTTCATAGATGGCATTTTCTTAAGAAAACTCATTCTCTTAAGGAGAAGCAATAGAATACAAAAAGAATATGAGCTACAGCTTATCTCAACTTTACTGTTTTCATAGTCTACCTGTCTATGGTCCCTTATATATCCAGGTAGTACTTAAAAGGAGTATAGGCAAGATTTAGAAATAATTTTAAAAGCCAAAAAGGGCTCGAGAGCTTGGGTAATTAAATATTAAGTAATAAATCTACTTAACATGGCTGCACTTTCATAATTCTAGATTATCATGTGTTCTGATAGCGAATCTACGCAGATTTAGATAATCTTATGGTAATGTAACAAATTCCTGATGAAAGGATAGCAGTAGAAATCCATTTTTTATCTGATTTTCTGGAAACATTTGTAATTCTTGTTTTTTCAAGGTTATTACATCCGAGCCCCCACGAGGAGCTTCTAACTGAAACTATCGACGTATCACAGTTAAATAGTAAAAGTACAGAATGAACATAGGTAAAAACGAAATTTGCCTACAGGCGTAACTTTCCACTATTCCACTAATTTACTCAACAGATAAGCGTAAAATCGATAGTACCAAGATGAGTTCGTACCCATACAACAAAGCACGAGTCGCACTTTATCTTCCTAAATACTATACGTACTGCAATTAATACTCACCTCGCATATCAATGAGCATGCTATTAGTATCAAGCAACAGAAAAAAGGGGACGATCCCGATTTGCCTTCCATTATGGCCTATTCGCTGGGACCCGCGTCGCCGCCACACTAAAAGGCATAAATGCCTCGGTGTATATTTTGTTCGCGCGACTATTGAACAACAATAAAAGGTTTAAATACGTAAAAGTACGACTCGCGAGGGACACCTCTACCCCTACGACTAAGAAATGAATCACAAACGTCGGATGTTATGATGGCCGAATGAGTAAACTCGTGTCTCGTGGGCAGGCGCGAATCTGTGACGTCGCTAATCGGGCTTTTTGATTTTTGACAGTCAGACCGCATCAGAACTGCCAACCTATGATTTCGGTACCAACTTTGATGCTTGGTATCAACTTTGATGCTTACTGCTTTGTACTATCGAATATGTTTGCAGGGTCATGTAAATGAAAGAAACGAATAAAAACAAAATAAAAGCACTTAAACTAATTTCTTCCTGAAACACACTTTGTAGATCTAACCCCATATTTGACACTTCCAATATTTGTATAGGTTATATGCTCGTAGGTTTCGGGGTTAACTTTAAGATTGTTATTGCTGATGTTGCAAAAATGGCCAATTTCCGATCAATATTCATAGTTACGTTGATAATAACACTATTCCTACAATTATCCCTGGCGTTATACGAAGACCAAGTGGGAAAATTCGATTGGAAGCGATCGTTCATAGGGAAGGTTAACAGGGCCAAGTTGGATTTGAAGAGGTTAATTGTAACCACAGAAGAAAACATCCTCGCCAGTCTCAACTTGAAGAACGGTAATATCCTATGGAGGCAAATACTGGAGCAGCCGCGAACTCACGAGATTAGACTCCTGCACGTTGATAGGAGCATCGTAACTGTATCTGGAAGTATAGGCAATTGGTTTGTGCGTACTTGGGATATCGTGACAGGAACATTACTCTCGGATTGGAATTCGATCGCCGAGAACGCTCAATTCACAGTTTCCAAAGACACTCTCTTGCAAATCGTCCCCGTCGCCAGATCCCACATCGAAGTCAGTAGTTATTCGCTGCACAGTGGAGATCTCCCTGATAAAATCACCAAGATATCAGCTCCTTGGTTGACAGACGTCACTAACTGTATCACCACAAATGGTTACTATGTTTGCTTGTCAAGTAACGATCAACATGGACAATTGTACTACGTGAATCTCATCCAACCTGATCATACTGTTCATACGAGAGAAATCGAAAGTTTAATCGAGCATGACACAGATGGTATTCAGATACGAGAGTTTGAAGATGACATTCCTTCATTTCTTTTAATCACCGATGTCCAAGCTAAACTAATACTAATAGAAGGCAATGGTGTACAAGCCTTCCCTTACCAATTCATGCCTAACGTCATAACCACTCAGTTCAATTCAAAAACATTGTATCACCAGCTCGAAGCTAGTCGAAACCCTAACAAGTTAATTCAAGTGAAGTCGATCGGTTCAGAGGATGAAGAATCTATACAAGATCTGGACTATCCTGTTGGTCTAGGTGCCCCTACTATTTTAACAGGATACACGAGGGGTACTACTACTGATCTCCTGTTAACTACTTCAGATGATGCCGTTTTACTAGTCAGGATACCTGAGGGAAAAGTTGTCTGGACTAGGGAAGAGGCTCTGAGTAATATCATAGCTGCTGAATTTGTAGAACTCCCCGTCTCCGAACTGGACGCATCAATAGAAAACGAGTTCAAGACTAGCTCAACGAATGTCCTTAATATGCTCTTACATAGATTAACCACACAAGCTAAACAACTCAGCAACGTGTTATTTGGCAGCCAACTTCTAGCCAACAATGGGCTGGTGCGTGACGATTTCGGTTTACACAAGCTGATAGTGGTTGTGACGAGAGTTGGAAAGGTTTTTGCCATTGATACTTTAACCGGCTCGATTGCCTGGAGCTATAGGTTACCAAACATAAGACCATTTAACATCCTTGGTGAGAATAAAGTGTTATTGTATGTTCAAAGGACAGCTAGATATGCCCCATTGCCCGCTCAGTGCATATTAGTAGCAGAGGATTCAGTTACGAGGAAAGGAGTGATATTCCAGTTTGATCCCATCACTGGGTATTCAGAACAAGGGATTGAAAAGTTGGATTATAATGTGGCACAAGGTCTTCTATTACCTTATGAGGATGAGAACAATTTGAAGCCCGTTCTGATAATATCGAGCAGTAATGTGGTTTACATTTATCCAAAAACGGCAGTGAGTTTGGTATACCCTCACCGCTTTAAGACATACATATACTTAGTGGATGTTGAAAAGAGTGCTTTAAAAGGTTATAACTTTGTACATAGTACAATGGACTCATTAAAACTCACACCTATGTGGAATATGAATTTCTTCCCTTCGAAGCTTGTTCACATAAGTACAAAGCCTTCAAATGAACGTGCCCATTCACAAGGCAGGGTTTTACCCGATAGATCGGTGTACTACAAATACCTAAACCCTAATTTAATAGCGGTGGCAACATTAATCGAAGATCCTGTACATAAACACGTCTTGAGCATATACCTGGTGGATGGTGTATCAGGTCTGGTGCTTTACTCGACGTCGCACAAAAGAGCGAAAGGACCGGTCCACATGGTCCACTCTGAGAATTGGTTGGTGTACAGCTATTTCAACGAGAGATTCCGCAGGACCGAAGTGGCTGCAGCGGAATTCTACAAAGGACACATACAGAGCAATAGTACTGTGTTTAGTTCATACGCCGTCAGCTTATTGCCCGATGTACAAACACAATGCTACATCCTACCTGGTTACCTTCAAGAACTGGCCGTGACGATCACGGAAAGAGGGATAACTAACAAATTCTTACTGTTAGCTTTGAGTAATGGCGCCGTCGTAGAGATCCCATGGTTGTTACTTCAGCCGAGGTTTGATAACATCCCCTGCGGACCAGAAGAGAGCTGCATACCATACATGCCAGAGATCCCATTGCCCCCGGAGGCTTTCATCAATTACAATCTGACGTTGGGTGGGATCAGGGGTATTTCGGTCGCTCCCGCGAAATTGGAGAGTACGATTCACGTTCTCGTGTATGGTTTGGACTTGTTTTACACTCGTGTCGCCCCCTCTAAGACCTTCGACTTGCTCAAGGAGGACTTCGATCACGGGATGATTGTGCTTGTACTATCTGGACTTATTGTCGCCTCGTATGTCACTAAATACCTCGCAGGAAAGAAAGCGCTGAAGCAGTTATGGAAATAACGTTAGGTGTGTTTCGTATGTGTTTGTTAGGTAAATTTGTTGTTATGTTTGTTGATATTGTTTCCAGTTGCGTTGTTTTCGATAATTTGGGTATTAAAATTCTGCACATTTCTGTGCTGGATATGTAACACCAACTAGGCATACCTCTTGTCAAGTATGTTCAGTAAATTTAAGTTCAGGTATGTTCTGGAAAGACAATTTTTGAAATATTTGTAACTAATATGAACATATTTCAATATGTGTAGCTTATGTTAGGTACTCGAGGTATTTTCTTTAAATTGTAAATTGAAATTGTAGGTAACATTTGTTCTCAGGGGTAGCTGAACTTAAATTTAGTTGATTGTTCTCATAATTTATTGTTAGCTCTAAGCTCTGTTGTCACAAACCAGCCTGGTTAGTCGTACATTCCCCATTCAATTCTTTTGTTATCACTTTTAATTTGTATACCACTATAAATACCTAATATTTAATGAGCGCCATTTGAGTAGATAGAATTTATTGCACCTGATTCAAGGAAACTTAGTGATAGATCAAATTTGATACAAATGTATTTAATACGGATTTTATATAATTCTGAAGAAATAAAATTTGAAGTTGTACGGTGATACGTGTACAAATAAAGGTTTCCGGTATTTCCCCCCTTTTTTTTACTCTATTTACCCTCGTAAATATTGATTAACATATACGATTTCTTCCTTATTATAAATCACACTAAGTTTCTTCCAGACATTTAGTAAAGTGCTACAGATCATGACTATCAACTAATATGTTTATATTGACAAGTTATATAGCTTTCATTAATTCAGCTTTGCTTCAAATGTTCACGTGAAATACACAATTCTTGAATGCAGTTCATCGCTTTGTAAAGTTAATTCCACTAAAGGTGAATGAAAATGGGTTAATAAAAATTATTTTAAATAGACTACTCTCCATCTTATGATGTTCATGACTATATTACCTGTCATCTCTTTATATTTTTGTCACATTGTATATAAAATAATGTATAATCACCTTTGCTTTTGGTACATTTTATGGGTACCTTTAATAGGATAATCGATATTTTAAAGTCTTCATGTTGTTTGATTAACTTCAGTCGAGATTCCTTGAAGAGGAGGCACTCTTTAGCTCATTTTTTTGGCTTGTTCTATTGGTGAGTTTGTAGAATTTCTCTCCCTTATGAGGGAGAGATCTTCACTTGATTTTTGCAAAATCTAAAAGAGAAAAAATTTCCTGGTATTAACCAATGAAACAATATAATTTAATGAATGGTTATGAGATGAAACTGTTAAGTTTCCAGTATTTTTCTCATACGTTCCTGTTATAATTTCATTAATCGCTTCAGAGCTCCATAATTGTCCTTCGAAGTTTTAGTACCTCGGATGTTTCACAATTAAGAAAATATTCATTACATGGTCAATCAACAAAAACAATAATTAGCTGTAAACTGTGTGACCTAGACGGACTGTGTGTAAAGCTAAATTTAATAAAAGTGCTGTGTACATTACCTCTTCAGTTATCCACTTCTGGCTCAGAATAGCCATTGAAATTTTAAACCTAGAACCTCTGGAGAATTTCCGTTCTGTTCCAAGAATGTCCTCGGTCACGAACTGCAATGTCATGTGCATTCCTCTCCAACGGGGAGTTGTATCCACAGGTCATCCCAGTAGCATCAAAGAAAATAATAGTTAAGAAGTCGCTACCCCTTTGAATTGTTCTTAACTGTGCACTTTCGCATTCGATGGTACAGATACTTTGCTTAGCGCTCTTCCTGCCTTTTATCACACATAATAAATCCTTTATGTCTCTGTTCAAATGTGACTGCTTTCGATTTCACTTTTCTGGTTATTTTATCAGATTTTATTCCATATCGACTCCGGCACTTCACAACAGGTTGTGCAGGGTTAAGAGCAATCATAAAACATGCACATTGGATGGAACAATGGAAGATGTTCTTTAATAGAATGTAATATTTGATCATAATATATGTTGTTTTGTGATTTGAGCCTTTGAGGGCTGTTTTTAAGGGTGCTTAGGTAACTTTGTTTTACCGGCGTTTTCAATTTGTGTGGTTTCTTGTGTGGGGCATGCTTCTCGTGTTTTGAATATATTTAGACACTTTTCAACTGAACATTACATCTTACTAGACTTCGAAGGTTTGTTAAATTTCAACCCAATAATTTAACAGTCTATAAATTCTTAGGGTCAGCCAAACTACCTTGGACTTTTAGGCAAGATGTCGAATTTAGATAATTTAGACGACGTAAGAACGAAAGCCTTAGAAATAATTGGAACATATGGTGATGAGTTGTTTAACCTGGAGGACTGTGAAAGAATATACCAACAACTCTTACAAAAGAAGGAGACTCTTGAAACAGAGGTTCAACGTTGCTATTATCTTAAAGAAAAGGTGATACCTTTTGCTTTTTAGTTAATCTCAGATCATGTGTTTAAAGAAGCCAAGGATTTTATTAAGAGATCTGAAGGTCTAATCATGGAGACGAGGAGTGTGATCGAAAAAACTCAGAAGGAACTGGACGATGCCAATAAAGTCAAAAAGATACTTCGGGAACATCTCTCTAGACTCATTTCTTCACAGTGTACTGTACAGTATATGAAAGTCATTGAGTATATTAATAATTTAAGGTAGATAATTGTTAATTCACTACATAAACCCAATCTAAAATCATAAAATTAGGAAATCGTGATGTTAACAATGTTGAAAATAATGTAGGAAAACAATTTTATTGAACGTCTGTTAGGATTCCTGTTTATAAGCAGCATCAAAGCTGCTTGTAGCATGTAGCAAAGCTGTATGTAGCTAAGTTGCTATGTTATATGGAATACAGTTGCACAGATTATTTTATGGTTCATTAGAAATACATTAATAGGCTTGGTTTCATTGATGAATACTTCCACTCTTGTGTCTATTTATTTTTAGTGATAAATTGGAAAACGAAGTGAGGAAAGGAGATGATGAGAAATGTGTGACCTTATTTGCCAATCTTACTGAAATCAGCAGGAACCTGATAGGTTTTCGAGGCTTACATCTGAAAAAATACCTTAAGGACACTATTTACCACTGGCATGGAATATTAAAAAAAATCTTTGCTAAGTAAGTTCATAATCTAAAACCAGTCATTTATTTCTTTCCACTTACCATTCAATATTACAGTTTCAATGTGTTTTTTACATACCTTGCATTATCTATATGAGTATGTCTTTTGTGCTTTCAGAAAATTCGACGAGATTTTAAAATCCATCAAATGGCCTTTCATAAGCACCAATTTTTCTTTGGTGGTCCCTTTGCCTACGCAAGTTCAAAAGTTACAGATAATTTCTGAATATCTCTTGCAAATCGAGATCCCTACTGAAATCACTGATCCCATTACCAAACCAGCTCTTTTGGTGGACTTTCCACCTTTAAGTCTGCCAATAGAGTTTCTGGTGCAACCGTTAAGGAAAAGGTTCAATTATCATTTCTATGGCGCAAGACAGACAAATAGAGTCGACAAACCAGAATGGTAATAATACCATTATTGAAAGTTTCATGCAAAGTATTGGTGTATGATGGTTTTAGGTATTTCACTCAGATCTTGACTTGGGTTAGAGACCATAAAGATTTCATAGAGAAATACATTCAGCCGGTGGTGGAGAAGATGGGACTTCACCATATTGATGCAAAGGTAAACTCTATTTAAAATTTATTATCAGTTTCTTTATCAGCAATTTTTATTTTAAAATAAATGAATTGCCAATTGGAGAGTCTTCATTCTGTAATAATGTAACATGTTGCATACTTATTCCAAAATTTTCCTAGTTGGAGTTTGTCAGAGGGCTGGTAGAAATCGCTGTGGAGAAACTGGACTCGGAATTACCGAATTTACAGTATGACGATTTCATATTTTCTCATGCGATAGACGAGGCGCTCAGCTTCAATAAGGAGCTTAGAGACACTTACGATTATCCCCGTAAAGAGCCAAATATACTGACTGTGCTTACTCAGGGGCAAGTGTTCATGAAATGGCTGTCAATGGAGAAAAAGTGTAAGTCGATATGTGAGCCACAACTATAGCAGCTTACTAATTAATTATATCTCATATGAAATGGTAAATATATCTTTAGTTGCTTTCCATTTTTCAGTTGCTATGAAGAAGATGGATGGCATGTTCCCCCCGAACAGCCCGGAGGCTTTCGAACCACTACCCGGTGGCGACATGGAGGATATGAAAGTTACTACTTGTGCTGATGCTTTTGTAACTTTAGTAAATACAATAACTGAAAGATATGAAGCATTACCTCAGCCAGGGCACAAGTTACAGTTCTTGGATTTACAACTGGAACTCTTGGACGATTTCCGTGTTAGATTGTTGCAGTTAGTCAATGCTGAAGAAGGGAACATTGTTGAATCTAAAGTCCCAGCTATTGTTAATAGTGTTTTCTATGTGGAGAATGTGTTGGTTGATTGGGGAGCGATGCTGGTAAGTACACAATTAAAGAAGTTGCAAAATGGGTAGAAGTAAAGTAATTACATAATAAATATATACTTAATCAAGTCATGTCACATTGAAGGTTTCTTATAAATTGCAAACAGGTTATTTTGCTTTTTTATTCATGCAACACATGAACAAATTTCTTTTTCTAGCACTATATGTACCTGCATTATTACAAGGAACAGTTGGACACGGCAGAAAAATTTGCAAACTCATTTCCGATAGATGACGACGGCCTTCTGTCAGATCATGATAACAACACAGTATTCACCGAGACCTTATCACTATATACGCGCATGAGAAAGGACCTTCTGTGTAATATAGCAGAGACTGTTATGGCTGAGGTGAAGAAGCAGAGTAGAGAATATCGCCAGGAAAGGTATTATAACTTCCAGCAGTGAATGAAGGAAGAAAAATTGTTTGATTGATACAAACTAAAATTCATCGTCAGTTTGAAAAAATAACAACAGAAATTTTTTAGGTGGTTCATGATGAGAGCCCCAAAAGAGCTCAATAGCTGTTCTCTAACCCCCTCAGCGTGTCCGATGTTTGAAACTCTATCGAAACGTCTCTATCAGCTGAACAAAAGCCTACAGAAAAAGCTCTTTACATTTGTTTGGCGGTTCGTAGCCCAACAACTTGATTCATATCTGTTTGAAAATCTGGTGATGGATAACAGATTCAACGAGTCAGGGGCTCTTCAGTTAAAATATGACGTGACGAGGAACCTCATTCCCCTGTTCGCACAGTTCAGCGAGAAGCCGCAAAATTATTTCACAGAGTTAGTAATATGATTGATATTAACAAAACTGTCATATTTAGAGTAGAATTATAATTTCTGTACATATATTGGCTATTTCAAATAATACAAAATTTATTATTTTTTAGGCTTATTGAAGCATGTATCCTCCTGAATGTCGGCAAAGGTACTGCGATGATTCTAGCTCTAGAGGAGGCAGAAGATATGGACGAAATGCGAAGAAATGCTCTGAAAGATATCGGAGTGACTAACTTGACGTTGACGATGGCAGCTAAGATACTGCGTCAACGGATGGACATTTCTGGAAAAATGTCTGATCAGGTTAATAACTTGAGTTGAATTGTAAACGACTGTGATGATAATATTATTTTTTCTGTTATTCTTATGTATAAGACTATTTTTTGATAAATAAACGACATGTTGCTTTTGAACTACTTTTATTCACTACCTTATATGATAACAATCGATTAACTTTAGAGATTTTGATAGACTTTGCTATTCATAACGTTACATTTATCTTCAATAAAGTTTAAAAGTTAACTACTTTAAATTGTCATTTAAACTACAGAAGGTAACCGTGGTGCATAGCGGAGGTCGTCAACAATGAGTGGTCCGTAGATCGATTTTTTATTGTACTTTTTTCATGTGAAGTGTATTCACAACATTCTGGAATCTGCAAAAGTATAAATAATTTACATTAGTACAGATAGAAAGTCTCCGATGTACAGGCACAGTTCTGTAAGCCTTCTTTCTTGAAAAAATTACTGAAATGAAATGAGAAGATAGAAGGCCCACAAAATAACATTTCACATATTTAGATCGTCAAGTCCTCACCTAAATTTGCTCCTTTTTGAATCCACGAAGATTTGCCCAATCAGGTACATTGCCAAGATAATCTTGACGGTGTTAGCCCATACCTCAGTATGAGAGAACTTTTCAGCTTCAAATACGGGCAGAGCCCTGGAAGACAAAGATTCTTTCAAGAACCGATCCCTCGAGAACTCATCTTTCTCCGATCTTTCGACGGTTTGCGTGTCACGTTCCCGCCTTAATTCCGAAGTCCTGAAGTTCCTTACGGGCCCCTCTTTCTGGGAACGTGCTGAAGTCCTGGAGGCCTCACGTTCCTGCAGTGTATTTAGCCTGAAAGTGGCGTCTGAAAGTTTCACGCCGCTTTCACGCAAATTTCTGATGTCAAAACGTTTGGAAACCTCTTCTAGACTTCGTCCAGAATCTGAATTCCGCCTGGAGAGTTCAGACAAACGTTCCTGGCTCCGTTCCCTTCGTTCTGACAGGAGCGAGATCCTCCTCAGTCTCCTGGACGTTTCATCTGATTGTCGTTTGAGTTGTGAAGCTCTCATGGGCTCAGCCCGGTCGAATGTGACTTCATTTATGATGTCGACAAGACGGGAAACTCCTTCAACACGCTCACGGCGATCAGCCCGTAGGACTGGAGGTTCTGAATGCCTCCTGGATGCAGTTCGATCGATTGAAAGACGGTTCTTGATGTTATTAAGTCGCCGGGATGTTTCTTCAGAGCTTTCCATGTTCCTTTCTCTTCGTTCAGTACGTTCATGGCGCTCGGACCGTAGGTTATCTGCATTAACTCGAGGTTCAGCGCCTTTTCTGGACAGTGGAAGGTAGTTTCTGCTGTTACGGCGCATTGAAAGGTCGTTTGAGCGTTCCCTTCGCTCGAAACGTGCCTGGCGTTTGAATCGAAGTACGTTTGACGTTGTTCTAAGTTCCGATACCCTTCGGGATAGAGTTCGGCCGAATCGGCTACGGTTTCTGATGGTGAGGCGCCTGGAGTCGTCGTCGGATCGTTCCCCATCCCTTACCGAATCTGAGCCAACGTTGCTTCTGATGTTTTGACGTCTGGAATCGTCATCTGAACGTTCTCTTCGCTCAGAACGATCTTGGCGGAGGAAATTTGGCAAGGTACGAGCTTCTGAGGCCTGTCGATCGAATCGAATGTCGTTCGTGTTGGAAAGACGCCCGGAGTTTTCCACTGAGCGGTCATTTCGCTCAGAACGGTCTTGGCGAAGAATGTTTGATAAGGTTCGAGGTTCTGAAGCCTGTCGATTCAATCGAATGTCGTTCCTAATGTTAAAACGTCTGGAGCGCTCACCTGAGCGTTCTTTTCGCTCAAGACGTGCCTGGCGCCTGGAGTTTTCGTCGCTTTGCTCAGAACGTTCTCCACGCACGATATTTGCTCGAGATTCTGAAACTTGCTTGGTTGGGGTTCGACCGGAAGGAATGTCGTTCAATCGCCTGGAGTTTTCATTGCGGTGTTCTCTTTGCTCAGAACGTTCTTGACGCAGGATATTCGTTATGGTTCGAGGTTCAGAGACTTGCTTTCTATCGAATCGAATGTCATTCCTGGTATTGAGACGTCTATTGGTGCTTTCGCCCGAACGTTCCCTTTGCTCAGAACGTTCCTGACGTTCGGATCGAAGGGTGCCGATAGTTGCAGATTCTGATGGTCCTACAGTAAGGGTTCGGTCGAATCTAACGTCGTTTCTGTCGTTGAGGCGCCTGGAACTTTCGCTTGAACGATGTCGTAAGGGTGCTGAGGTTCTGATGGATAGCGTTTCACGCCTGGAGGCATCTTTTTGCTCGAGCCGAAGTACGTCCTCCCTATTTCTGAGCTCTGAGTTTCTCCTGGTTTCATCGAACAGTCGTCTGGAGTCTCGACGTTTCATGGATTCGGGATTATTAATTGAGCGTCTTTCCAGAGGAGTTTCGCGCCTGGCGGAGTCACTTCCAGACTTCCGGTCGAGCGGTCCCGTCCGGAAACTCCTCCGATCGAACAGGTTGTCGAGGACGCTGTCGCTGTCCCCTTCGGTGATCCTTCTGGCGATGTTCCTGTCGAGAATGTTCTTGGCGTGAGCCTGCCTGCGTTCCTGGTCGAGGAACGTCTCCCCTTTTTTATCCGGTGATTCAGAGGTGAATGCATTTACGGCTGCAATCGAACAAAGTAAAAATATGACGAACGGCTTACCGGTTTTCTTCTTAGACTGTGTCATTGTTAGGGAGGCGGATGGAAAGGAACGAAAAATTAGGAGGATCTCTGTCACTCCTTCGGTGCTGGCTTGTATGGTATTTGCTGGATATACGTTGCTCGTAGAGTTGTTGTTCTTCGGGAGTCGCTGGTGTTTCTGGTGCCTATCCCGAGGGTCCTGTCAGTATTTATACCCTGGTGGTGTCAATTTCGCGGCCGGTTGGGCTTTAAAGGAGTTCCAGAAGCAATTTGCGACTAACTGAGTGTGGGGTAATTCGATTTTCCACGTTTAATAGGAAGCAGTTGCACACTCCGGACAAGTTGGATACACTGAAAAATATTCAAAACGTTAAAAAGTTACACAGTTACAGTTAATGTAACATAATACAAGTAATATCAATCGCAATATTTTGTTAAATTAACGCATCATTTTTAAACAATGATAGTGCTTTGAATATCTGGTTTTTAAAATATTTCCAAAATGTTTTTCTAAATAATAATTAGATTCGTTTAACATTACAATTACATGCATCCTATTTTTGGCGTTAAATTTAACTTGTTTTTATGTCTACTTTCACGTAATATCACTTGAATAGAGGAATTCGATTACTTCCACCGAAACTATTCGTTATTTTCCAATTTTAAACCGTTATCAGCACCCTTCCACTCTAGAAGGATAATAAGGTCGTAATGGAAGCGCTCCCACGTCTTCCCATTTCGTTAGATTGGAGACTAATGGAAATTCTCCTGGAACATATGGGCACCTCACGATATATAAGATACATTGTAATGAACTACCCGCTTATCTCGGTTGGCCAAAGGGGATGAATATTGGTGGGTGTTACACAGCGAAGTGAGAGATTTTTGTAGTCGAAAAAGAACTCTTATTAGGATTAATTGTATGAATAAATTCGTATGTGCTAGCTGATTTTTGATTTTTTGATAATGGTATCATTTGGTATCAGAAATGAAAGAGTTTTCTATTTGGATATTAATGTGGTTTACCCTTCACAAAGTACGTAAAGAGCTCTTTCCGAAGGGATAGCTTACGCCACTTCTGCGTGATTTCCAGGGATTCGAGTAGAAGCAATTAGAAACTTTGGACTCTGCAAGGGTGTGGCTCTAAAAAATTCAGAAACCCTAATTTCAGTTATCGAGGGGGTGGAAAATCGGGTGAATTTTATTGTTATGCAACAGTTACTAGATAGCTAGAAACTGGAGGAATGGCAGGGTTCTAGATTGGTCACCCAAGTAATATCTAATTATCCCAAATTTCTCTTTCTGAGGGTGTGAGAGGTGTTAATTACATCCTTTCCATTGTTCAAAAAAATAAGATAATTCGTGAATAAATGCATAAAAATTGGAAAGGAAAACTCGTGGTTAATGTAGCCTCCCAACCATCTGTCGAGAATGTGAGTGATCTTTTGAAGATCTCGAGGGGGGTCTTTATTACCGCCCGTCTCGAAAAAGTAAAAGTTCCGTTTCCCTCTCGTCTATTATTTAACATAATAATAGCCCATCATTCTAAACGAATCATTATTTCTTGCACAATATGCATAAGTCGCACCTGGTTAAGTGTCCGCAGTACGTGGAGGAAGAGGAGAAGGAGGAGGAGGAGGAGGAGGTGAAGAAAAAATAAATAATAATAATGAGATGATGGTTTCCGATAAACTTGGCCGCCAGAGGATCGGTTATTTCACTTTTTTCAGAAGTAGGTCACGTGATGAAAGTGAGATGCGCCCGGGCCAAGGCGACTCTGATAACGTTAATAATGGAAAAACAAAAAGTTATAAAAGTATGCGGGACAATGACATAATAACTTATCTCTTATTGGGGGCGCCTTTTAGCAGCCTTATCAACGATCGTTACAGGGGCGGAATTTAATAATACCTACCTCCTTGGTACTATTATAATATAGAACCAATTATGTTCAGTTACAAATTTATAAGTAGATAGCCCCAATTTAGTCCCCATTTTATTTTGTATGTATTCTACATAATGCGCAGAAACCTTTGCAAGTAATTGAGGTCATTATAGGACTTTTTAAAGGACTGTCAGTGAACATCCCTTTCAGTAGCTGTAATTTTGCAGGAAATTGGTCGTTGTGATGTTGATGGGTGTCCCGATTATTTTGTTTGTGCATATTTGCATTTAGCATATTTTCAGGATATGTGTCGAAAAAGTCGCAATTCCGTGGGGATGCAGCGCAGTTAATTCCTTGTCTTCCAGCTCAGACGGTAAACGTGATCCCTCCTGCATTCGTAAATGCATTCTAAAATTTCCCATTCGGTCCTGTCGCAGAGGCGCACACCTCCTTTCGTGAACATGAACTTAAATTCCGCATTTATTACGACACGAAAAAATTTTCATATTATCGCCCGACATTGAAACGTCTGTCTCTCTCTGGTCTGGTAGTGGTAGAGCACCAGAAGCATAAAAGATTTGAGATGGTCCGGGTCCGCCGAATTGTCGCGACATGCTGCTGCTCCTCCTCTGCCTCGCCTCCTTCTGCTGGTCCGCCCGCGGAAGCGGCGGCCACCCGAAGTTCCCTCGGGCTCCGCAGCCGTCGTGCTCCCGCGGGATCCCGTGGGGCGGCCCCGGCCGGACGGCGAGAGTCGTCGGCGGCGAAGTGCCGCCCTCGGGGGCGGTCCCCTGGCAGATCGAGCTCAGGAACGGCGACGGGGGCCACCACTGCGGCGGAGTCCTCATCGGGAGGAGGCTCGTCCTCTCTGCCGCTCATTGCTACGACGAGGGGCTCAGGGCAGTCGCCGCCGCGGGTCAGTACACAAATGCCATTTAAGGCGAAATGGTATACAATTATTTTATGTTTTCTTTTCCATTCAGGTTCGCCTTCCAATGAACAAATCCTGAAGATAGAACGTTTCATCCCACATCCGGACTTCAGCAAGCTCGGTCCCTACTCGCACGACCTCTCGTTCCTCCTTGTTTCTGAGCCAGGTTTCGACACTTCAGAGCTGGTGAGACCCGCCTGTCTACCCGAGGAGGACCCCACGCCGGGCGCCTGGTGCGAGGTATCGGGCTGGGGTGCTGACGACCCCAACAACATCGATCAGGCGTCTTCGGTGCTCAGAACTGCTGCGGTTAGCGTCATCTCTATGGAGACATGCAGGTAAGGTCTCATATACAAACCATCTGACTTTAACCGTTCAGTGAAGAGAGATTAAAAGCCACAATCGCCATTAAAATCGTGCCTTGAATGTGTAGATTTCTGCTACCATTATCGGCCACCTCTTATCACCCATCCTTCTTCACCATGAAGCTTCTTGCTTTTAAGGACACGCGGTTTTAAGGACGGTTGCTTACCTTGAAGCTCCGTTCAATCAACGGAACTGACCAAAACTTGCTTAGAATCTCTTTCAAATCATAGCAAACGTGAGCCATGTAAACTATGATTTTATTATGCTTCAATCGTATGTCTGTATGTCCGTCACGAGATTCTCAAAGTGTGAACCCTCATATATTTTCATATTTCCATTTTTAGCTAAATTGTCTCGTATGAAATGAATATATAAATCAATAAACTACTTCTATTTACATTTTTTTAACAATAGGAACAGGACAGTGTACGGTGGCGGTGAGCAGCAGATACTGGACTCGATGATGTGCGCCGGGCGGCTCGGGGGCGGCGTCGACTCCTGCAGGGGCGACTCCGGGGGTCCGCTGATGTGCGAGAGGGGGGACAGGTTCGAGCTGGTCGGCATCGTCTCCTGGGGCGAGGGATGCGCCCAGAAAGGAAAACCGGGCGTCTACACGAGGGTGTCGAGTTTCCTCCACTGGATCAAGAAAAACATGCGCGAATCCGGAGAGGAGTTTGAAGTATAAGCCGAGGTTATGCTTAGTTGGTGTATCCATTACCGTTTGTTTAAGTTACCTTATCAGTATTAAAATTTTGTGTTATGTCTGTAGGCTTTAAAAAATATAATACGGAGTGTTGAATGTTGTTTTACTTAATTGTTGAGAATTTGCTCATCACTGTCTATCATTCTGTTAAATAACGACATCAATTTCTAGTCAGATTTGTTGTTACTAATTGTAACAATAATTTTCAATCACACTGTATATCATACCTTAACATTATGTAATGTTAGTTGCCTACATATTGGAGCCGTGACAAGAGTGATTCTTAAAAAATGACTACTTGTCAAAATTTGTATACAAACACATGATTTTCGTTTTACATTGGGAACGATGTTTTTGCTTCTACCAACGAAACTTAATAACCATAAACTCAAGGTTTAATGGGCGCAGGTAGAATTAACTTCGAATATGTCAGATCAGGATGAGTGCTCACAGCAAGCTTAACAAGAACAAGGATATGTGGTTCTACAGTGATCTCTTCCCGCCTTTCAGCCTTACGGGATTAGTGGGAGCTGTGGTAATCTGCGTTTTGAGTTATTACTTAGTGAAGCGCTTGAACGGCGATGGGAACGTGCCGGTCAGGGACTCCACCAAGAACCACAGCTGGACCTCCTTAAAAATATCATCTAAAGTAAGTGAAATAGCTAATTACAGATTTTGTTTTAAGTCATAGCCTGTTTCGTTTACTTCTCCAGGCTTGGTACTGTTCGATTTGTGAGTCTCTATTACTAAATGGTATCGGGGCGTATTGCGACTGTTGTGGGGTCTGCGCTGATCCGGAATGCATCAAGAAGGCTAATCTGAGGTTACGTTGTAAGAGCATCACTAGCAGCGATGAGAACCATGTACATCATTGGGTTAAAGGTAACCCAGGTGTCAATTTAGATTGAATTGAATATAAGTAGTAGCTTATAGGACAATAGAGACTATTGTATTGTCCGATCAAAAACCTCATTGCTTGAGTTGAGATTCTACACATTTGCATTCAACAATTTTTCAAAAGAATTTGCACCAATTTCATAGGCGACAACATTTTTAGGAAACCTCCCTTTAGGAGCAATCTGCGTGGTGTGCAGTGAGGACTGCTCGATGGAACCAGGACTGGTCGATTTCCGGTGTTGTTGGTGCCAGAGGAACGTTCACACTTATTGCCTTAACAAAGTGGACAAGGTGAATAGCATGTACAGAAAGTTTTGATTTAACTTAATAAAATCATGTAGTAGTCGGTTCCAGATTGTCACTCTATTATTTATTTCTTAGTTGAGGTAATCGCACTGTATTATTTCAGCTGTGCGATTTTGGCATTTACAAGAACATGATCGTGCCACCATGGTGCGTTCAAGTCGCTAGAAGGAAGGGAACGTTACGTAAGCATTTATTACTCAGGGATGTGAAAGATCCTGGTTGGACCGATTGGGCACCCTTAGTTGTTGTTGGTAAATACATTTATTGTTTAATTAACCACCAATACCTTAACTTGAAATTAAGAAATTAAAACCAAATCACGTCTTAAGTAACACTGAAACATAAATTTTGGTCAATTTTAGTTAACAAAAAGTCTGGGAGTAGCGATGGAGGAGTGATCATCTCCGAATTCAGAAAATACTTGAACCCTGTTCAGGTGATAGATTTGAGCCAGAGGAAACCCCCAGCGGCCCTCCAATGGTGCGTGTTGGTGGCTCCAAAAATTGTAAGAATATTGGTTGCTGGAGGTGATGGGACAATTTCTTGGATGTTGACCTCTTCCTACAAATTCGATTTAGATGTAAGGATTTTCTTTAATTTACTTTTGGAAAATTAAGTACTATTCCTTTATAGCCTGAGCCACTTTTGGCGATCATTCCATTGGGCACAGGTAATGATCTGTCTAGAGTATTGGGTTGGGGTAAGGAGAACCCACCGGACTTCCAGGTCGATGAAGTATTAAAGAATGTACAAGAAGCAAGAGCCTCAGAGTTGGATAGGTATAATGATTAATATGTTTGTCTTGCAATTAAATTTTGTGATATAAAACAATCAACATGTCCTTTTATCTTTCTGCTCTTTTTTACAGGTGGAAAGTGGAGGTGACAATGAGTAGACATCTGGGGTTGAAATTACCAAGTAAAACTTACTTTATGTACAATTATGTCAGTATTGGAGTAGACGCACAGGTCGCTTTGGATTTTCATAAGACAAGGGACAGTGTGTTTTATGTTTATGGTAGTCGACTGTTCAATAAGGTAAAGCAGACTTTCCTCGCTTCTTTTCTAGCTTAGCTAGAAAGCTCTAGAAAGCTACTTTCCTAGCTTAAGTGTATACCATACTTATTATTAACTACTAACGCTTATCATGTGTTTACTTACAATTTTCTTCCACTTTCAGCTATTGTACTTATGTTTTGGCACACAGCAAGTTGTAACGTCGGACTGTAAGAACCTGGAACAGAGATTGGAACTGTATTTGGATGGAAATCTAATTGATCTTCCAGAGCTAGAATCTATTGTTATCTTAAACATATCATCTTGGGGAGCGGGTGTCAACCTGTGGGGTAACAAATGAGAATCTATTAATTTTCATACTATGATTAAAACATATCTTGTATTGCAGGGATGAGTGCAGACTCTAACACTAAGCTGACTCAATCTTACCATGATGGAATCTTGGAAGTAGTTGGAATCTATTCATCTTTTCACATGGCGCAGTTGCAGGTCGGATTATCATCCCCGTTGCGATTAGGACAGGCCAAAATGATTGAGGTGCTTTAATTCACTCTTACTTTAATAAGGGAAATTTTCATGTTCTCATTATGTATGTACAGATCCATTTGAAGGACAAGGCGCCCATTCAAGTGGACGGGGAGCCTTGGGAACAACACCCAGGAAAACTGAAGATTTCTTTCATCAACAGGTGTCCTGTTCTAATTAATCAGAATAAATCTTCCTAAATCATTGAGATTTTAACCAGCCAATTACATAGATATTATCCCAGTACATTTCTCTTATCGGATAATACGAAAGCCATCGAATAACTTTCTTCAGTGTTCGTTTTTTAGATAAGCGATATATATATATATATATATTTTATGTGAAATAGTTTATTATGTGCGTTTAAAATACATCTTTAACTTGGAATGTATGTGTATGTGTATTCGTGCCTTTTGGGTAATGTGAAATGTTCGTCATAATAAAAAAAATATATATGTAAATCAACTCTTCTTTGGGGGTTGTTTCGTATTTGTATTTTGAGGCTCTTCCGGGAAGTAGCCGAAATTCAGTCTCAACTGCTCGTAGAAGATGAATACGAGGATATTCATCGGTATGATGCGTGTCGCCGAGGGTACCACCCCCTTGTAGAATCCAGTGGGGCCCGATTGAGCTGTGAACACTATTAGTTGCCACATGGTACGGAATTCGCCAGGTTTCGAGTTCATTTTTCTCGTCTTTATCACGTCGATCGGTTGAGTCAGGAAAATGCAAATTATGCCCTATAACATTCAGTTTTTGATTAGATGAACTAGGAGAATGAGAAATTAACCTATTCGTTTTATGAGCTTTTATTGCTGAAAGATAAATGTATTTTAGACAGATAACAGAACACAGTTTTGAAACAGAAGAATGAATGAACTGATCCAACAAATATGTATAATTATTGTTTATAAAAATATATTATATGTATGTCATTGTTTCATAAGTATATACATTTGTTTATTTTAAAAAGTATTCCTCATTTAAGGCTTGTCCGTAGCTCACAAAGCTCGGGTGTAACTTCTTGTTACCTGCACAAGAGTGACACAAACAAAACAACACAAAGTGAAAACTGATTTGTTAATCATATAATAGGTCTATTCAATTATATCCGAGTTTTGTGAATACAGCCATTAGTTTATCGTTCCAAACTATTCCAATTATATAAACCACAGAAGCCCTTCGGATTCCTGCTTTTGAAGACGTGACAAACCAAACACAAATTATATAAAAATAAATCATTTCCTAAAAATACTGACATTCCATTATTGTAAATCAACTCAACCACAGGCCACTACACCACATTTCATTGCTTAAAATTACTGCACGATCACCCTATAAGATTGACTAAACACGGTACTCTTAACTCTTATCCCAACAATAACAACAATAACAGGAACAATGAAAACATAAGATATCACAAAATAAAATAAATTTATCGCTAGCTGTATTGCACCCACGCCTCTACATTGGTTTATTCATCGGGAAGAAACCGAAATTTAACCGGAGCTGTTCCAAGAAGACAAATGTGAGTATGGTCTGCGGCGCCAACCTAACGAACGCAGGAATGTACCCCTTGAAGAAACCGAGAGGACCTAATTTTGCCGTATACACGACTATCGCCCATAGATTTTTGAACTCGCCAGGTCTCGAGTTCATTGCTCTAGTTTTCAATACGTCGAGGGGTTGTGTTAAGGATGTCGCTATAGCGCCCTAGAAGAAAATAGAAGTGAAACTTGGGAGCAGGGAAAGAGAAGTGAGGTTAATCTGTAAAGACAGTTGAATTGGGTAGCAAAGTTATAGAATGGCGAGGTCTTTCCGACTTGTGTGAGAAAAATCGAACCGAGCCAAGTAATGGGTGCTGCACTCAGTCATTGGATCAATTACTTAACTTCATTCACGTTAAAACGTGGTTTAATAGTGTTTTGCAGTAAATGCTTGAGACCTGCCGATTTCTACAACTTTCCCATAATTCAGTCACTAGAATTAGTGACCTCGGTTCAAGCTAGTTAGGCTGCAACTTACGGCAGTTAAACTGGAAAGAAAATGTGTCCCCAAGTTATCCGAAAAGAACCCGGACCGTAGCAACATCATTTTGATCTGGTCATAGAAAGACAATTGCCCTATGGTCATCAATACTGCCCTGGTGGAAGCCGTCGAGGCCCCAGAGAAGAGCCTCACAAGGCCCTCTTCTTGGTACACCCGGATGAGCCCGTCTATCGCATGTTTGTAGCTGGAAAATGGATATAATTGCAACACAACGAAATCGTTGGCACGTTCTTTTACTTTCTCCGTTTTTCTAGCGGCAGTTTTATGTCGTTCTGCATCCGTACGTTGACCATGTCGGCGGGCGTCCCGACGAAGCCCCCGCACAACCCTGCGAGGCCCGCGATGCCAACCTTCACGTAAAAAGCGTCCGATTTGGTGTTCTGCTTGGCCACTTCGTATATGCCGAATCTGGTCGTTGAGTAGGTAAGTTGACGGAGGAGGGAGGCCGTCAGACCAGAGTATAAGGCTAACACACCTATAAAAGAGATGACAAAGTTTTGGTATGAATGACCGGTTTCTGCCACCGAAAACACTTACTGAAAAGTCTATTAAGCAAAACAGACATACACAAAAACAACTGTCCAAAAATTAAATCACTGAAAGAAAAATTTAAAGAACAAACTTACAGATCGCATTAGGAGTCATAATAGAGACAATAATAAAGCTGGAATGAAGTTTTGCAGGACATGTGGCAAGACTCCAGGATAACTGATGAATTAAACAGCTTCTGAGGTGGAAGCCACGTACAGATAGAAGCAGCAGAAGACTAGCAGATGGAGAGACAAAGTCAAAACAGTTTCCAAATAGTGGACGCATAGTGGTGGATGTGACTGGCCCAATATCGGACTTCTTGGAAACGTTTAGAAGAAACTGATGCCCCGCAGTGGGCCTCAGTATGCACTGGAGGAAGGAAGGAAGAAAGATTTTACTTCGAATTAATTGATACTAGAGAATTTCTTCTGTTAGCCCATTTTAGTTTTGTATATGAGATCATTTATCTACCTATGTGGCTGTACATGTTTGCTTGTATTAATAGAAAAAGCTTCCAACGTGCATATTAAATCTTGGCATTCAAATTTTTAATTAAAAGTTAAACAACCCGGTACGAATCTCATTAAAACTATAATAAGCATACGAATCAAATTACAGTAAGTACATAATCCAATAACATCAAGGCCTTTTAACGAAACTGTATTGTAATGAATCCTTATTGAAATCCACAATAAAATAAGTCAATTTGAAAATGGTGTATCTATTTAAAGGAACGTTGGTTAACAAGAAAATTATAGTTTTACGAGATTACACATTTTATTAAAGTTACTCCAAGAAATAATCTGGTTTTTTAATAACGCAATCAATAAATTTATCCCTTTTCTTCCTGAAATCAAAATGTAATCCTGAATAATTATGATTTGCAACACTTTTTAATGGCTTGCTGCCAAAGTAATAATTTCTAATTTATGTGTACAAAAGTGATTAGCCTGAATGACCTTTAGTTATCTATTGGAGGACTATGAGTGATAAAATTTTATGTACATCCTTATTAACTTTTACATTATCATATGGGGAGAATTAGTGTAGAAGGTCATTACGGGGCAGTTTGTTTTATACATACAAACTTATATACAGAATTGGACAAGTACTGAATAATTAAAGCAACGCAATACCTATTGCTTTTAGCTCTTCAGCTTCGGAACTCTCCCCATTAACTTTCCCATCCTCAGTTCTTACCCTGTCTCTTAACGATCAACTTGGTCATCTCAACGAGACCGATTTTCCCTTCCTGTTGCGTTTGCAAGTGCACCTTCAGCAGGTCCAAGGGGTGGGTGCAGCAGGCGGCCCCGGCGGACGCGAGGCCCCCGAAGTACCACCTCGACAACTTCTCCTCCCTCCGCATCATAAAGCAGTGTCGTTACTGAAAGAATATTCACTCCTATTTTACGATTATTATGTAAGTTCGACACATGCACGACGCTGATAATAACTGTACAGAATCCGGTAAATAACTGGAGTATTTTTATCCGTGAATCGTGAGATATGTAATATGGGAATTGGGTATGAATTTGATTTTTTTTTCGTTTCGGATAGTTTGGAGTTGCAACGTTCAATCGGTGGGACGGGTGGAATTGTGAATACTGATTTCGTTATCAACTAGAGTTATTGGTATTATTCGAGGGAACCCTATATTGACTGATAAACGGCCAAGGTCGGTACGTTTTGAATTTGGCGCCGATGCACAAAGAAACGTCAAACGCTTCTCGATTGCATTTTGTAGGTTATAATATGTAAAAATAGTTTTAAAACGTGTTTTCGTATGTAAGTGATGGATTATTGACTGTAATTACCTTTACTTCATGTTTGATTGGAGCGAATCCGTTGTTTCTCAACACGGTAAGTCAGCTCTTACGTACATTGATCGGTAATACGGATTGGCGATGGTCATTCCTTATTGCAAACTAAATAACGTGGTGGAAGAATCAAGGTGAAAACCACCGTATTGGGTGTTGAACTAGAAACCCGTTACAGACTGTAAAACTGTTAACATCGTTACCTTGACCCGGTGTGAAGGCAATCAATCCTGAACGGGGAAGAGCCAAGTGTCGCTTTAACGTCGGAAGTGCCTCGATAAGCAACTGGGGGCGATGACGCGTTCATGTGCCATTCTCGTGGTCCTTAAACCGTCTTGACGTCCGATCGGAAATCAGACACTTTTAATGCGAACGTCAAAAAATATTTTTCCACTCTTGCGCGATGTCGCGGCTGCGTTTTGTCACGCTGTCCCAAACCAATATACTGATAAGTGTTTATTTACAATTGGAGTAGTCTTTGGACGATCGAGAGCACGAAAGTGGCATGGGGGACGTCAGTTTTAAACAAATATTTCATATACTTTTGATTGTATCATGTCATCTCAGGCTATGATTCTTGCTGATAAATAAGTAGCAAAGTGTATTTACGGTTTACTTTACATTTGCTTGATACAGGTTGATCACTGATACATTTTCCTTCCTCAGTCTTTATTGTCGGCATATGTATGCATTTTTTCAAATATCCAACCATAACAACTGAAAGTTTGACACCATCAATTCCTTTCTCTTATCAGAACGATCACATCTTGCTGTCCTTTTCAATCTCATCATTAAATTTCAACTTTCCTTGACGGTTTTGTTCTAAATTGATTAACATCCGTTTTCTGTCTTTCACAGGATTCAAATGGAGGTTCTCCTTTCGAGTCCGGTGCTGTCTGCATTACAGATCAGTGCCGGAGACAGAATTATATCAGTGCAAGAGAACCACAATGCCGATTCAAACTTCATCTTAACTCACATTATAAAGCAGACTTTGTACGAGAATAACAGAGTGTGCCTAGTAAGCTTTCATAACTCAGTCGAACATTACAACATAGTAGGGAAAAAGATCGGTTACGATCTGGTAAAAGCTGTGGAAAACAAGGAGGTTCATTTCGTGAACGTCCTCGACGATATCGTGGATGCCATCGGCGTGGAGGACGGTTATTTTCAAGAGGAAAAGGAGAGTGTAGTGAAGTACCTGTTCATAAAGATTAAGAAGGTGCTGGATGAACTCCTTGTGAATAACGAGAGGCGCGTCTACCTAATAATTGACGATCTGAGCCATCTGTCAGATCTAGCGATAGAACTCTATCATGTGATCGCATTTGTCGATTACTGTGTCGAGTTCACCAATAATGATCGGATAAATGTGGTCTTGAGCAATCATACATCTTCCAAAATCGATGAGATAATCTCTAATAACTTACATTACATTGCTGACGTACACGTAGAGGTTTCAGGCTTGAGGACGGGGAGATCTCATGAAGTTACCGGAGTGCTGAGCATAGAAAGGATGTCTCAGAAGAAGTTTTATCAGTATAAGGCTTTCGATAGAGGGATAAAGACTTTCCATCCTGGAGAGTCTATTTACCATTTGTATAAGTGAAGGGATTAATTGTTACAGTTTTATACCTATCTGATTTGTTTCATTTTTGAGTATGCAAGTTCCGAGTTATAGTAGATTTTCTACTTGGAAAAAATTAATTTTTCTCATATAAGTGAGAGGGTGTTATTGTAAGAATGTGTATTAACTGACTTGCTTTTGTTTTGTATTGGAATTTTACAAGGTACTGCTCAAAGTTATTGTTTGAAGCCTTTACCTCACTTAGCTTATTATTGATTGTTTTCTTGTTCATACTGTAGAAGGTACTGGTCTTGGTTTCGCTGTTTAATGTAATTGTTAAAAAGCACTTGTTATTTACTGTACAAAATTTCTTACTTCCTTTATTGTAGTAAAAGAAATGGTGAACAATTAAAGTGTTGCAAAGCACTTACCATACTACATTTGTTTCATTATAATAGTCACAGCCTTGTTACCATAGTATGCTTATAAATTGACAAATTCACAACCTGCGATAAAGTAGTTAATATTTCTCGGTTATTAAAAGAAAATTGATTTATCTCTTAATCGAAAGTAATTAAGCAAAGCGTTTTTCTCAATGACGACCAATTAAGGTCAGGGGTTTTATCGCCTTGATAAATAATTGGTTCGAAGGGTAATTAATTTGTAAATGTGTATCAAATATCTGTTTCCTAAATATCGACAGGAAGTAAGTAAGATAATAAAATTGTCAAAAATACGCTTTGATTAGTTACAGCACCAAAACTAAAATATTCCACAATAAGATCCAACAGTAGTATTTCAGTTTCTAAACGGTATTGTGTTTCAATTAAACCGGAGCTGAACTGCATATATAAAACAGAATCTAAAGCTTTCTACAACTTCGACGTTTCTACATCTTTCTTCTTTTTCCTGTTTTCCAGTTCCCACTGAATGTGTTCCAAGGTTTTTCCCTTGGTTTCTGGAAGAGCAAAGATTACAAAAATAACCAGAATTATAGCCATTACGGAAAAAAAGAAGAATGGTGTGTACATCCCAAAATTGTCTGACGTCCAGCTGAACAACTTGAGGACTAGCGTCACTGCAATGCTGTAAGTTATATTAGTGATGCACAATCCCATACCTTTGATGTTGGAAGCGAACAACTCGCTGGCAATGAGAGTCGGAATAGTTTGCAGCCCGATGCTATAGAATATGATGAATAATAACAGCACAACAAGCTGAATGTATTCTATGCTGCTCAGATCTATGTCTGTTTGTTTCTGGATGTACAGGTAGGCTCCTGTGCCAAATAAGGTAACAGCTGAACCCGTAGCAGATATCACTAGTAGTAGTTTCCTCCCGGACACATCGACGAGGAACAAAGAGATGATACAAACAAGGAAACAAACAATAAAATAAATAATATTGCTCAAATCTGGCGACATGAAATTTCTGCTGTTCTCAAAGATAGTCGTGCAGAAAGATAGGATGGCGTTAACTCCAACTAACTGATTTAAAAGATATAAAATCATAGATATGATAAGAGCTTTTCTGTTACTCGGTCTTAATATGAGATCTGATAGTTTCCCTCCGTTTTCTAACTCCTTTTTAACTCCCTCAGATATGCGCGATAACTCTTGTTCTACTTCTCCTTTTCCAGTGAACTTCTGAAGGCTAGCTTTGGCTTCGGCTTGTTTCCCCTTTAAGCAATAGAAGTAAGCACTGTCGGGTACCCAAGGGAGGATGAGTAACATCGGTAAACTGATAAATGCGGCGATATACGCGGCAGTTGTCATTGGCAAGATATAGAGCAGAATATTCATCAACAACATCCCACCAACTATAGTAACGGGATAAGTGCTACCCAAGAAGCCTCTTATCTCTGGATCGGATATCTCTGCTAGGTAAGATGGCGCAGCTGTGAACAGCAACCCGTCACAGACTCCAGCTATGGATCTGCCGATGAACATGAAGGTAACGTTAGGGGCTGCAGCTACCAATATCCAGGATAAGGCGAGGGGTATTATTGTCGCGCTTATGAGATGTTTCCTGCCAATGATGTTCGTAGTGAAGGCTGCTATGATGTCCCCTAACCCGGAGCCGATGGGCACGATAGAGGCCAACCAGGAAGCGACATCGTTGTCGATCCGGAAGGTGTAGTTGCCTGAGGTGAGAACGTTGAGGGAAGTCGACGTCCAGCCGTAGTGCATCCCCAAGGAGATCATCGCCAGGTTTACTAGAAATGTAAGTGAGTAATTCTGGGTTTCACATTAGAAAAGTTCATGTTGCGTAGTAAGTAGGAGGTGCAATGGTCTAGTTGTGTAGTAAGTGTAGTTGTTTGTGTTGTGTGTTGTGGTTGTTTTTGACTTTTTTTTTTGAAAAACCAAGTGCGACCAAATCCGACATAACATTAAAACTCCCTTCAGGTCGTTCCACAACACCCTGTACATTGAAAAAAGCAAAACAAGTCTGTTATTAATTTAAATTATTAGTAGTGTTCAAAACACGTTTATGAAGTTGTAAAATTCGCAATAACATCCTTTTTTATCCGTTTATTAATGTTATTTTGACAATTATTCTATCACAATATGATATTTAATTTGGAAGTCATAATTGCATGTTTCGTTGCGTTTCATTGCGAGGAAGGTTAAAATAAGTGATTTAAAATATAGAAGTATTGTTTGTCAAATATGAGCTTAAAATCCATTCATCCGGTCTCTTTAATGTCCACAGATTCCTTAAAGGAAAAAACACAACAATGCCTTTTAACGAGAAATTAAGTTGTTAATTAACAATTACTTTGAAGAATCCTTTGATAGCCTCTGGGCTAGAAATCCCAGAAATTCCTTGAACTCTCACTTGCTTCGCCTGTATTTCTTGAATTCCTAGAGCGTGAGATATCAAATATCCCAGCAGTTTATAGCTCAAAAATATTTTAATGTTTCGTTTTGAAGTAAGAATGTAATTTAACAAGTGGAAGCTTAACTATTTTCACTACAAGCCCGAAGCAACGACCTACTTTTATCGTTTATTTTTTACTTGACACGTGGATATTTAAATTGACGAGGTGTGAATGCATTTGTAAATTGCACACTCAGAAATGGAATTTTTAAACGAGCAAATAGGGCTGAACGAACCGTTTATTAAGTGATTTTGGAATTCGTGTAATAATTTGTATCATGTCAGCTTTACTTTTGCAATGTTGAAACAGAAAAATCATGGCACTATCGTATTTCGATGTCGTTTATTTAACTCACCTCCTACGGCGGCTATGAATTGGAAAATCCTCCTGTGGACGTGCGGCAGGATCATCATCGTATACTTTCACCTTCCACTGTAGAACTGAATACTTCGCGTTGGCAAGCCTCGAGTGAATGCCACTGGAATTTCGAATGCAAGTATTCGCCTCTGGAGGTTCAGACTTATTAGTATTAAGTCCGAAGATAACAATTTGTTTACGAGATCAGAATTAATGGTTTGTAAATATGAGCTTTATTTCGAGAAAAGAAAAAGGAAAATGATGGGAAAACGTATTTACCAATTTTCCTGTCGCGTGATCTTCGCCTGTGTCATTATGAAATTCCATTTTCTCGCCGTCTTGCAGTAATTGTTGATGAGTTATTGACGAAGGTTAATACCATAGGTCGACACTTAATTATAAATTTGTAATAAGAAAATATCGCGTGCTTTATGGCCAAGGGTACGTTTCACCTCTTCCCCCTTACCCTTTCTCTTTCTCGAACTGACGTGAGATAAAAATCGATCGATTTTAATATTTTATCGACGATATTTTGTCCTTATCGAAATATGAATTATTAAAACGATGATTTTAATGTTTAACCACAAACTGTCGTTTAATATATAATTGATCTCTTCGTCTTATAAATACCCTGAACAGCCGTTATATTTAGAACGCTGAAAAAGCTTTCCAGGATAAGGATCAGAACCTTGAGCTTCTGAGCGCTAAATTAATGTTAAGAGAGGGAAAATTTCGTTAGAGATACGATCTCCACCGGGGCGAGTCATTAGCATAACGATATAGAAAAATATGGAGACGATAAAACTAATGTCACTTCCTGTTGTGTTAACATTTTTTACACTTTCTTGGTGAAGGTTGAAAAAGTTGTACTTCTCTTAAGGGTTTCTTCCTTCAAGACCCAATGCTCATTTTTTATATTTAATAATAATAAAACATGTCTTAAATACAGTTTTTAAATTTTCTAGAGTATTGGTTCTATGATATGATATTAGTAAATAATATACCTAAGGACTGACACAACTGACTGACAAGAACTAAAATTCTAACATTGCAATGTTATTTTTCCTGTACTGAAAAATATGTAAAAGGAATTTGTAAAAATAGTGTTTATTGTAGTTGTGCCGGACAGTCAGCTTCAATAAATGGCGAAAGTACTCATCGTTGCAAAATTATGGTGAATACACACTCATTTCCTCCCAGCGCTGTAAAGATGACATATCACTTTAAAAAAATTTTTCGTTATACTTATAGCTGTTATCTTTTGTTAGATCTTTTACGATATTTGTTCCTATGGTATTTTTGTCCAATTGTTATAGACCTCGAATTTTAATCAGCAGAATTAATTTAATTATAGACTTGTCGATAAGTGTTGTCAACCCGAGAAGAGTGTATAAAGAAGAGTGTCCTTATGCCATGTCCTATGTCCTTATATGCGCAAATGATAATTCTAAGCATTTCATTGGTAGCTTATCCCCAAAAGGCGAGCCATTAACCCCTTGGCAACTCCAACAAAGGGACGTTAAAGGAAAATTTCAACTCATGCCCCTTACTTATCAGGTTAACGGCACACAGTTTCTACGCCGAGCCATCAATTCTTTTACCCTCTCTCGCCCTACTTAAGCTCCTCATTAACGAAGAATTAATTAAACGACTCCACTTCCCGTACGATCGGGATCGAACGCGCCGCGACGGCGGGGAAAAACCGTCGACGGCCCGCCGGAGACGCAGAGAGTCGTCGGTTTTCCTGGCGCGCGGACGTTTTCCTCGGGAAAATGACGCCGGAAACCCCCTCGAGTTCCGGCAGCGATACTTCGAAACCTTCTGTCAAATCCGCGGAGGAGCGCCTCATGGTCGCCGTGAGAATACGGCCCCTCAAGTCGGAGGAGGCGACGAGGTGCCTCCACGCCGTCGATAAGAAGGTGAGCGATCAAGTTTTGGGCATATTGACTCAGTCAGGTCAGTCAGCTTTGTGTTCTGGTCATGTTAAAGGTTTCAGCTTCGTAAGGCAGGTACTTTTCTGGAGAGAAAACTTAGTCCTATTCTTCTTCATCTGTTCATCTTGCTTACTGCTTCAATTCCTCAAAGCAGGCCAGGAAATTCTCATGCCAGCTCCTCTACGACCTCTGATCTTACCATGCATAATATTTTCGTCCTTACGGAAAATGTCTTTTTTACAATACATCGTTAATATTTAACCCCTTATCTAATACACCCCCTATTTTCACACTGTTGTGACAAAAGCAATAGATTCTATCACTTTTAAAGAACCTAAATTCTGAGAACTCTTCTATACATCCTTCAATTTAAATCAATTTACCTACATATTTAATTGTTGTTGAACACTGTCCATATTGTGTATGTACTTCCCTAATTACTCACTGTACATTGCTTTTGTGTTGCCCACTGTGTCACGACACGAGCCACAAAAATCCATATATTTTTATAGCAATTACTACGTGCGAGTACTTACATTATATGAAGAGCTTTTCATGCGCCAGGATTGTATATATTATAGGAATGAAAATTCATTTTAAATGATTCATAAAACTTTATGTACTACATTTTTAAATAATTGCATTAATGGTTAGATTCGTTATTATTGTAAAATTGTAACTGAAACTGATTATTTACATGAAGGAGGGGTTCAAGGCAGCAAAATGAATTAATGTTTTGTTGGTCAGCTTTTCCTTAGTGCATTTTGGTGTCAAATATTGTATATCGAAAATAATCGATACGAAATCATTTACATTAAACATACGTAAAATTTTACTAACAAGTAAGTCAATTCATACAGTCGCACATTTTTCTAAGGCGACCTAAGTCCTGCAGAGATGCCAAGAATCCCGTACTAAAAAATACATTTTTGGTCGCATCTGAACTTTTTTCTAGACCCTACCCAGAATATGCATATACCTTGATTAAGAATTCTAGATTCTAGCCTAAGTGAACCAGCAATTAATAATCTTTCTGCTGAAGGTGCTCTAGCATAACAAGATTTACCCTTAGAATGTGCTGTGTATCATTGTCATGCTCCATATCTGATGGAAGATGGGAGTTATATAGTACTATCCTTTCTAAATTAAGTGCCAACATCTTCCAGGCTTGACTGAATCTCCTATTTATTAGAATAAATACTCCAGAATGCAGCAGAGTGGAAGTTTTCATTTTTCAATCCCTAAACGATGTTTTACACTTTTTTCATTGTACAAACTCAAACTTCTATCGGTTTTCTTTCCTTTTTCCACGAGGCAGACTTTCATTTCTCGATGAGAGAATCAAGTAATTTTGTTTATGGTTCTGGGTGGAATTTGTCACGAATGATACCGACGTCTCCATCCACAACCGAGGGACAGAAATATTTCACTGTTGCTCAGTGAAAGTTTTTGGATTAGAAACGCGAGAATATTTTTTGACGATTGGTTTTTCATATTGCAAAGTAATCCTTACTGCACGGGTGGTGTTATTCACACAAAAGTAAAAATATTTAGATACAATCAACGGCCCAAAACTGTAATTTACTGCATTATGCAAATTTAACACCCAAGCTATCCGTAGTTTGCTCGGAAAGCCCTGATTTCTGGTTTCTATTTCTACTTTTTTTCTTTGTTAGCATTAACGTCACTGAAAAGGGGTACGTAACGCAACTCGAATGCTTAGACGTTATTTATAGAACCCCTATCCTGATATCTTAACGATCTGTTCGTGCACAAATCGTACCCGATTTGCATTCACATTTAGCATTGCGAGGGGCTGCATTAAAGGAACAGATGATGTGAAAAATGGACATTACACACCGAGCGCGCGTTGAAAAGTAACGTAATAGAAGGTTTTCTGTACGCGTTATTAATTGCATTGTTAAAGAAACGATTATAAGTGGAGATTGCGATGCAGCAAAGTAACGAACACGCCATACCTGAATATTTGTTGCTGTAGTCGCCCAATTGCTTTGATGGAATGCTTGAGATTTCAAATGTGAAGGTTAAATTCAGGAGGTAAGATAATGTAGATCATTGTAGATAATGAAACCTTGTATTTGGGCTTGGTTTCCTGAAGACACGAATCTATGCAATTTTGGACACCAAATACAATAGACCCTTTACAATCAACCGTCTGGAGAGTAATTTATCATTATTTCTAATAAACCTTATTTGAAATTACAATAAAATTGAATACCAGGAACAGCAAATTCCCCCTTTTTCAGCATATAGTTCTGGAAGACCTGGAAAAGCTGGACGTCTTCAGGCAGAAGAAAGGCATAGAGAAACAGTATTCCTTCGATGTGGTCTTCGGCGAGGATTCAACGCAGGAAGAAGTGTACAACGTCACCACTAGTAGCTTAGTTAAGGATGTATTAAATGGGTAAGTAAGTAACGCATTAAGAACTTTCAAAAACGTGATTGTTTCATAATGTTAAATACGTCTTTTTCAATTTTCCGCGTCATTTGTGCATAAACAATATTTCTTTTGTAGCCTAATGATCTTAATCAATATAAAACTTTCATCCAATGACTCTAAATTGCATCCCCTAATTACTTATTGATGGGAACCTAGATTATTGTCCCAGTTCAAAGGCGCACAACTATTGAATACTTTACGAGTGCTTATTTAACGAACTTTTGTTATAGAAACAATACAGAAGTAAATCGATGTATCATGAGAAATAATTTTTGAAACATTTCTATCATTAAAAATTCATCATTGAAGGTACAACGGCACAGTTTTCGCCTACGGACCGACCGGTGCCGGTAAGACCTACACGATGGTCGGCGACAGGTCTCAACCAGGGATCATGATCAGGGCGCTCAACGATATATTCGAAGCTGTGAAAGGGAAGGATGAGGATTATTCGGTGAGTGCATTATTAATGAATCGATCGATGTGATTACCGATCATTTCCCCAGCTTGAAGTACACACATTGCATACTTTTCGTAGTAAATTGTAGCATGCGTTAACCACGATTTGTTATTGTGATTGAGGATTATTGAAACGGGGTAAAATTCCGTGGTGATAATACGTATCATATAATAAAGTTTTTGGTCTAATACAAAGAGGTAGGTTGCCACAGTGTTGAGCATATCTAGTTAGATTATATCGTATTGTCCACATATTCTAGGATACCCTATATTGTTTAAAATATCCATAGAAACGGTTTTAAACGCAAGAACAAAAGTAGTGTAATGCAAACTAAACAATCAGCCTAACGGTACCCTCGTTCTGTTATAACGAAATATCCAGTTATCACTTAAAATACTTTATTCATAGTACCCACAGCGTTAACACCTCGTATACGTTAAGAAGGACCGTTCTACGCCAAAGACATGACAGTGATCTCTAAAATAAATCTTGATAAGTGTAATTTCTTTCTCTAAGCCGCTCGAGAGTACACCGAGATGAGACAAAATATGTGGCACATGCAGGAGAAAAAGGGATAATGTAAAAATGATCCTTTGATGGATGGATTACATGTTTTCATGCAATAAACTGCAATAATGTACACTTCAAAGAATTGTTTACGTGTTTTCCAACTCGACATTCGATATATGCTGTTATTAACGCCATTACCCCTCATTACAAACAGACCATCACGTAAACTAACAATGTGCTTTGGTGTTTACCTTCATTAATTCTCCCAAAGGTAAAATTGAGGTTTCATTCCCGAATCAATGTCCCATTAAATGTCGGAATGTCGTTGGATCTTTCTCCCCTAATGCGCATTTTCTGTTCTGACACGCGAACGGATAGTAAATTGTCCGGCGGGTCATAACAAAGTACAAAATATCATCTATGTGGAATAATCGATAAGAAGCAAGATACATACACGATTAAAAGGAAAAAATCGACACATTAGCAAGGTCGAGAGATTTAATTTTTACTTATTTAAACGGAAGATCGATATTTTGCTGGAATACAACAGTTTCCCTTATTTAAAGCCGTGAAAGTTGCGACATAAATGGAAATTTCACGTTTCACTCGTAACACGTAAGGACTATTCCACCGTACTCAAAATAAAGTACACATTTTCCAAGTAATCAGAAGAAAAAAAGAATCCGTTTCTTCCCAAACTTTTCTCCAAACTTTCCCGATCGATCGTACATACTCATTCAGTGAAAGAGGTGCTTCCACTTTAACAAAGGGCGAAATCGATCGATGACTGAATTGATCCCATAGAGCGATAATAAATCATGGGAATTAATCATTACAGGTCTCGATGTCTTACTTGGAAATCTACAACGAACAGATCAGGGACCTCCTGAACCCGCAGTCCGGGTATCTGGAGCTGAGGGAAGATTCCAGGGGGAGGAACATACAGGTGGCGGGACTATGCGAGCTCTCTACCACTTCTACAGAAGAGGTAAGAAGGAAAAACACGTATTGCATATACGGTGACGGGGTAGACCAGAAGTTCAGTGGGGGTGAAGCGTTAAACTCAAGCTATTGTTTGCAGTTAAGTGTTAAAGTCTTAAACATCAAGGTTTTACCAATCGATTTTTGGCAGCCAGCCAATAGAAGTCCTATATCTATCAGTCCTAGTCCTATTTTAAAAATTTTCCTCCCTTTTAATTCTAAAGTCCTCTTCTTCAATGTAATTCGCAGAAGTAATGGCAAAAGTGTCGGCGTTCGAAATGCAAGGAGGTATACATCCTAAACAAGATTAATTGCTGATACGGGATTATTTTAGTTCCCGTTTAAAAAATAGGACCGTAACATTATTCACTAACTGTACTCAAATGTGAATGAAACATTGACTTAACATGATTTAAAAAATTAGTAAATATAGTCACCTTTGAGTTGATATTGACTCAAATTTTTATATAAAAATTTATTGAACCTGCCTATGTTTGTGTTTTGGGTTGTTTTCGACGAACATAATCGATAATATGTTTTACCATAATCGACAAAAATACTTCAAGGGTGATGGAATTTCACGGTACATATCCGTAATTGAAATAATTCATTAATGCCGACATGTGTCGTGTGTAATTACCGAACAAAATTGAACAAATGACCCATTACTCTTCACGTCACTAACCCAAAGTCAATAACTGGAATATTCAAGATACGAATTGTGTCAATAAAAGTTGATCAAACAATTTCAATAATAGGATCTGGTGGTTTTTTTATAATCGGGTTTTTCCTAGGGAAGCTATTTACATTCCAAGGTCAATTACGACTAATTTAACGATCAAAATGCCATAGATTGACTGATGGACGTGGAATTATTACAGTAAAAATATCCATCTTGTAATTAGAACAAATTATTCCTCGTTTTGACCGACTCCTCGTATTCCCCCAGGTGATGCTCCTCCTCCACAAAGGGAACAAGGCGAGGACGGTGGAACCGACGGCGATGAACCAGACCTCGTCCAGGAGTCACGCTCTCCTCAGCGTGACGGTGCGTCACACCTCCGCTTCCAACAGGGGTCTGACCGTGCGACAGGGCAGGCTCTTCATGATAGACTTGGCAGGTTCGGAGAGGGCGAACAAGACCAAGAACAGGGGGAAGAGGCTGCAGGAGGGGGCCCACATTAACAGGTCGCTGCTGGCGTTGGGGAATTGCATCAACGCCCTCAGCGGAGGAGCGAGGTAAATTAGGATGTTTTCTTCTGCCTGAGCAGGAAGATAGTGGAATTTCATTAAATCGCCTAGTATCCAATGTCATCGACAATCTTATGTACCATTAGTCAATTTAATTTAAACCTCGTAAAAGAACCACATGTTAAACAATTACATGGTGCTTGCTCTCTATATACCATCAGCACCAAGCATGTCATTTTAAACCTCCAAACAATATTCTTGCTAGTACCATCTGATGCACCCTTTGTTCCTTTTCCAGATACGTAAATTATCGGGATTCGAAACTGACGAGGCTCCTGAAAGAAGCCCTGAGCGGCAACTGCAAGACCGTCATGATAGCCCACGTTTCTCCCAGCGTCACTCAAAGGGACGAGTCCCGTAACACCTTAACGTATGCCGACAGAGCTAACAATATTACAAACAAAATAGAACGTAACGTATTGGACGTCTCCTACCATGTTACTCAGTACCAGACGGTCATCTCCGAGCTAAGGGACGAAATTAACAGGTAATTGTTAGATATTACATGTCTGTTCGATGCCACCAGCTGTATCCTCTACTTGAGACGATATAGTGAGGGATCCGCACTCGTGTTTATGTTTAAATTGTTCCTTTGCTTTAATTTTATTTAAATTATTTAGTTTGTTTAAATATTCGTGATTCAGGCTTCAGAACAAGATGAAAGAAGAGAGGCCCAGATCGGCGGACGTGTCCAACGTCGTCGACGCCGAGGAGCGCAGCGAGGAGGTGAAGAGGATCAGGGAGCAGATCGTCGAGACGTTCAGGACGCAGATGAAGCTCAGGAGGAAGCTGATGGAGATCGACTCGCATCTCCTGGGCCTCGGGATGGAGGCAGAGAGACAGCACGTCATCATCTCGCACTGGGAGTCGAGAAACAACAAGCTGTACAAGAACAGCGTCAACGAGTCGAGGGCGAGGACTCAGCAGAGCATCAGGTCAGTCCGACACCTCCTCGATTTAAGTATTTCGGTTTAACTTCCGACCCGTTTCAAGGAGGAGGAAAATTTTCACTGCGGACGGGTTCAGATCGGCCGGTAACGAGCAGGAGGAGGCTTCGGACGCGGAAGGGGACTCCGAGGGCGAGGCGGCCGTGCAGCATGCCTGGGGGGAACTCGCCGATATCGAAAGGGAGCAGCAGAGATGGTCAGAGCTGAGGACGCACATCGAACAGAAGCTCGAGGTGTGCAGGCAGAGGGGCGTCACCCTCGAAGATGTAAGTGGAATAATATTAAACATTAAAAGGGGAACTAATAGGGATTTTTGTTCACAGAAACTGCCCTCGTTGTTATCATCAGACGACGAAAGGGAGATCTTGGCCCTAATGTGTAGGGTACACGAGTTAGAGGCGGACAAAATGGCTCTGCAATCCGAAAGGTTGGTTAGGCAACACGAGCTGAGGAGAAGAGATCTTGTTATCCTCAGGTACGACAGGCAGAGGCAGTTGTGCGAGGAGATAATCACTAGGCAAAGGCAGATATTAGAAGGTAATTAGTTAAGATGTTCAGTCAACTCTTATACTCACCTTTTTTGTATGTTTAGAAGGGAGAATAAAGTTACCTTCGGACCTTCAGGAGCTTTATCAATTGTATCAACAGGAAATCCATGCTGCGACGTATTCAGATTTTGGAGTACCATCTACGCCATATACTGGTGATAAGTTGCCGCCAATCAGCAAGATGTAAGTGTCATGTGCAACTTGTTCCAAAAGCTGTCGATTACTAAGATTACAAACGCTTTAAAACTTTTCAAATAACGATCCTTCTACATTTTCATGTGTAAAATATTATAACAACCACCCTCTCTCCCTCACAGTGTGTTTAGTAACTAAGAAATTGTCGGTATCCCCTTTTCAGTTACAGCGATCCGATCTTCCGCAGGCAACCGACGACGGACATGAGCGGCAGTGATGGCAGCCCCCATTCGCCCCCTTCATCGGCGGAGTCCGGAGAAGATAACAGCAAAGAGTCGAGCATGGACAGGCTATTAGGTCAACCAGTCAACAGACCCTCCGGGCATGTGATGAAGCTTCCACCGTTGCCTCCAAGTCCTCCTGTCAGGCTCAAGAAGGCGAGTGTGAGGTAAGTAGTTAATTTATGAACTTGAGTTCAAGGGGAATGGATTTAGGTAGTCAGAAATGATGTATTTTCCATTAGTATCCAGTAGTATATGGAATGAACACTAATTTCTTCTTGTTTCAAGTTTTAATCGATATAGAAAGGCATTATTTCTGTTTTACATGCAATAATTTGGACACATTATTATTCCCAATAATACTGTGACCTATTTTGCTTATCATTATCAATTGTCTTAAACGCAAGTAAATAAAATAATTTATTAATGATAGTATTTCTTTAATATAGCGCTGTTAGAAGGACATTGAGCGAGGACAAAGTCGACGGGAGCGAATCATCCACGTGAAGAAAGATTATTCTTCCTTGTGTGTTTAATACCAGTTTGAAATTTACATTTTCTAAATTAAAACGGTTTTCGTCACATCCTCACGTTTCTGTTGATTCAATATACAGTTTTCAAGCAAGAGTAAATTTGTACCTTCCCAATGTGGTGTTAATTGTGGTCGAATCAACGGGGTTATAAAATATTTTTGAAAAATGTTACAAATTATTAATCTTCTCTTCTCCCTGCCAAAACGCCGCAATGTATCTGTGCCCAACTATCAAAATATTGATATTTTTTTGAAAAAAATGGAACCTCTCCTTAGCACATGTATATCCGAGAATAAAACTCTTTGGAGAGACAATATTTCCATTTCTGACATCAGAAAACTCCCTCATTTCCCTTATCAACTCAATTTTGGAAATCCAAAGACCCCTAAATGCATAGAAGGTATTTGTGTATTGGCGGTTTCTTGGCTTACCCCTGGAATACTTGCAACCCAATTCACTTATAACTTGGCGGTGGAAATTGAATGGTGGGAGGGGAATAAAATATCTGCTACCGCTTGGTAACCTCCTCGCTACTCCTGTTATCCTGGTACCAAGTCTCGAATATTTCAAGCGCGTTTGATCGGAATTCGACAGCAGGTAACGTCCTGTAAGCCTGGTTGCGTGTATCTTAGGGGTTATAACAGCGAACACCTTGTTTTAGGCAGATTATTATCTTTTATTAAATAATAGATGCAATTTCACTGAAGTAACGACTTTATTGTACAAGATTACATTCTAATCGATTCACGAAATGCCTGGGCAAACCGATATTAATCAAATCGACGCTATTGCAATTGTTTATGTGAGGGCTGTAATGTAAGACAGCCTCCCAGCACATTTCACTGAGCTTAGGTATACACAGCCATGTAGAATAAACTGCATTAGTGCGCCTGATGTCGCTCTCAACGGTACAGTTCCCGCCAAAGATGTAGAGGCGACCCTCTGGCGAGACGGCCATAGCGTGGAAATACATCGGCTGGGGCAATCGGCAGGTCGAGTAGCTCGTCCACTTGTAAGTAGTCAAGTCTAATTTCCAGAGGTCGTCATAGACGTTGTCGCCGTCATGTCCGCCAGTTATGAACACTTGGGAGCCAGAGTCGGAGTTTATTTGGACGGCGCCGTGGCACCTTCGGGCGGCCGGAAACCCTAACACCAAATGCAAAGACAGTGTCACAATTTAATACGCAATCTTCATAGTAATAATGGACTACATTTGAATCCATACGAGTGTGTAATGATCTTTGTGTGAAAATGCAAGTGAAGATTAGTAATAAAATTTTACTGATGGACAAATGGAATAACGGGTCAAATTCAAGATATGCCCACATAAACAAAATCAATCAAGAACCATTCATTTAACTGAAATTTCTATAGACCATCAGTCTTAAATACATTAAAAATAAACTGCAAAAGCAATACAACTGAGCACCTTATGTAAATTAATGTAAAAAATCTTATTGCATTACTGATACATTAATCATTTTGGTATTAGGATTTGACAATTGATCATTTTTTAAATATACATTTATCATAGATAAGTTGCACGGTAAGTGTACCTTGCCTGGGATCCTTTTGAGTCCGTTGCTTGAACCAAACCCGCTTCTCCACATCGAAAGCTGGTATATGTTTAAAGCCGTATGCCTCCACCATCGTGCCTCCTCCCAGTACGTAAATATTCCTACCATCGAACCCAACCTCATGCCGGTACCTCCCATTGGGTTCGTACTCGCCGTGACCGTTGCACATGTACACCACTTCCCAGACTAGAGTTTTCAAGTTTAATCTGCAAAATAATTTAATACTCATTATTTGTTCAAAAGGATCAAATATAGGTTGATTTGTAAAATAACAATAGCTAAAGGAGAAATAATATGTGATACTGTCAGGACAGCAAATACTTGTTACCTATTGTTGACAGAGCCTAAGTGTAAGTAAACCAATTATTTTTACACTACGTGTGGTTTATTGGGGGTGTTAGTTGCATGTTTATGTTAGTGCGTCTCACCTGTGTATGTCACAATTGTAAGAAACACCTGTGGTCCCTCCAATGGTATATAAATAATCATTGTGATAAATTATGGCTTGTCCGTACAATGGTACTGGAAGCTGACCGCTCGTGTTGACCTCCAACATTTGTCCATTATTTTCGTTTACTTTACAGATGTGTAGCTGATTACTGCATCTTATGCCAAAGGGCGAGCCGGTCCCTCCATACACCTTGAAGAAGAAAAATTACTTTAAACGTCTATAAATGTACCTAAAAATTTATTTGACATTTGAAGATTTTAAAGTCAAACAATAGGAATGTGTTGTAACAAAGCAAACTGAAGACTTGATGACTAAAATGAATTTTACTTAACTGTTGTTGAATGCAATGAGATGAATTCGATAAATTGTTATTATTACACAATTACTCAGGTTGATTTTACAATAAAACAAAGATTTACAAGATATTAAATCTTGTGTCATTGCATTGGTGTCTCCAATTAGAATCTATTAACCTCATTTTTGTTCATATAAAACAAACCACTTGCACACTGACTGGTTTGTTGTATATTATTTAACCAGGTGTATTGAGGTCAAATTATTTCTCTCACTCTGAGGAGATGGAACCTTCGACCTTGGGTTCCACTAAATTCGGTACAGTTGCTCAAACACTTCAAGGTTCCCAAGGAATTGTTAAAATTTGATTATGAAATCATAGTTGTAAAAATTCAAAACAAAAAAATAAATAATTAACATGTTCTTTATGATAGGCCCTTCGCGGAGAAAGTAAATAAAATAATTATTAGGAGTTTTTAGGTATATCGTCGTGATTTTCTATAAATGATTGCAGCAAAAGAAATTGTATTGTTACTTTGAACGAAAATGTTTATCGAAATGTGAAGTCAGACCTTGGGTCGCGACCTGAAAAGAAACAAATTTGTATTTGATTAAAATATCCAAGGAGGGATAAAAACAACATTTGAGCAAAATTAAACTGTTTGTAAACACCAGTGGTGATACTGTGTTACTAATCGTGAAATGATTGTAATCACACTGAAGTTTCAAGAAAACCCAATAATTACTGATATGTAATTCTTAATTATTAATGTAATTAATGTAATGTATTATTAATTAATTCATCTCGGCACATATGTAATCTTATACACTTTTCAAGTATAGCAAAACATCTTGTAGAATTTCCTTAATTAAATTTTTAAAAGAGAAAATTTGCCTAACATTCGAACAGATAACATCACTTTGTAATCAGAGCAAGATGTGTCTACGCTCATATCTAGAGACCTCTGCTTCTCAACTACTTGTAATGTCAAAGTTCTTAGGATAACACATCTGATGTAAAGCACAAATAAATATTTAAATTTCAAAGTTTACTGTAATTACAAGTCAAATAGAATAACTTATTACTAGCTGCATTCAAATCAGATTTTAACACCAGCTCTTTTGTCCTTAAAGCACAAAAATGGAATAGACAAGGGGTTAACTCAATTTTTTAATAGCTCGTCACCTGTAGAATGATAGACCTGTTCAAACAGAAGTTCTGAACCAATTCTAGACCGACTCCATTAAGTGAAAAGACATTTAAAAGCGAAAAGCAAAGCATTTTATTGCCCCAAATCAATTGAAGTATTGTGCATAAGTAGGTAGTTTTAACTTGACCTTACCCATAGTCTTAAACAACAGTTTTTATTTTGTATTACTAATCCCAATAGGAAACATTGCCAATAACTCCAAAATTTCACTCCTGTTTATTTTAAAATACTATCACCTTCCGTCCAGGCAAGAGAAACGAATTCACATTACTTCTGACAATCGTTTCTACCTACGAAACATCTAAAATAAGAACCTTACAGCAATATATACCATCAAGAGATTCCTGTGCAGGATGAGAGCGTTCGACGCGAGCTCTGTCGGCAGACTGGCACAGTTCTGGAACTTGGTCCACCTCCTGGAGGCGTAGTTGAACTTCCATAGCTCCTGGAACAATGGATACGACACTATCCAGAAATCGTCCCCATCGTTGTGCTCCTCTTCCTCCCTCAGCAACGGGTTGTAACCGCCGAATGAGTAAAAGTTGGCAGAGTCGGCTCCTATCCTGTGACCGCTCCTCGGGAACGGGACCCTAGACGTCTTCGTGTCCGGCGTGATCCTCTCAAAGGAGAACGCCTTGAACACATACTCGCCCGGACCGTTTTCATTCTTTTCGCTGCTTTTGCTACCGCACCCGTGGTTGTACATGTTGTATATCAACATCAACAGGTCCATAAATAAGTAATTGAAAATTAACCTGAGAAACGCACCTACACATTTGGAATACATTCATTATCGCCTGCATGGGACGGAGTTCTCGCGAATAATACCATTTTACCAGTCCAGTCAGAGTATATATTTCACAATAAATTTGAAGGTTATTCGCCGGGCTGATCGCGGACACGACGAGCCCAATCCTCTTAGCAAAAGCAGAAAGGAGTGATGTAATAATTTATGAACTTATCTACGAGAGTTATGCACATACAAAGGGCGAAGAGGAGATTTAGCACTAGCTTGGACCTTCAGGATTATCCGTTCGTCGTCACTGACCACACTCACTACGATTTCTGAAAACACATGTATAACTCAACTAGTTTTTAAAATTTTGATATGCAAAACATACTAATAATATTTATTTTGATTTATTTATCATGTACCACCACAAAGCAAAAAAACGACAAACTTCAAACCGGAAACTAGCAATGCAGCCAATTATTAAAAATAAATACGTGTATTTTGTATTGCCTAACTTCTTTAAATTGTATGATGGATGTGATCACAAATGTTGTGAAAATGTTTTCAAATAAATTAGAATTAACTGCAGATCGTACGATTGGTCCTCCGCCCTGTTAGAATTTAAGCTGTTGGTATCATTATTTCACTGATTATATTATATCAAAAATTTCAGAAAGCGCATGATAAAGCCACATCATCATACAATTAAGAAAGTAAGTTGAGAAAGATAACTGTGAAGCTTGAGCTGAGACAACTTTTCTGTTATTGAAAATTTTATAAACGTGTCTTTTTATTTTCGTATACAAATAGGTTATTACTTCATAAGTGGAGATCACTGCGTCAGTTTAGTGCAACAGACCGGAGGTAAGAAGAACCCTTTCTTTTTGGCAGCCCTCAGTTCCAACCATTGCTCCTGATTCGGTACGTACATCTCCGCTGGCATCAATTCTGCTTTAGCGTCTCCATCTGACGACTGATCTGCATCTGCAAATAGACATGTACAAATAATAAGTTTGTTCGAGCAAATATACGAAACTTAACCGTTATATCTAATAGAAAACATGCAGTTCCATTGACTAAAATATGTTCCTTACTTGACATCTTCCGTTTGTTCTTGTCTACCATCTTGATCTTCTCCCCAGGACATCTGAGGAGCAACCTGCCGACCCCTTCACACCTTCTAAGGATTTCGTTCTTTAGTAATTTCTTCCTGACTGCTTCGCTGATATTCTCGCACTCCACCAGCCAAATGGTGATGTAGCCAAAGTCGCACAGTAACTGGCAAGCTCCATACTGGCTGAATTTCACCTTGTTCGTATAAATGTGATCTAACCAGGACTCGCAGATCAGGGTCAGGATCATGTTGGTTATTACGTGGTCGTCTGTAGCTTGGAGGACGGGAACCAGGATTTGATCTGGATATAAATTTGATTATCTGCTCATTACGTATTGAACAGTGGCAATCTTCACATTTCAGTATATTGCTTTTTGAACTTACTTAAGTATTTGTTTACAAAACTGCTAGGCTTCTCTGGTATAATTTCGGTTCCAGTTTGTCTCCAATAGGAATTAGGAGGGAAAATCATTTGGAGATTAGCCAAACAAATCGTCCTACAAACACTAGCCAATCCATCGACACATTCCTTGGGAGTGTCCTGCAGAACAAAAAAAAATGCAAGTAACTCAGAATTGTTCATTAAAAGAAAGTAAATTTGACATTTCGAAAAAGTTCTTACCTTCAATTTTTGTACATTCGTCTTCACCTCTGACACCAGTTTCGCCCTCATCAGAGCACAAACTTCGACGTGCACCCCTAACCCACCCTTCTCGATAGCATCACTGTGGTCCGCCATTCTCAGGTTGTTGAGCTGATTGAGGCATTCGACAATGTCCCCCTGAGTCAATGAGAAGAACGCCTTCACGTTCCATGTGTTTGCTATCTTCTTACATTCGTTTACTGCCCACAATCTAGTCGTATGCACTGAGTGATCTATAAATGTATTAAATGCAAATATGAGACTTCATACTTATGGACTATGTGACCTAGTGTGTAAGTAATGTGTGACGACTTAAGTTACCGAAGTTAGACAGTACTACTCGTTTCTGTCTATTGGTTTCTTAGTATACTTACTGTGCTGTTAGGGGACGTACAATTTCCCTCCCCCTTACCTAATCTATGCAACACCGGGATCTGTTCGACCAGAGGGAGCTCATCCAAGGGAGCGCCTATGATCCAATCAGGGGTAGATTCGCACTGATTGCACAACATGACGAGCTCCTTCAGGACGTTGGCGAATAACTGGCCGGTCTTCGGGTTGCAGGTAGTCCTCGAGGAGACTAAAGCTAAACGGAAATTCTGGTCCCAGGACGTCGACGTGACGTGGACGCCTAAGGCGTCCGCGAGGCTCGCGAGGGACGATAAGATTACTGGCGGGACTTCAGCTGCGATAGAAATACACGAAATCGAATCAGTCGAGCGCAATATGTCATTTGGAATTGTACCTTTCTTTACTGACCTGTAGGTATGAACTGAATGATCCACTCTCTCAAATGCTGGCTGGAATGAGGCGGTCTGGCTGATAGAGGACAAGCGGCCCACCAGAGAACGATGTGCTCCAGGTAGTTTCCAACTTCACCCCATAGGATCTCCTCGTAGTAACCGAGGACCTTCTCACGAGCTTTAGCGCTTATCCTCGGCGCACCTAAAACCATTTGGTTGTAAGTTTTCGACCAACAAAAGTTTGTAATCGCGATACCTGAGTTTTTGGATTTCTTGACGCAGTCATAACCAAGCAATACCGGGGCATCTCTCGCGATGACGGCCAGGAGATCCACCACGTTCTTCTCCTCGTAAAATATGAGTTCTTCTAAATTGGCGAAGGTGCTGCTGTCATTGACGTTCTCTGGGGAATCGTTCGGGTTACTCGTATCGTTCATCTCAGGTGGGGACATGTGCTTCGTTAAAGTCCTGGAAATAATTCAGTTCTAAGATCAAGTTTAAACGATTAATAGCATTCACTGGTTTCAGATGTTGGAGAGTATTCATTGCTCTTTTGTCCTATTTGTTTAATAGTAATGAGGCTTGAAATACCTGTATACATTTTCTTTGAAAATAAATATTTTTCTTTTCAGGAAGTCACATACTTACATATATATCTCGAGACTGGAGTTGTCGGAGCAGTTATCGTCCTCTGAGTTATCATAAAGCTTGTAAGTTTCCAAAAGACAGTCGATAAGTTTGTGGCAACAAAGCTCAGCTCTATTGTAAGCTATTATTTGTAATAATCTGGTGACAGACAGTTTTCTCAGAGGGAACATCAGATAGGGACAGGTGTTGTTACATACACTGACGTTTGAAGCTATTTTGTACTTTTTATCCAGGTCCAATAAGCTGTTGAAACTAACTGAAATTCTAAAAGGGGGCGTTAATACAAATTTTTGCTCTAAATACATACCATTACCGTAGAGTTAATACCAATAACCGTTCCCCATAGTAGATAAATAGATGGGCGATTTCGGCGACTACCTCCTGGGCGCAGTAGCAGATTTTTGTTTTTATTTTCCAAAGGATCTGCTGCCACATTTTCATTTTGCTCGCAATTAGGTTGTGCACGTTTTCCGTTTTGATTTTGATAAACACAGATTTGAAGTTGTTCACAACAGTTTCGATGGTCGAAGTAACATCCTCTATCTCCTAAAAAATAAAAGAAATAAGTATATGAAAATCAATGGGAAAATAGTATGCAAACGTAATATAAGAATACTGTTGAAACCTGTCATTATTAAGTTGTGGCATGGATTTGGTATTTGTTCTAACTGTACTTCTGTATGATTGTACTTACTGTAAATTGCAGTTCATTCTCATTGATCAGAGGGTGATTGAACTTGGAACACTGCTTCAGTTTCAGATTATTCAACAGACTGCTGAAACGGTATATCAGATTACGACTGGTCAACTCAAGGTCTCTGCAACACCCGAAGAAGTCTTCGTACTCCAGGATATCAGCTGGTAACCATTTCGTGAGGATGTTGATATTCCTCGACATCAGAGGACGTGGGACAGGCACCGAAACCGAAATATCCGTCAGGTTGATTTCATGTTATGTCGGCCTCACTGTTTGATTCATCGTGCGGTCTAGTTGCAGTGACTTTGTGAATTTGATCAATAACATGATTGTTGGATTTGCTGAAAGGGTGTGAAATGAAGGTTAATACCGTTTTTTATAAGAATTAGATAAAAGGCGTTTGTTAAGTTACCCTAGTAACACAAAAGGAGTGGTATATTTATTGATTTAATCTTTTGTAATGTTGCTATAAAGAGAGTATGCATGATAATAACTACATACCTGTGACAATCGATAAAAGACAATTCATTTGAGATAACATGATATGGCTGTGAAATAAAAGAATGTCAGTTAAGTATGTCATATATTTTCTTATAATAATGTTGACAGTATTACTTAATTACTGACATCTAAGCTAAAACACTGTACACAAATAATAACAAAAAAATGATAAAAATAAAATATAAAACTTTAAATGCAACGAAAATGTTTAATTGTATAAAAAATGTTGGTGAATACTACAAAAACATACCTATATTCAATATATGTTTGTTTTTTAACATTTAACCTGAGGAAAGATCGTTTAATCTAAAATTGGAGATAATGTAGCATATAAAGGTCACAATGTCACATTGTGTAGAACATTCTTTTTCTTTTAATCATTTCACTACGTCTAATGTGTACTTATCAAAAAACATATGATCACAATGTCCATGGACTTTCTACGAATCATCGTGTGCTATCAACGACAAAATAAAAACCATCTCAATGATCATATACTTTCTTGTGAAGATTATACAACAAAGTTACTCTTGTATAAAAATCTGACATGAATTTGTACCTTGCAAACAGCAGTATTGTTATTTTAAAAATATTATTTCACCATATTTCTGAAGGCTTCAATATGTACATAATTATCAACAGTTAAAAGAAGACAGTGGCAGGACCTAAACTCAGAAAATACTCATCAAAGATTTAAAACAGCTTGCAACGCCATTTAAAGCGAAGGAATGTTATAAAATACACACACATCGAAGTATGTATATGCTTAAGTCCTGTCACCACCTAACCACATTTAACAATATTTAGCTGGTAACAGTTAAAACAGACATAACTAACTCATTTAATTGGTCAAACTGCAATATATCTCATTCTCTCACAACCAATTAGATCAGTTAATTAGGTCAACAACGGAGAAATCATTTTCTTTTTTCTTTTCTCTCGAAAAACTTATCGTCGTGAGGCTCTACTAATACAAAAATAAAGCTTTCATTTGTCTTCTCAGTTTATTGATGTGTATTGCTAAAATGTCAACCGTAACTTTCCGTTTCTTTTATTTAAATACATGGAATCATTACCACCTGCACGCAACTACAGTGAAGATAAAATATATTTTTCATATAAGAATAATTCTATTTGTATATCATTAATATTGATTTCTATGTACTTTTTTTGTATTTTAGACAGCTTTTGGGAAAGCAAAAATGTTAGTACGAGAGGCTAATCCTATTATACAAACGAGGTAAAAAGATTGTTGGAAAATGTACATATCTACAATAAGTAAAAATAATTATACTCAAAAGTGTGCAATTCACATTATTAGATATACCTAAAAGTGGGTAAATTGTGTAATTGAGGAAGTATAAAACTATTTAATAATGAAAATGTCTTAATAATTCAGACTTTATTTTATAATTCAGTAGAAACAGTATCTCGAATCAAACCAAAGTATCCCATAATGTGAATCAACCCCTTAATTCCTCTTAAGGATCTGTTTCATTTGATCATCTTGAAATATTCTAAACATCTGCTTAGGTAATAAAACGTGTAGAGAACATCCCACATAAAACAAAGGTATTTTTCATGATTTGAACCACAACATTTAGTTCCACAGCTATTTTTGTTTTCATGTTGTACAATAAATTCAGTCGACCGCAGTTTGAGAAGATATGAAAAAGTAGCTCATTGGGAAATCCTACCAGTTTAAATTCTAAAGGAACTGTTTGCCTCTCACTTAAAATGAAGACCTGAATGTGAAGAGAACTCCCCATCCTCTGTTCGTATATGTAAAACGTAACTTACTTTGTGACTCAAATTACATCATATAATACTCACGATAACTGACAACTAGGTACCTAAAACAACTACCATATAAAACAGTCTATTTTACAAAAAAAGAAGAAAAAAGACAACTTAAACTTACTTTCACATCACATTCAACAAAGTAATAAACCACGAATTATACCTGAAAATAATCTTGAAACTTTCCCTCCCTTCTCTATCTCGTTCTCTCTCTCACACACATACATACACACGCACACGCTTGCACTCTGTACCTTTTACAACTTAAGTTGTTCTGAAGCTTTAAAATTAGAGAGGGTCTTTTTTATCCTCAGGGCCGTCAACCTGGCGGTCGCACTGTGATACCAGCACTCCTTCATTAACTTTGACATCACATTCAGAGCATCACAGCTCTGCCAACGGTTTGGAATGCTCGGTCTTTGTTTCTCTGTACAGACCACTCTGAAAAATGATTACATATGAAGACAATCCATATAAAACCTGTTGAAATCTACAGATATATGAATATAACAATTCTTGAAACATATATGTTAAGAAAGTGTTTCCTAATTAAATGTGGCTTAATTGTAGTTTGTTAGAGTCCAGAAACTGCGTGAATACCTTTTCATTTCTTCGATCGTCGGATCCGGAAGTACAGCATCATAAAATGGTAATTGATAGTCATCATAGATACCGCCAACGTTGCACCTTCTGGCTATCTCCCAGAAAATCAAACCCAAGGCATACACGTCAGCCCGTTTGAAGGAGTCGAACTGATCAATGTTCATTGTTTCATCCAGAACCTGGTGAATACGAATACATAAAGCAAAACTGGAAACAATTTAGCTGTTTCATGGATAGATATGCAACTTTTATGTTTCTATATTTAAAAAAAACCGTGTCTACTTGTGAATCTCTTAATGTTACATTGTCAATAGCAATGGGCAAGCAAGAGAAACAAGAGGTTTTGCCACAGCTATAATTACTACAATTAGAATTTTACACTTACCTCTGGAGCCATGTATCGCTTAGTCCCCACCCGATTATTCAACGGTATGTCCACAGTATCAGTAGTCACATCATGTCTAACAGCTAGACCCAAATCTCCAATGGCACACGAACCGTTCGATTTCACGAGGATATTCTTAGATTTTAGATCTCTGTGTGCAATTGCAGGTTTACCTACGAAATAAATATATAGAATTCAACTCGCATGACAATGCTATAGCGGCACTCATACCTTGAGTACCCATTATGTCCATGTGGAGGTGAGCTAGACCGGTAGCAATGGAAAGCGCCATATGGATCATGCCGCTGGTATCGATGGTATTCCTCATGAGGAAATCAAACAAGGAGCCATGTTCATGGTAGTCTGTTATTAGCCACAGCTGGGTCCAGGTACCATTATCTGAACACAAAATGAGTTCCAATAAAAATGAATAAATGGAATTCTGGTGGAAAATGCATTTGTATATCAAATCCAAAATAAAACAAACAGATTATAGATAAAGTCCCAATTGCACTTAATTCACTAATCTTATTCACCTTTATTATCAGCTGCAATAAACCCCAAAATATTGTCATGTCTCAGCATGACAGTCTGATAGATCTCAGCCTCTCGGAACCATGACCTCTCCTCCCTCGAGCTGAATATCTTCACGGCGACGTTCTCGCCCCTCCACCTACCTCTCCACACCTCGCCGAACCTACCCTGGCCTATTATTTCGACCAGCTGGATCTGACGGGCTATGCTTCTCTGGACCAGAAGCGGTAATCCTAACACAATTGAGCAAATGTGAGTAAACATTTATATTATAGACTCAAAAACAGTTTGGACACACAGTTTAAAGATTTGAATCAATCAATCTTCCTCACCTGAACCGCTTCCACTGGTCGTCATCTCGATCATATGCTTTAAACTGACCCCCTTGCTCAATATTGGGTGATCGGGGGCTTCGATGCTGTCGTCTGTCGGTTTGAGGTGGTGGTGCATACCTCTCTTGTTGTGTTTGTATGAACGGAAGAAATAGAAAGCTCCTATACCGATGAATATCAACAGTGTCGGTATTACTATAGCAGCGCCCAATTCCAGTGAAGAAAACATTATTTTGTCCTGTGACGCTAAAGGGGAAGAATAATGAGTCTCTTGGAATGAATTTACTGCTGCCAGTAAATATCACACAAAATTATAATGAAGAAGTTGTGCGAGAAACTTCTCAAGGGAGGTACATTCCATGTTCCATTTCAAATTATATAAACATCTCGACATATTCATCATTATAAATTCAGGTAATGATTTACTGACAGCTCCAGTTAAAAGGTTCTTTAAATTAAAAGTGAAACTGTCACAAATCCCAACATCAGGCAAGATTTTCAAAAAAATTACTATTCGTAAAAGTTAATTAGAACAATTTTTTAAACTAGTATTTAATTTTGTATTTTAAGAAACAAGCCAATGTCCCTTTTAGCTGTAGAATTTTACATTCAAGTTTTTAAACAGAATAATTACAGTAGCTTTGTGTTATGGGGATTTTAAAAAACCTTAACCATTTAGAGCATCCCCATGTAAGTAAATACGTCAAATTTCGAAACCGTCAAATCTCCTTTGAAAATGACAAGGGATTTTTCCAATAAAAAGAAAACTATAAAGCGTGTTACATAAAGCACTCTTTCCACTGGCAATTAGTTAATATTATCATTACATAAGCTGTCAAGAAATACAGGCCTACTGTAAAAATTGATTAGGGTGTTTCAGGACTCCTAGAAGCTTTGATTAGACTGCAAAGTGCACATTTTGGATATTGGCTTGTTTCGTTTCAATATATCAAAGAAAGTACATTGTATTGAATTTATTGACCCCATAAAATCTTACCAAGAATTATCATCCCCATAATAAAATGTCCCTTTGATAAAACTTAAAACCAACAAAAACGTGTTGGTGATTAAATCTAACAATTAAACAACACATAAGCATGAGAAAAAAAAGCATAAAGCCAATCTGTTAAACCATTAGAGCATGCAATATGACCTGAGGTTACCTTCCAAGTGATCTCCGTAAAAAACAAACATTAGGACAGTTTAAAAAACAAGTTAATATTATATATGTCTTTATGTATCCAGCAGACGTAATACAACGATCCGGTCCAAACTCATCCACATACATATTACAGAACGGACCGGAAGCGACGTGACAACGTGTATCAGTAAAGTACCCCACAGTTCTAATGTTATAATGTCTAACCTGCTGGTCTCAACGTTAAGTCTAAATAGCTGTTACAAAAATCTCTATCGTTACAACACGCAGTACTACTGGCCGTATACTCGGAATTATGTACACCATAATATGTTTCATTGCAATACTCTGCGCTTCTATTTGTGCTAACAATGACTTCAGGAAATCCTGCTTTGGGGTAACATCTATAAAAGAAAATTAAAAAAAAAGGAAGATGAAAATTCAAAAAACGACATGCACACACTTGGTGACGTTATGTATCAAAAATGTGTTTGTTTTGTGCAGTTTCTTCAAAAATTTGCAATGTGCAAATTTTACAATACCACTCACTACATGTAAATACCTACCAAAATTTCCTGTGTTTCTGTTTAGTAAAAATCACTAACCTTCACCAATAAGACTAAGCAAAAACCTTCTAAACGATTAAAATTAGCATCTAAATATTAAAACTAAAAAGTTGATACATTTAAAATGAAAAATAAATCTACAGCAGTAAAGATAAATGCAAGTGGGTTAGAAGAGGCGGTGCTTCAAGAAAAAATATTTACAAAATAAGATAGAGAAAGGGCCAGTTTTCTTTCTTTTTTGAGAAGAGAGTACCATTCCGGGTTACCTTCTTTTGGCGGTAGTCGTGGATGCAAATAAGCATTACAGTAGTCTTCATGTTTACAGCACTCCATGAAAAATGTACTGTTAAATGAATTTCTGCGGTGGCAGAACATTGGATTAGAGTATGGAAGTGCGATATTCGGATCCAGGCACCTGAATTTACACACAAAAAACAATTTTTCACCCTGTTGAACATTCAAATTTCTTAAAATATAGCCAATAAACACGAAACAATTTTCGGCATAATAACATTATGAAGAATTCAAATATGTATCATTTCAGATGAAGAACAATTTATTTAATTAACACTGCAAAATGCAATCATTACATTTAATAACTGTCTTGATTATATTTGAATTCCACCGCGAAAAATTTAGAACAACTCTTTTTTCCATAATTCTAAAAACGATTTGTAAGTGCTACAACTTTCTAAAAAAATTGCTGTTCTCATCATAAATAATAAAACTCCACCTGGTTTACTCGTTCGGCGCAGAAACCATACACACACTGAAATAAATCGTAGACGCTTACACACCAAAACTGAACTCAAAGCTGGCATGTCGAAGTTTAATGGAACGTGAAATGATAAGAAAATTTCAAAATACACCAAAGCTGAAATAAAAATAGAAACAGGATACTCGTACAAAGATATGTTGAATTTTCGAAAAATAAGTCCCTCAACAACTGAAACACTTCTCTACAATTAGAATGTTAGTTAAAACAAAATACTGTTACTAAAAACTGTTATGAAAACATAAAAAACCATTAGCGTGTTATTGAAATGCAAAAAAAACTCGGGGATCATTGGGGGTTTGTACACACTTTTACCTGGATCGGTTAAATTAATTCGTAACAAAACGGATTCTATTAGATGGACTGTATTGCAATAATCTGTGTCATTGCAGCAAACCTGAAAGGATTGCGTTGTTCTGCTTCCTCCACACCATCTCGGGTTCTCAGGTGGCATGAAGTTGATTCTGTTCAGGCAACTATACCACAGCTTTTAATAATTAATACATGAGCATATTATGTATTGCGAAATATAGTGACCCAGAACGCCAAGAGGGCCTTCCTTTAACAACGATTTTCCAGTTGCTTCATATGTTAGTCTGAATATTGGAAATTATTTTTATATTTATTTGTTAGGAGTAGGTTTGCTGGAACATGACCCATAGATTTTATAATGAAAAGCACACTATAAATCATTGTATCAAATAGTGGCATCAATGTTAAGGTCAATCTTCGCATTTCCTTTATTTATAATAGTTGTACAAATATTATGTATATTATGTCTTACTATGGCAATTATTTAATAATGGCTGTTGCAAGGGAATACAATAATTCCCATTTAGCCTCCAAACAAGAATATAACATGTCTCTTAGGACTAAGGGAGAAGTAATGACTACCCGAGTGCCATAATCGATAAGGGTACCAATTATATGGGATTATATGGGATTATATGGGAAATCAGCAAAGTTGAACCAAGACTTTCATAATCGTTGCAGATAGGTAGCTACCACCATCAAAAAAAGGTTACTCATAATTAAAGTATTGGATAAAACTTATTGTCAATTTTACTGCAATTCTTTTGATTCAGCATGGATTTTATATTTGTTGACGAATAACACGGGCTAAGTGCAAGACCAATTATATTTAAATTGTCTCGAATGTGTTCCTAATGCTACAAACTTGCTTTTCTGATATAAAAAATGATATTCTGATATTAGACAATTTACTGACTTCCCCAAGTTATAAGTTCTGGAGCTCCGAACCTTTCTAAATAATGCACATTTTAAAATTTACTTTTCAGAACTATTACAACTTGCGGCTTGCAACGTTCGCCTTGCTCAAAGTCAAAATTCCAGATCACTATATTTTGCAATAAATAATATCAGAATACGTTAAAATGAATTTAGACTTTTCACTCAATTTTGAATTTCAATTTAACCTTTCGCATCATGTGCAGAACCCAAGGATTCATTGAAGCCAATTGTGATCAAAATATCCAGTAAACCAGAAAGAATTTTATTACTTTTGCCACGTTATGTGGTAATACATCTTAAAATTATTATATACCTCAACAGTTCAATCGAGGCACATGTAAGTGAAACGAAAATCGCACACACTACGACTTACCTATAATTTATTTTGATCTCCCCATCACGAGCTCTATACGTCGATGTGAAGCAATAACCATCCGTTTCGCAGGTGTAGTTGTCAGCCTTACAGTAGTCGCATTTACATTTTAAGGACAATACACCTATGAAATTAAATACAAGATTAGGCATACCCAAGATTATTCTGCAGTTTCTGAATTATTTAAGTTATATTGCTAGTGTAATAGAACACTTATTATATTTACTTTAGAAACAGGAAGTGTATCGAATGATTTCAGGTTTAAGATTACATCGAAGGTATAGTAGAAGAGTGTCAATGCACCTAAGAGGCCACACAATATCCTAAATTGAAATAAACGATTCGTTTGGATAAACTATTCCTATGAATCGTTGATAATTTATTTAAATTATTACCACCCGTGGAATGTAACACACAAACAACATTCGATACTTGAGAATTTTCGCAGTAGTTGTATAGGTACCTACCGCTATCATGGTTTAAAAAAATCAAACTGCCAATTAGGACGAGCGTCGTCCTCGTGGAAATCATCATCCTTCCGCCTGAATCTAACAATACAAATACTAATTGCGCGATTATTTTTGAAATTATTCAGAAAAAACCGCACGAAATACGGCCTGCCATTAATGCGACACTGGTGTTTACATTCTCGTGTCGCACCAAAACGCAATAGGCGAGAAACGGCCGTCACGTCCGTAAGATCAACTTGCGGAACGTTGTCGCGCTAAAGTCCCGTGGGATATCGCACTAATATGAAATAAATAAACTTTTTTACAAAAATCACTTCCTTCGCTCTTCCATCTCCATATCGGCTGGCGTAGACTGCATGGAATTTGACATGGAAAGGTAAACAATACACAGTTACAGAACACAAAGTACTCACCACAGATCAGCTTTCCTTTTACCTTGCTTTTATTCAAAGACAAAAGGAACCACACTATAAGTTTTTGCTTAGTTTACTTTTATGCCTTAGGAAACTCACCTTTAAAACTAATGACGTATAACTGCGAACCTTTTCTGCAATTTCCAAATTTCTACACCCACCACACACCTAAACAATAACAGACATGAGCAAGCATTACATAGAAAAGAGATTCTCTTTTCTATGAAGCATTGCAAGCAAGTCCTAAACTGAAACAGACAAATAAAAGTGATTTTTTATTATCTATATTGCAATGAATTACAAAGGTATATAAAATATAATTTTATGGTATGTAGGTTGTTGATATAATATTAAGCCAGAATAGTCAAGATAAAAAGGTATCACTAAAAAACGTCGATCTGTAATAAATATCCAATACATTCATACATTTACAAAAAAAAAAAATATACAAGCATTCACAAAACTATATTATACATCCAAGGTAGATAAGTCAACGTAATAAAAACACGGGTATCCTTGTCTAACAAGCCATATTTCAATATTTTCTTCGTGCCATTTCTAACCACATTCACTTAAAATGACTACCTTGTATATATGTGTATATAAAAGTCGACAATAAACGAATACTAGAGCAACAGACTACCACTGTCATTTGGTTGATTTTTAACATATTCGAATATATCCCATAAAACTAATACTGTTTCCAGCTGCAAGTACAAAATGTCTGAATGCATGTCAAGTACAGAGTGTTTTTTTTTACATGTTCTTACTTAAGATTACCTACTAATTTAAAAATGCTGAAGATAGTAATACAATTCTGAGGTAAGGACACAAGTCAATGGAATGCTTTAAGTACAAACAAGAACAAATCATTTTAATAAAGAAGTTTTAAGTGCAACTTTCAGTAAATGATTTATTATGGTTTCAAAATTTAAACCATATTTCAAACGGAACCACGTTGACTAGAATATGGACCAATTTTGTTGTAAAAGAATCAATATATAAGTACTCAGTACAAAAAGATAGAATTGTTTAATGGACTGTGGTGGTGGTAAAACGAAAATTAAGTAAAACCAGATAAGAGATTCGAACAAATTACCTCACAGTCCCCCAGTAAGTGTGTTTAAACACTCTGCACATGCAAGCACACTTTCCTAAAAACTAAAGGAATAATAATTATTACAGAAATCATACACCTGCATACAATTTGCAAATCAACTTTGAACTTTGTTCTATCTACAATACATTTAAATAATAATAATAATTACAGTCACACTTAATAAATTGTATACAAACTTCATTATGTATATGCAATTATATATATATAAAATAGATTTGGCTTAATTTCTCAAAAACTTGCACGCGGTTTTACCTCATCTGTTAATTTTTTGTGCGTTGAGGAGATCCTGCAGATAACAGTACAATATACCAGCCTGAGCCATCACATCGACTGTACCGGTAGCTAAAGTATCCTTTTGCTTAGCAGAGTCCGCCTTTGTGCCCGGCCTGAGTAAAGTAGGGCCGAAAACAGTTGCCAGGTTATGGAGGGACATCTTGTTCTCAGCTTCATGCTTGTAAACCCTGAAGAAATACAAATTAGTTATCGCTATTACATTCAATTCATTAGTTCAATACGAAAAATTTTACCGCTTTAATTTAAATACAACACGCACCATAAATATTACGTGAGGTAATTTACCTAATCAGGTGATCTAAGATGCACTTGATGGTCTCATTATTTTGCAAAGGAAGCTTGGCAAAGCAGTCCTTCAGCAACTCGATTCGCCGCATTAAGTTCCCATTGCTCTGATTGAAAGCCTCTAATAGTTCTGGATATAAATGATCCGTGAAGAGCGCCTCCGGCAGTTCTCGTAAGTAAAGTTTTAAGATACCAGTGACCGAATGGATGTCTACCTCTTTGAGTAACTGTTCCGCCTCGTAAGAATCTGAAATATTGGAAAATTGTAAGATATAGCAATAGTTCAGTTTTCTGTTTTTGGTTTTACTTGTTTCAAATGACTTCTTCAATTTGGATATATCGAGAGCAGATCCCGACACTCGATATATGCCTACTTCTGACATTCCTCGTCTTTCCACCTCTCTTATGCAGGCTGTTACGATGAAAGGAACATTTCTCTTTTGCCTCCTGGAATATAACAATACTCAGCAATTATTTAATTGACAGGAAGCAATAACAGAAACCAAAAAGTAGGTGCATGTATCATTCTATAGTCAGATATACTGACAAAAATACTTTATTGGATTAGAATTGCGTATTTAATTTTAAATGTTCACATTTTTCTCAGGAATAAGTTAATATTGTACAGGACATGTCCAAAGCTTTTAAACAATTTTTCTCTAAGATATTATTACTTACTTGCACACAGCCTGTATCTTCTCTCCAAATAAGGCACCAATTTTCCCAGTGGGTACGCGCCGCAGACTAATCTCGCATGGTATAAATTTCAAACCTATCCTTAGAGTGCAACCACTTATGGTAAGATTTTTCTCTGTCATGTGTTGACCCAGCCATTTCCTGCTTAATTTTTGTGTATGTTTCCCGAATAGAGTAGGGCCACTAGTACTATCCTGGTACACCAATATTCGAAGATTTTCACAGCTTTCCAAGTCTATAACAAAGTTCTCATTCCACTGAGGGTTTATGGTGTTGCATACAATTTTAGTTTTAGCCTTCTGGAAGAAGTGACCATAGAAATCTACTTCTATACACACATAAAGGTCTGAAATATAATTATCATGATTTTGATTCAAATGCTAATGTATCTAAACTTACCACAAGCAAACTCTAATTCCGACATATCATAAATGTGAACATGTAAATCCCCTACCAACAAACTGCCATCATCTCCACATTTCAAAAGGTACGATCCCATGTCCATTATCAGGAACTGCCTACACGCCGTTATCCAGGCCTGGAGCTCAAACATGCTGAAGGGTTGTGAGGGTACCTTACCAGTTCTTTCTGTTTTTTGCAAGGTAAGGATCGCTTCTATCCACTGGGTTCGTTCAAAATCAGACGAAAGGAAGAACATATATGTTCTACCGGAAGATTTGTTCTTTATTCTATATACCAAGTTTGGAGAAACGAGTACCAACTGTTTCTCCAGTTCTATCAACCTCTTGCAGTACTTGTCTGAACCTCTGGATAACTTCGAGCGATTCTAAGGAACATACATATAGTTAAATCATTACGGATAAATGAAACAAAGTTAAATGTTGGTGTGATGTTAATATGTTAAAACATGTCTGAGTACACCACTGAGCAGCTCAATGGAATTTAGTTAAAAACATGGTTGTTTAAACGTGATTTGTGATAAGTCATATTTTGTTGAACAAATCAAGTCCCATTTACTTTTCAATGCTCTGTTAACTCTAGCACAACTACCATAACTTTTTTGAAAAATACCTCATTGGCTTTCTCTTCCTGCTTAAGTTGATCCCTGATGTTTGATGCCTGAGATTTTAAAGCGACTATGTTTGACTGCGCAACTTCGTGTAAATTAGCCGTTGTTTCCTCGAGGGTCAAAATGTCTTCTACAGGTATGAACCATTTTAATTCGAAGGTATACTTTTCGTTTCTCCGAGAAGGCTGTACAGATACAACAAATTAATCAAAGAGTATATCGAACTTGCTAAATTCTTACCTTATATTTGGCACAAGCAATTACATCATTAAAAAGAAATAAGTGGCGCAACTTTCGATGACCATCAACGAACTCCACAATGAAGGAGTTTTTGACTAACCTCCTTTGTGCTCTATCCGTAGCCTAAAAAAGTTGTTTATTATCCCATTTATTAATACTTTCAGTGTCATCAACTTTAACAAAATATTGCTCAAATAAATTACCAGATAACTGACATCGTATAACTTTTATGATTAAACTTGGATTCACAGCAAACAAACTGATAACACTACAATGGTATCTACTTACTGGAAACATCGACTTTGTTTGTATCATATTAAACTGGTCCAGGAAGCTCTGAGTCAGATTCAAAGCTTCCGTTAAACTGTGATGGTCTGGATGGGAAGGTGGGACGTATTTGAGTAAATCGTGTAGGACCAGGGCGTTTTTTTGCACCTTAGCAACAGGTTTATGGAGTAGATCCTCCAGGCTAATCGGCTGACCTGACAGCGGTTTGCACGGTATATTCTTCGACACTTCATTGAATTTAGAATTCGCAGTGCTGCACTTTCTGACTGTATCCAGGGCTTGGCCATAATTACTAAGAAATGCTCCATAGAGTGATAGGTTAGAAGCCTGTGGTGGAAATTTTATTCATATGATTAGAGGTTTAAAGACCAGTGAAGTAATTTGAGAGTAGTATCAAATGTGATAAACTTAAACAATAATAAACATTGTTGTCTTATATCCAGAACAATTATAATCAGCAATTCAGACAAGAATGTAACAGAAAAATCTCCTAATGAACTTACCATTCTTTTGAAGTGATCCCCTATCCTGGTGTCCCAGTTTTGACAATGTTTTCTTAAAGCTTCTAAGAAGTTCGAATGCAGACTATGGAGTTCTGGGATTTTATATAGTATGGTGTTAAGCTCTGCTTCACCTACTATTGGCTGAGATGTTTCTGTAGATGCTTGAATTGCTTTCATGTACTAAAAAAAACGCAATTAAAAACTTTCTAGCAGTCTTTGTCAGATCTACAGCAAAATTAATGTTTAGTTGATTTGTTATGTTTTGAAATCTAGGAAACCAAGAATGATTTCCGCTTTTATTAAATTAACATTTTAAATAAAAAAATTAAGTATACTAGAACGGTTTTATAATACTACTACTATAGCCATTCATAGCTGAAATTTCGAAAAACCTGTAATAATTAATCGTTGCGAAATCAGTTTGTTAATTTTTATCGCTACACTGAGCATCAATGAACACAAAAACACAATTGAATAATTTTATGAATTAGACTAATTACCTTTAGTAAGAAACCCAACCAGTCAACATAATTACTTTCACTATCTGTTATGTTATATAATATACTTTTATACATTTTATCTGCTTCTCCTTTTAAATCACTTTCCTGAAATAAAAGTTTTGATACAAATTTATCTGAACAAAATTCACTGAATGAACTCACATGACTAAATTTTCGTCTTGACGCAGGTGTTGTTGATTCCAAAGAACTAGAACTAGCATAAGAACTATTATCGTTGTGCCTTTTTAATTCAGGCATTTCGTCATGTTCATCTTCACTACTACTATGACTTCCATTCTTCTTAGTCGATCTAACAATAAAAAATATAGTCAAATAAACTTTGGTACAAAAATGAGGACAAAGGACAGAAACAAACAATACCTCTTAATTAAAACCCAGTCCAAATAATTTACTACTGATAAAAATAATTCCTAAAAACACTTTTACTCACTGGATAAAATACTCGATATTAACGTAATTGGAAGCACCGGGCGAGTCTGGTTCCTGACTATTTTGCGTAGAGTCCCTTTTCGAGTCTAATGGGAGTGTGCTGGAGGAGCTGAACACATTCTCCGTACTAGAGTGATTACTCTTAACAAGGCTGTAATCATCCTCATTAGCTACCATATCGTAATACGGCTCATCCGTAGCCAGAAACTCAGAGGATGAGGAGACAGAATCGCTGTTGCTCACTCTCGGCTTCGGCCTCAATGATTCTGGCCTGACAGGTAATCTGTAGTTAAGGGAGAAGGTTTATAACAAGTCTCGATATTCAAAATATCGTTTGAATATATAGCTGGACCAACTACTTACTTGGGAGGTATTTTCACTGGTGTCGTGCTGCCCTGTTTCATCCCGTTCACTTCTATGACGGTAACGAAAGCTGCCGGGTCTGAATCCGGTGGCGCCGTTGGCTCGTAGCGTTCGACGGCATCATTCTCCGCATGAGGCTGTTTAGAGATCTCAGCGATGCATCTGTTAACCGAAAACGCTTCAGTCTCTTCGACATTCAGGGACAGACTAGTTGGTCTCTCGATGTTCTCCTGAAACAGTTATACCATAAAATAAATTCGAGCTATATGACAATAAAAATTGTCTTGTGTAAGTCTTGTGCTACTTCGAAAGTATATTGAGTTTTAATGAATATTTTATGGAAAATTTAATGGCATTAATACTATTTCAATACCATTACTTATCTCATCAAATTTAACTTAATTACCTATTATTCTTTAATGACAATGTATAATATGTGAAAATGAGATATATAATAAAGAATAACTAGTTATTGTTCTTCTAACTATAGTCTGCCACCCAGGCTGAACTTGAGGGTAGGAAATCAAATCGAAGCATAAAGAACTGCGTTATATTCTGAAAGACATCATGTTTCTTTTCCTTTAAGCCTAAATAACTCAACGATTTATGTATGTGAAACGCCAGACTCCTACACATATGAAACATGACACGCACAGGGACACCAGATCAGCGACCACACAAAATTCGATCTGTTTCAATGTTTTAAACTAGTCAACAACAATAAAGTGCTTTATGGAAGCAGCCACATGAGACAATCCCCATGGTCATTGGCCATGAAGATTTTTAAGGAATTTTACTTTCTACAAACTGTGCAAGCACATTCAGTGTATTAAATACTATTTTATTTAGTGATAATAGATATTCATGTAGTGATGATTTAAGGTGCTCTTCATTTCTACTTCAGACATGCATATAGCAGATAGAATGTGACACTAAATAATTAAGGCAGAAGCAGTAACAGTATGAATGGAGAATAAAGAATTGACCATTAAGACTGACTGTAGATGACCCAGTTCACCTTTTAACATTGTAATATGTATGTTTACATGAGTAGAGTACATATAATCTAAATATTGTAGGCACTTACTCCACCACATGTCCTCTACTACTTTAACTGTTTATTATTGTATTGACACTTATGGTAGCTAATTTGGGTACACCACAAATCAAGGAAGGTTATGTGTAAGGGCCAAGGCCAGAGGGTAAATCACCTCTAATGAAATAATGGTGTTCTTTAAATACAAATAACAACACACATTTGAAAGTTACAGACCTCATCTTTTGTATGATATTTAATCTCAAAATCTTTTATCCTTTATGATACCCTTTATTGCCCATTCAAAACATTTGTCTATCTTATGTACTAGTAAAATTGTGATGAAAACAATGCAAACATTACATGTTTAATTCATGTTTACAAACATAAGCATGACTCCGACATTGCGCCACCAAAGAATTGTTAATGTTTGCTGGTTGATACTGAAAGTGTTCACAATCTCTTTAACACAGCAGAGAAACAAATTTCTTTAATTGCATAACGAGGATGAAAGGATCAACTGTAATTATATAACGAACGATCTAAATTTAACTGGTCACTTAAGCTAATTGAAAATCAAGACGCGAAGGCAATTAAAGTGCAACCTTAAAGGGACAGGAAGAGCTTTCTTTGTATATGAATGAGGCGAAAAAACGTATATCTGTGCAAGCATATAATAAAAGTGTAGTCAAAATCATAATATTTACTTTAGATACGGTATCTGGGATGACATCATTAGACTCTGTCGTCTCGATCTCGGGGATCTTCTCCTTCGCCAGCTTCCTCTTGTGCTGCTCGACATCGCTGAGCAGCCTCTCGAGGTACTCGACGTAGAACTCTTCCCGCTCGAGTTCCTCCCTCAGCAAAGCGACTTTCTGTTTATGCTTCGCCAGGTTCGCTCTCACATCCTCTTCCCATGCGCCCGGCAAGGGGCTCTCGGGGAACCTCTGCAACCACACCTGTTGGAAATCGCCGAACACGCTCATCTCGCGACGCTTCACATCTTCCTGCCGCCCGAAATCTCGCACGCACGACCCTCACACGCACACATTACGCCCTGTCACTACGTTTGCGAAAGAAACGCTCTACGCTGTACAAACAAACATTTTTTACTGCCACTTCATGAACCACCGACGATGGTGCCAATGAGAGAAGGCGATAGATGTCATTCTTGTCAACGTCAAACGATGCGGCGTGCTCAAAATTTGTTGAAGAAGTTTGTGTTTCGTGCGATTCGACTTTTTAGGTTACGCTCGGTCCGCATAATTCAAACTGAAATTAGTTTAACAAGTTTATTTTTAAATGGCTTTCCAGAAACTGACGACGTGGTTTCTAACCGAGAGAGGCAGAAAGTTTTCTTATTTTTTCGCCGGGACCGTCTCGACCAGTGCGCTTTTCGCTACCTATTTGCCCCAAACCCTATTCCTGGACCAGTACAAGAAATTAATATGCTTATACAAGTAACAAAGTGACTATTACCGTTAACAACATTTCATACTGCATTCTTTCAGCAAAGGTTACACAGTGCCCCTTACCAAACAGCTAGTTGAACGCTTCGAGAAGGTTTTAGATACTTTGGAGGTAACCTTCTGAACCATACCAACATAAACATATAAATTAGTTTCATTCCAGCTCAACAAATATGACAAAATGCTCTACAAACCGTTCTTTGCTTATGGCTTTGACGTCATCAGTGCAGGGACCAGCTACAGTAGATTCGGCGTTATAGTTGGATTACCAAAAAGCTTTTCCTACCAAACCGTTTCCGGCGTGGAAGCTGACAAATATAAAATAAGGGTAAGCCTAACTAGTGGGGTAATGTTAGAAGTTACCGAGTTGTTTTAGCTGGGGGAAAACTCGGTCATTTGGGAGTCGGACGAAGGGAAACAATTGGCGGAATCATTGGTGTACTCGGAGAACGCGCAGATGTACGCGATGGCACGTGAGATCAAGTACAGACAAACCCTCAAACCCTTAATTGATATGTTGCTCCCAACAACCTCCTGTATATTAGTATACAGTTTGAGTAGAAATCTGAATCGTAGATTCAACATGTACTCCAAACCACTGACTATAAGAGCGATGTCTTACTCGTTAGTCGGGGCATTTGTTTTTGGAATATATGCAATGATTAAAGACTCTACCCAGATTTATGTTGAAGAGACAATCGACAGAGAGTTGATGCAGAATAAGATATTTAAGGACGGTGGTCAGGAGTTCTATACCAAGCTGTTAGAAAGAAATAAGGCTTTGAGGAAACTGTTAGGGGTGGAAGGTGAAAAATTGTACACCATACATGGGAACGAGCGATATTTTTTAAGGATGAAACACATACCACTGGTACAGAGAAAGGCTATTTTCGAAGAGGAGATCACTACTGAGGAGACTCACAGTATGTAATTAAATGTTTAAGTAGCTAGTTAAGCTTTTATTCATTTTATAAACTTTGTAAATAAAAAGTTTATAAGAAATTTGCTGAATATAGTAGAATATAAAATTTATTACCAAAACACATTCTATAAAGTTTCATTATTAAACGAAATGAATTTTTATATCAACACTATATACAAGATTTCTTCAAAAGGGTAAAACATCAAAAAAAGCATTGTACAATTTTTCTTTTGAAATAAAGAAACTTAGAGTACAAGTATAAGAGTAAATAATACATTTGTTCTCATGGTAAGAGTTATTTCACAAATTCTCATTGAAAATAAAGCCATTTCTTGGAACCAAATTCAACAACTGTATCAAAATAGAAGTATAAAGCACCTGTACCAGATCTGCTTCTAAGCACTTTAGGTACATAGAGTGATGAAATAAAAGTATATAAAAATATGTACATTTCAATAAATTACTGCCAACGATAACATTCTAAGCTAAACAACAGCCTGGATAACAAAAAAAAAGGAGTCCTCTGGTGATATGGGAAGACGGAGCTTAACCGTTGTCGTTCTCGCAGTACGACGCCCAAATCAGGCAATTCCCCAGGCCGCTGTAGCAAATCAGGAACACTGTCGCGAGGAAGACTAGGCTGCATATCGTGCAGGGTTTCCTCTCTAGGAAGAACCCTATCAGGTATAGCACCATGAACATTACGTGGGTCTGCACTAGGGCAGGATTCGAGGGTTTAGGCATTAGTAGAACGGGTATAAGCCACTGAAGGCAGTACATAATTCCGAGTTGCGACACTGGGGCGTTCTATTTCACATGATTAATTCCAACCTCCACTCAGGATGAATAACAAACTAATCAAAAAGTTTTAATATTTTAAGAACACAGGAAACACAAATCGACAGCAGGACGGAGAATTTCGGCATGAAACAGTAAGGCAGACGGAAATGAATATCGTGTTAGTTTCATCCTTGGAAAGTCCCTGGTGTAAGCGACATGCCATAGCTTACTATAGCTTTAATTAGATTCGGACGGATAGTGAGTACCGTAAGTGTTGAAAACCGTAATATTCTTCTTTATATTCTAATCCCTTTTTTGTTGATGACGTCGTTTTCATAAGCTCCATCTAGTTTTTTCACAATTAAATAAATGGCTTTTAAAAACTCCCACTTTTACTATGAATACGGTGAATTTGTAAGGATCAAGAAATTTGGAAACTTTACTAACAGTTGCAAAGGTGTAAAAACACATTGTAGATCCATTTTTCTTTCGTTTTTAGATCTAACACACGGACATTCATCATGCCACCTTCACTAATCTCTAACGGAAATGCAAATCAATACACACTGCGAGGCGTAAGTGAGTAATCAGCTTAGAAAACTAAAGTGTTGTCTACATGTTAATAATTTATCTCATTTGTATGAATGCTCAAAGTTTTCTTTGAGTTTGATATCGGCTACGAGGAGTAAAATTCGAAAGGAAGAAAGAGAGAGGCGAGGAAAATACCCCGAGACTGAAAGTTCCACGAATTTCTCTGAAATTCTGTGAACCATTTAGTTCCTGCTAGCTCCGCTCGGATCGCTGCGATTTCTCTCGGAAGCGAACGCTCGAAATTCGAATGATTTCCCGCTCATCGGGCTAAAGTCACATTTTTATCTCATATCGATTTTATTAATGAAACATACGCCTTTTATCTTAATCTAAGTGTCACTTAAGGCTTACTTTGCCGATGACAACGTTGCCGCCTTACACTCTGGAATTAATCTAGTTTTTCATTTAATCTTAACGATTGAGTAAACGTGTCCGATCTAGGTCAAGTTGATTCGAATCTCGATCAAAGTGTAATTCACGACCTGTAAAATGCAACATGGGTGCGAGCGGCAACCCCGCAAATGGAAGATTAGTACAAATGAACCGATGAAAATGGTCGGAGCGGATCAAACGTTTCGAAAGTTTTCTTACAGTTCGTATCGCACGTAATTAAATGGTAAGACACACTCTTTAGTCATACATGTTCGTTTCATAATGCGTGGTAACGTCTAAGGGGGCCCTTCGCCCTTATCGCAGGGTTGTCATATCGTGTGTATGTGCCTATTTGTTATTTAATTAATTATTTGGGTATTGTTGAATTAAACGTTTACGGGTTGTTGCTTTGGGGTTCTGAACGTTTCAATCTAACTTTACTTCCTGTATGACATAACTGATGTTTTCTTATTCTGAAACAGAAAATTTCCACGATGGAAGTAAGGTTAACTATATGTTAACCCTGGTATATTTCTATCAGGGGGTAATATGAATTCAAACGGTTACGTAAAAAAATTGGAGTTAAAAAAACCAATTCTGAATGTTTGCGTAATAAAATCAGTTTATGCCAATGCATGAATGGAAGTATTTTAAAGTAGAACAATAAAACCGAAGGTCGCGGACCTTCTTTATTAGCGGCATTTTTCACCTTTCATGTAATTTTAAAAAACCTCTATTCTAGTAACTATAATTAAAGTTTATTCTATTAAAATTAATTCACAAGATTCCACAAACAATCCATAAGATTCACAGTTAATAAAACTCATGATACCAAAGGTCAACGTGGTGGTTATTTTGTCCTTTTACTATCTTCACGTGACAGTTTAAAATTTTGGCTAGCAAAATATTTTTAATACAGATGAAAATAAACTCCAGTTATATATTAGTTTAAAAATAGAAAAAAAAATTCTGAATGAAAAATCAAAAGTATAGAATGTTACTTCCATTTTATCATTTACTTGTAATAAATAATATTAATGAGATTTTAAGTTTTAATTTTGTATCAATAGATTTACCAGGATAAACAGGGGTATAAAAGATAAAAGCTTATTTATTATCTAAAGTATTTATTCCAAACCTACAAGCATATGTTCCATTTGTAACATTATCCCTTATTAATGCAAATCATTTTCTAAATTGTGACTGTGACTGTGACAAAATGAAGTGTTTGAACCCTTCTGTTATTTAGTCATAATTTCAGTCGTGTATTTTACTTTCACAAATTTTATTTAAATAACGTACTAACATAGATTTAATTTATTAAAGCTAAATTAGAATCGATACACACCATTTAACGTTAAGTAGTAAATGTATTATTATAGAAGGTTATTAGCACTTCAGGTATAGTTTGTTTGTTGAATTTGAGCGAATCCTCCTGTTCAAATTAAAATGTGTATAAGTTTTTATGAGCTGCTAGGAAGCTTAATTAATGGTTATTTAAAGGTTGCTTTAACAGAACTAATTCAGGTTGTTAATACTTAACCAGAGTGAATGGATATTATTCAAAGTAAGGCTAAAAAAATGCAACGGAAGGTCACTCCTTTGTTGTTGTTATTTACAATGACGCGATATGATCTGAATCTTTAAAAGTTCTTAATGATAAAAATGAATGAAGAATTTTTGTAACAGGGTTCCTGTTGAAAATGCCCCCGTTGCCTCCCCAAAAAGTCGAATTCCCAAAATTCGTCGATTCATTATGGTGCGTCTACATCGTTTCGGTATTGGGTGCATGGAACGCGGAATTTGGTAAGGAACCAATAGAACCAATTTCGCCCTGTATAAGTTACCAGGGGTCTTAAAAATTTTTTGTTTCCCAGTTACCTACCCCTTGGATTTGATCAAGACGAGGCTTCAGATCCAGGGGGAGAGGAGCGCGAAATTGGGGCAGGTAAGTACAAGAAATAAACCGTTTTGTCGTAAAATACAGCGAATAGTTCCTAATCGATAAATTTTAATAGATGGCTAAAGGAAAAAAGGTAAATCAGGCGTAGGAATATTTACTAACTTCGTGCGCTTCTTGTTCGTTCAAAAATTGCTCGCAAATCTCACTATCGATCATACAAAAACTTTAAATTCAACGTTAGATCTTTTAGGCGCCACACAGGGGAATGTTGCGGACCGCCATCGGGATAAGTAAAGAGGAGGGAATCTTCAAGCTCTGGCAGGGCGTCCACGCTGCGTGTTTCCGTCACCTCATCTACTCTGGCACTAGGATAATCACCTACAAGGAGCTTAAAGGGAGGTTGGTCAAGGGAAACCCTGACCCAAAGTATTTCCCATTGTATCAATCTGCGCTATGTAAGTGGAAAGTCCCAAAGTTTAAATGATAAATATTAAAGAATTATTTATGTGAGCACATTCTTCCATTTCTCGTTTACATTTAAATGAATACAAAATTGAGGTTTTCTTTTTCAGGTGGTATAACTGCAGGTGCTTTTGCTCAATATTTAGCTAGTCCGACTGATTTACTGAAAGTCCAGCTGCAGATGGAAGGGAAGAGACGCCTCCTCGGACTACCCCCGAGGGTCCATGGCATGTGGGACGCTTTCCTGAAGATTTGGTCGACTGGAGGTATCCGTGGTCTTTGGAAAGGTAGTAGGGATATTTCGTGGAGGAGATGAAATTATGTAAATCGTTGCGTTAAATTGCAGGTTCGATTCCTAACGTGCAGAGGGCGGCTTTAGTCAATTTAGGGGATCTAACCACTTATGACTCCACTAAACGGTTCATAATGAGACACACTAATCTACCAGATAATCACCTATTGCATGTGTTATGTAGTAGCTGTGCCGGTTTAGTAGCTGCTAGTATGGGCACGCCGGCGGATGTAATCAAAACCAGAGTTATGAATCAACCATTCGATGAACATGGACGGTAAGAAAATACATTATAATTTCACTGTTGAAATCAGTGTATTGATCCTATCATTTTTAAATCTACTCTTCTATGGTTTCACTTGTTAGATAGGAACGTTTTGCAATTGTCATAAAGAAAGGAATAAGTTTTTCAAAATTTAACCAGAAATTTTATGTACTGCCAACTACATACTTTATATATCGTTCTTTTCAGGGGTGTCTTATACAGTTCCTCGATAGACTGCCTAAGGAAAACCCTGAGCGAGGAAGGCTTTGTGGCGCTGTACAAAGGTTTCATACCTATTTGGTTGAGGATGGCCCCTTGGTCTCTGACTTTCTGGCTGACCTATGAACACTTCGTCAGAGTTGTAGGAGCTCAGAGCTGGTGAAAGATCTCCTCTAGCGAACTTTAGTAAGTAGATTATAACGCAGTAGTATTTCAGTGGAATTCTTTATTGAAACATGATTTTCGTAGGGTTCACAGAAACGTTAGTTCATTTGAGTAGTCACTATTAGTTAAAATCTGGCTATTTTTAGTAGCTGAATTGTTTTAAACTTTTGTCCCCACTCTGAGGAGTCAAAAATTAAAAAAAATTACTTTTGTATTCTCTAACCTTTATTTAACTGTGTTTTAAAATCATATCAGCGAATTTGTATACCAAATTAACGCTAATGACTATGCAATTATTTTTGACCTAATGTAAAAAGACTGAACTTAACTAATAATTTTAATGTCGGAAAAATCAACATGTTTTTTGCACAAATCTGAGGAGAAAAGTTTACATATCTTAAATGATTTTTTGATGAAAGCACAAAATTATTAGTTTCTGGATATAAAACCGGTGTTTTTGTAAAATTCAAGTCGACCAAAGTTGAAAAGACTACATTACTTTATGTTAGTCATTCTCTCAGATCCCATTGATTTTTATCTAGATAAACGAGTAATAATAAAACGTAGACTTAACGTAATAGTGCCACAATTTTTACTCTCAAGAGAATTATATTTTTACAAATTATGTGTATCATAAAAATGGGTAGGATGTAAATATTACACTGTATATTGTTGGATTTAATTCTTTTTATTCTTTATCTGCTGCCGAAATTATTATTCTGTCGTGTTTTTTTGTTGTATTAACTATGTGATGTTAATAAAATGTGGGAAAAAATTAATACCTTTATTAATCTCATAGGAAACACATTTTTAACATTACTGAATGTAACCACTGGATAAAAATCTTGGTATGATATAGTCTTTAAACGTAGGATTAACCACAGGCACATTAACTCTTGCGTAATACTCTAAAGAATACAAGCTGAAAAGTACTCCGTTCCCAATGGCCAAACTATACCAAAAGAGAACATTGAGGACCGCAGTATTTGGAACGTTTAAGAACATGCTAAAAAACCCTCCAAAAAAGAAAAAATTAATGAACAATAATGGGAAGAAATACCCTACTATGAGGCTCATGCACCATTCGTGTACTATGGCTGATGTTATGAACACCACAAACCTGGCAAAAGTCTTGTTAGCCCAGACTAATCCATAGACATCTTTGTAGATGTAGTGAAACAACCAGTCGTGAACTAAGATATTCCAATATCTAAAGAACTCGGAATAGTTTGAGCAAGTCCACCACGCCTTATAGAACTGACGATCGCCGAAACGTAGGATTTCAGCAAAGAAATTCTGTACGGAGTGTAACACCATATACCAGCCGAGAACGTAAATCAAAAGCCCTGGCAGAGCTGCCTCGAAAATCCCTTGGATTACTTCCAGCCAAGAATAAGTCCTTATCCCAAAGTCTTTGAAGACAGGCATGATGAAACGGTGAAACAAGATCGCCTGGTAACATATGACTGAAATAATTTCAAGGAGCCTGAACATTACGAAACGGTAGCTGATCCCATTGGACCTGAAAACAAAACAAAAGTATTTACACATTTAAATCGATTATTACACAGCATAACCTACGTAAGTGCTTTCTGTAAAGCAATACGAATAACTTACCTGGGATACACATCCTTATAAACCAACGTAGGGGCGAAGAGGAAATACAAGTAATCCGAAAACTTCGGTAATATTGAAACCTTATCATGTTTGAGTACCTTTTCAGCATTAGTTCTGATGAAAGCGTGAACTTTCATTATCAACCTGATCTATAAGTGAGGAAAATTGATACGTTACACTGAAAAAATAGTGTAACGTAAATTAGCATACCTGTTCTATTGCAATTATAGTTGAAGACGCTGCAGGTAAATGAAACCTCGATATGACTTTAAAAGCGGTTATGAGTGAAAATATGTAATAAGTGAGTAGGAGGGTAAAAGCGGTTCCATCGATCAACTTATGGGAAGTAGCTGTAAGAGTGATAGTAGTTACTGAAGTAATTAAACGGGTACCTAAAGTGACCTTACGTTTAGGAAGGTTAAATCTCAGTTTTGCCCATAGTAGGTACCAAAAATAAATCATCAGTGTCATTATAAAAGCCCACATCCAATACAGGGCAGAGATGTGGACGTTACCAAATGATAAGGGGATCAAGTGTAATCCTGCAGTGATGCTGAAAGTACAAATAATTAATCTATAACATAAACTAAAATAGATATTGACGTGAAAGTTGTAACAAGAATATTTATGAAATATTTCATATTATAGCTGTAATGGCAACGAAAGTACAGCTCAGTATCTTGTTACTACAATCTTTACATGTTACATAAGTCAAGAGAACGCAGTAATTTGTAAATACTTACTATCTATTTTTCACGTAATCATTAACAGCGGTATTTATCAAGAAACACATCAAAGATACGAAGAAAATATGGTGGATGGTTTTTATATGAGAGTTACTCTCCTTCAAGTCGATTAAAAGGGAGTTCCTACTCACGTAAACCTTTTCAGTCTTTGATTTACTAAAAGTAAACGTTTTAATTAAGCTGACCATTGTTAAATTTCAACTTTACCTGTATTTATCATCGTCCATGACTGTTTCTGGTTTAGAATTGGCTTCAAAACTAAAACTATCAAGAATATTTCTAATAGTTTGATATCACTGTTTGAACCCATTCATAAATTGATAACCTTCAGTTAATTGCTTCCGAATGACCATAATGCGAAAAGAATAGTATCAATAAGATAAGAAGTGACCGTTAAAAACAAAAATTCATATCTGAACGTTTATTTCAGACTGAAAAACAATAGGTGACATTCGATTTTAGTCATTTATAAAACTACAAATAAATTGAATAAATAATAATTTTCAGGCAATGCAATCACAAGTGAGCCACCTTGGCAACAAGTACCCCACCCAATTCCCATCCTCTATCGGCACGTTTAACCTAGCATAATACTCCAGAGTGTACATACTGACTAACAGGCCGGAACCGAAAATCAGACTGTACCAGAAGAAGATGTTCAAAGCTGTCGATTTCGGGACTTTGAGGAAGCTCATAAGCGCGCCGCCGAAGAGGAACTCGATGAACAGCGCAGGGAAGAAGAACCCAAACACATTGTAGAGAATCCACTCGTGTACAACGGCAGAAATCAGGAACACCGACAGTTTTGCTACAATTTTACTCGTCCGGAGCACCTCGACCATCTCCTTGTAAACGTAAGTGTACAGCCAGTCGTGGACGACGATGTTCCAGGTCCTGAAGTAGTCTGAGTAATTCGTGCAAGTCCACCATTCCTTGTAGAACTCCCTGTCGCCGAACCGCAGCAGCTCGGCGAAGACGTTCTGCATCGAATGAAGAGTCACGTAAAATCCAGAGATCGTGATCAGCATCCCCGGGATGGAATTCTCGCAGGAAGCGAGCAGGATCTCGCCCCAGGTGTACTTTCTTAAACCATAGTCCTTGAAAGTTGGCAGGATGAACCGGTGAAATATGAAGCTTTGATAAAATATAACACCGAATACTTCGAACAAGCGGAACCCTACGAACTTCCAATCGATGGACGAAGTCCTGAGGAGGAAACAGAGAGCGGTAAAGAAATATTTATCAGCGTTGTAATGTTTTACCTAGGGTATTGATCCCTGTATATCAGAGTTGGAGCGAACAAAAAGTAAAGGAAATTCGAGAATTTCGGAAGTGTTAGAATCTGATCGCTGTGTGTCTTATACTTAAGTACTCTTCCTACGTTGCTTCGTACGTATGCGTGGACTTTCATTATCAACCTCACCTGAGAAAAACAAGTTAAGTCTCGGTTATTACGAGGATTAATTTTCTCTTCACCTGTTCTAAAAGCACAATCGCAGCTGTCGGTGGTGGTAGTTCAAACTGTTTACAAACTTTAGCACAAATTTGAAACGAGAAGATGTAGTAACTGATCCATATTATAATTCCAGATATGTCCCATATGCGGAAAATCTTTGCTGAACAAAAAATTAAAATAAATTTACTAGAAAGATTCTCCTCACTTATGAAATTGTGAGTATGTAGCTTAAACCGTAAATGAGGTTGTGTATGATAATAACTTGAGGTCTCATGCTTCAAATTTTTCTTTCCTTAGTAGTTAGTAAGGGTCTTAACTATATACCTTTTGGTGGTAAGTGTATCCTGACTTTGGCCCAAGCATGGAAGATGTGAAAAGCACCGAATGTGGCTAAATTCGCTGCTATCCAGTAAATCAGAGCTGTGTGTAGTTTTTTGAAGCCTGCGAAAATTGGAGCTATCCCTAACGTGGTTCTAGAATTGAATGCAAATTCGAAAGTAACAGAATAATGGTAATAAGACCATTGTCATGAGGATAAAAATTTAGCAAAGTTAATTACAGCCAGTAATATAACACTTGATTCATTGAGAAGTATTATACTGGTGCAGAAAAAATTCTGCAAGATTCAAACGACTTCATTTGAGGTGTAGCAAGCTTCAGAAGCAGTAGACAACATATTGCCTAATATGCTTTAGTAAATCCTAACATGGTAATTTCATTAGTCATCTAAAAACCATTGTTTAGAGCTCTAGAGCTAGAAGCTGATTATTTTGTCTTGTCCATTTTAGTACGTTTCCTTTTATTTCTGCTACTTACGTTTGTTTGAAAAAATCCTGTGCTATAGCGTTAACGAAGAAACAAATAAGGGTGGCGACGAAAACATGGTGGACAGTCTTTATGTGAGGGTTTGTGTCCTTTAAATCGGTTAGCAGGGAATTCCTGACGTGGAACGTTTTTTCCGGTAATGTTTTGTTACTGCGAGATCTGAAAAATTGGATCATTATCAAAAAGTCGTTTTAGAATTTTTATTTATTATCTTTGATGTTTAAAACGGTATAAGTAGCTTCGGTTTCACACCTGTTGGGTATTAGGTAATTTTTATCGTTCAGAAGTAGTTCTGGGATATGAATGACTCACTTTATATAACATATAGGTACTTTCTTATGGAAAAATGACGCAGTAATATATTTACTAATTCATTTAGAGGGAAAATTTAGCAAACTAGGCCAGGAAGTGAAGTGAAATTAAAATAGAGGTCCAAAAAACTCCACTCCTTTAAGCATTGTTTACAAAAATATTAGTTTTCAAATCTGTGCATCTACTTACATACCTCTCCTCTTTTTCTGCCATTGCCTCACATTTACCAAGTGGCTAAGTAGCTAACCTAACTGCCTAAATGAACTTAAATGGCTTAATAAATATAACAAAAGGTGTTAGAACTTCACATTCAACGCAGCACTCCCTTCAGTGAAAATGTTGTTATTGTTACAAGATAACACTATCAATAACAACGTCAGATTGCGGCCTGACCCATCCGTTTCAACTTTTTATACGCCTTCCAGCAGATAAAAGAATCGTGCCTCTCTTTTCCTATTTAAGAGTTATTAAGTTCGAGTGTACTCGTAGTTTAACACTGGGTACTCATGTACTTAATGTGTTTGTGTAAAATAAGATGAGATTTTAGATACTTTCATAATTATCCAGATTTCATTGCGCGGCTGCCCTGAACTTGTTAATTTATTTGAAACTTGTTATGACTGTAACGACGTGCATGGTTCATCGCTAGTTTTTGTTTTGTTTTATTTACTATTAGGAAATTAAAAGCAGATATTCATTGTTATTTACTAAATTCTGCCATTTAGCCGTACTATCGGTACGTTTATTGGAACTGTGTTGAAGTCCATGAACTATTTCTTGAAATATTTCTCAGCAATGCAGCATTATCCTTAAGGTGACGATAATTAATCAAAAAATAAATTATATATGTAAACTGAAACGCCACTTTTAGGTTCAGGTTTATTTTCAAATTCTATTCTACAATATTTTATTAACTATGGCCCTGTTAGGATGCATTCTAGGTTGTCGATACTTCTTAGTACAGGAAATTAGAAAGATGTTATTAATATTAGAGTGAATTTTCTGTTACAGAGTTCATACTAGCGTATGAGATCCTTTGGTATGAGATTCATTATGTATTTCTTCTTGGACCTATTTCTATCCATTTTTACTTCAAATTAGCCCTAACACATATTTTAGTGAACTTGAAGGTCTATATTAAGTAAGTAGATGGACTGTATCAATCGTTTTTATAACAATATGTGGAATTTACTTATCTTCCAACTAAATTCTCTATTTTTTAAATTCAAATATTTATATTTTTTAAGGGTTGGCATCTCTAGCCATATTTCGTGTTTTGAGTTTCTCACGTCGTGTTCTTTTCAGCTAGTGTCATAGATTAGTGTTCCATGTCGTTGTGACATTTGCCCGAGTTCTATTAACTTTTCAAGAAAATAAACACTAAAAATAAGTATTACACGGCTTGTTAAATGCTCATTTGATACTGGGAAAGTCAATTTTCCGGTAGTGTGTTTCTACCGTCCCACTTTCGGGTCTGAAATTGTTGGTTATAAGGTGTATGATTCATAGTTTTCAACTAAGGATTAAAGGATGGCTTCAGGGACGACTCTGCAGAAAGCTATAGATTTGGTGACTAAGGCGACCGAGGAGGACAGGAACAAAAACTACGAGGAGGCGCTGAGGTTGTACGAGCATGGTGTTGAGTACTTCCTCCATGCGATCAAGTGTATGTTCACGCAGAACGCACCTTATCTAAATTACATTATATATTTTCTAGATGAAGCCCAAGGGGAGAAAGCTAAGGAGAGCATACGAGCTAAATGTATTCAGTATTTAGAGAGGGCTGAGAAGATCAAGGAGTCTCTTAAGAAAGGAAAGAAGAAGCCCGTCTTAGATGGAGGATCTTCCAAGTAAACAACTAACCAAAAGTATTCATAATTACTACTTACTGTAATCTTTCAGAGACGATAAAAAGAGTGATGAGGATGAAGATGACGATGACGATCCAGACAAGAAGAAGCTTCAGTCAAAACTGGAAGGAGCTATCGTCGTGGAAAAGCCCCATGTTAAATGGAGCGATGTAGCCGGGTTGGATGCAGCAAAAGAAGCCCTGAAGGAGGCCGTTATTTTGCCTATTAGGTTTCCCCATTTGTTCAGTGGGAAACGTGTGCCTTGGAAGGGGATCCTGCTCTTTGGGGTAAAATTAATTTAAACAATTGCGAATTGGAAAGTGACTTTACTCTGTTTCAGCCTCCCGGTACCGGAAAATCCTACTTGGCCAAAGCGGTTGCTACGGAAGCGAACAATTCCACTTTCTTCTCGGTGTCTTCTTCCGATCTCGTCTCCAAATGGCTAGGTGAATCTGAGAAGCTTGTCAAAAATCTGTTCGAGCTAGCTAGGACACATAAGCCTAGTATTATCTTCATCGACGAGATAGATTCTTTGTGCTCGTCACGTTCCGATAATGAATCAGAATCTGCTAGGAGGATCAAGACGGAGTTCTTGGTTCAAATGCAAGGTAGGGAAGTTTCGTCCGGTCAAATGGTCAAATAGTACCGCAAGTGCCATTTTATTATTATGTATTTTTATGAACCTTGTAAACATTACTGAATTTTCTGTTATGTTTGTTTTTAGGTGTCGGTCATGATACAGAAGGTATCTTGGTACTCGGAGCTACGAATATCCCATGGGTACTGGATGCCGCTATCAGAAGAAGGTTTGAGAAACGTATTTACATCCCACTACCGGAGGAGCATGCCCGTGTTGTTATGTTTAAATTGCACTTAGGAAACACCCATACAGAACTTTCTGAGGAGGATATAAAGGAGCTTGGAAGAAGGACGGAAGGGTAAAAATGTTTTAAAAACTCTTGACATGACAGGAAATCTTGTCAGATTGTATTTGTATGGTTTTAAAATATTTGTCTTCACATTACAGCAATTTAGTTCCTTAAAGGGAAAATAAATCTAAAACACTCCTCTAGACTTATCTTCCTGTATTAGTTTCTTCTTATACATCTTTTCTGCAAGGAATAAACTAATTGATACTTTTAGGTATTCAGGAGCAGACATTAGTATTGTCGTCAGGGACGCCCTGATGCAGCCTGTGAGGAAAGTGCAGACAGCGACCCATTTCAAGAAAATCAGTGGTCCTAGCCCTAAGGATCCCAACGTTATAATGGATGATTTGCTTATTCCGTGCTCTCCTGGGGACCCGGGGGCGATCGAAATGTCCTGGATGGATGTACCTAGTGAGAAATTAGCCGAGCCACCCGTTACATTGGTAAGGGGTGTTGAATGGGGATGATTACCATAGTATTCATAGAGAAGGGTGAAATGTTTGATAAACATTTATAGTATAGTTAAATTATTAAGAAACTAGATGAGTTGTATATTCTGCAATGTTTAAGCAATTATAAATTGTGATTCATGTAATGGCACATATGAGTAAGGAGTAGAGTTAAAAATAATGATTTGACACTACTAGAAACACGTTTCCTGTGTTACCTATATAGGGATTTGTTATTAAACTATTAATTCCGAAGTAGTCGTCAACTTTGCTATGTTATATGATGGTTAAGTAGTTGTAAAAGCCTTTTAAATATTTTATTAGCACAAGCATTGATCTGAACCACGTTGGCTTGAACCATTTTTAATGTTGTAAAGACAATATTTGTTTTATAATGTTATTTCTTCTTTAGAATGATATGCTGCGGTCATTGGCGACATCAAAACCGACAGTAAATGATGAGGATTTAACGAAGTTGAAGAAGTTTATGGAAGATTTCGGCCAGGAAGGGTAGGAAAGATTGTTAATAATAAAATGGATTATTTTTTGTGTAATTATTAAATAATATCGCTATTTTCTGAAAGACTCCACACACACATTCACACACACTTTGTTATTTGAGAGATTATCACATGTATTTAAGATGTGAAAATTCTTGTATGATGTTTAGCATCTACTTTTGCTTTAATATTTTTTATACATGTAGTTTTTGTTCAAAGTAAGGTTTGCTTTAGCTTTATTAAAATTATAGAGGAGAACGGAGGGTACTTAATGATTTTTAAATTGTAAAGGAGATTTTTCAGAGGAGACTACATTTATTTTGCTGGAAGTAGTCTGAAGTAAGGTTGTAAAATTATGCCATGTTTTGTAAAACTTTGAAAAGGCCTCTATATTATATAATATCTATTTGTTTATTGATATCAGAAATATATTAGCGTTTCAATAGTTATTTTACTACCATTGCTAGTTTGAACCAGTGCCAATTAACATCTGTGTTTATTCATTGGCGGTTCAAGTATAGGCAACTAACAATGCGAACAAATTTCTATTCCGCAGGTCACATCAACGATAATACGTAATCAATGACTTCCTCGCCCTTTCTATTCTCTTGTTAAAGTCACAGTTGACATTGGTAAAGGATGCAGGCGTGCATAGCGAGATGGACTCAAGGTAAGTGAAACCATAAAATTAATTAATGCTCAATCAGTCTCTTTTTTACCATAATTTGTTAAACATTTACATCGAATTGTAAAAGAAAAGGGATTTTTAAGATGAGTCATTGAGATTATAAATTAATCCACGAAGATGCAATCAAAAAGTAGGACGTTTTAGGGTATTTCAAATGTGTCAAATCGCAGCTTAATGTATTTTTTAAACTTACCGTATAAAATAGTGGAAGTATTGTTTTGTTTATGGACATATTTCTTTACATCTGTAATAACGAGCGAATTGTCATTGTCTTGTGGGTATTTTTAATATCTTTTTAAATAATAATCAAAGACGAAAGATCCACAATTTAATTGTTAAACATTCGATATGAGTTTTAAATGTACGCGCCAACGACGATAAGCGCCACCTGTCGCGAACCAGACGCAACGTTCCGTTCGGATCCAAAGCTACGACATGGTTCAGCTCCTTGCGTTCCTGTTCTCCTGGCACAAAGAGCGCCAATTTCGCGCCCAAACATACTGTTGCCGGTCACGTGACGCCGCCGCCATGACGCATGTGAATCCACGGATTCTGGCCAATCGGACGGTTCGTTTCCAACCGTTAGAATTTGAACGGATGGAAGCGGCATTATTTGAAATATGTTTGCGAAATTACTTTTAATCGTTATAAATGTTATATCAGCGAATCTCCAATCTAATTTTAATGGCGGGGTTATATTTTTAATGTTTTATGGCGGGTAATTTATTAACACCTTCGCCGAATACGAAAAAGGTGGTGCAGTGGTAATTTTTGGCTCTGCGTAGGTTTGTAAATAATTTTATTCCTCTGTTATCCGAAAGGTCAATATACATACGCTGATTCACGCTCGGATTCGTTGAACTGCAAGAATATTTCGGATTTTATGTGAAAATCCCGAGCGCAGGGCGTCCGTTTTATTTGATCCTTAGTTTTTGACTTACGAATCAAGTTTCCCTCAAGGTTAGTATGGTCGTAAATGTGCATTCCTCTCTAACGTTTACTGCTTAAAGTTCCATGTCGTAAAATTATGTTCTTGCGCGGTTTTAATTGCCCGTTGTTTAACTGAACTGGCCGAGGGGCTACACACACTTTTACTTACGAAGATTGTCGAATGTTACACACCCCTCGATTAATGGAGCTGTGGAGGTTTTGGACTCATACATATATTATACATGTTATGCATATGAAGAGGAAGAGACAATTCTGAAAGAGACCATAATGTAGCTGGACCTTCAAAAGTTGCTTCTGAAAATTTGCACCGTCATCTTGCTGAAATTACGCCTGTCCTAACCCAAAGTCTTGCGAAAAAGAGTTGTTTTCAAGTCGTTACTTCAACACCGATTGGGAAGGCGCTTGAATAGAAACAAAGGGAGAATTAAATTGAAAATCCAGTATCTAAGGAAACGGCGTTGAGAGTTAAAAAGAAAATATTTCTTAAGGTGGGCTCGTAGCCCCGGTCTCCCCTATATTTGCTAAGAACTAGTCCAAATCGGTAATGATAGAACAATGTTATTGTGAAAATTATGTCCCGTCCCAATGATCACACCGTGCCTCTCGCCTCCCTGGCCCTTAGTATGTACGTGGACGTGTGTGTGTGCGTATCCAGGTAAGACCTCTTCCTCGAAAACTTTCAATTTTTCCCATTACATCGGAACGTCACGCGTAAATTAATCGTGAATCGATCGATAACACGTAAAGCTAGTCAATGTACTTTCAATTGCAATTCAAATATTCGTTGTTTGATCGTAAATCGTGTGTGAAACATTCGATCATCCCTTCGATTTCTCTCAGTCTCTTTCGACCTTTGACCGACGTGAATCCGCCTGGGGGGGGGGGTCAGAGGGGAAGACGACGGCGAATCTCTCTGTTACCAAGCGAAAAATATAAATTTCCTTAATCATTTCAAGGTAAATGGAAATCAGTGCAAGGAACGTTTAAAAAACACCACTCGGTATAAAAGAGGATGAGTAATTGAAAAAAAAATAACGCAGTAATTGGGTAATTATTGTAAATAAGCAGCGATTTTAAAAACAATTTGGAATACAGAGGTATAAATACAGGGTGTTACAATTACAAAAGTAATATCTGTAAGAAATATCCCTAAGCCTAAACTAGAAATGATCAAGAGTAGAGTGACACTTAGGGCGCGTTTAGAAAAAAAAAAGTTTCAAATAAAAATCGTAGTTATTTAACGTAGTAGTTCAGATATAAAGTTTTGTAAGGATATTTGAAGCTATTTTTTACAAAATTGATAAAAACTGATAATTCTCCTGGACGAAGGGTCCTTCAGAGATGATCAGTCAAGATAGCATAGTTCAAATGTTAATAACTTCTGCTATAATGAACTATCTGACATATAATTCCTCCTTAATTAGGCCATTGTGGTTCTTAATAAGTGTGCAAAATTTCAGCTAGATTGGTTTATTAGTCTATGAAAAATCTTAAATGTTTAAAGTATTAAGATTGGAGTTGCAGCACTTTTTAGTATCTCAGTAGCGTAGAAGCTTAGAAGGCAGAAATATTGATAACTGGGGCATTTTCATCACTCCAGAAAATCGAGAAACACTGGAAAATGCGACGCGTAATCAAACAATGTTTTGTAATGTTTATGGCTAAATATTTCCAATCAGAACCTTCCTATTTGTGTTGTGTAATAAATTCGAGGATCGTTGAGAACTAAGCCGATCTGGCTCGTTTACGAACCTGAAGGGTACACGTCTAATATACCATTCACGACAGGCACCATAAACCATGTAGGCACAATTATTTAATTTTTTAAGAAACTTCCATTTACTTTACCTACGTTGGTTTTCCAGCGCTGTCTTTTTCTGAGCGAAGAAGACTCGTTTCGCTTATTTTGGCGAGACGAGAGCCGAGGGGGCGTCCTCTCGATTAAATAAAAGAAGTGAAAATGTAATGAATCGAAAGTGTGGGTAGCGGGGTCGGTTATAACATAAAATGCCAGTTGTTCCTAAAACATGACCAAAAACGCGACGTGACTAAGCGCTGTACCGTTTCTTTTCACTTTTTAATTCTGCATTATTAGATACATGAATATGTAAATTCATGGCGTTTTGCGAAACCTCCTAGACATACCCGATTGTTCAATTAGTCGTAAAGCTTTGTTGAAAATTGAAGGCAAACGTTTTAATAGGTAGCGGAAATATTACGGAATCTTGAAGGCACCTATGCAAAATCTTATGGCTGTTTACATACAACTTTCATACAATTTTCTTTAGAGTTTTCCACTAATTGTATAAGATATTATAATTGCACAATATGCGCTAATTAATACACACAAGTTGCGGTTTGCTCCGTTTAAACCGGTTATTTGGAAAAAAACTGAAAGTGTTATCAAAAAATCTTTTATTTATGACCTTAAATCTGTCTAAATGTAAAAAACAATCACTCAAGATCTGAGATATTCGACAGTTCCCGGATTTTTACTAACACTATTAATTAAATGTTTCTGTTAACGCTCCCAGCAATCAATTTGTAACTACCATCTTAAGGAAATGCGCTACCGATCGTTCGTTACAAAATACACTAAATTTTATTGGCAATCAAGAATGTTTTATAGAAGGTCTCGTAGAAGCCGCAAATCAAATGTTTTTAGAATTGGTTAAGTGATTACAGAATACATTTTATTACAATGGAATTGATTTACTTTAACTTAATGTCGTTTACGTTAATAGTTTAAAGGAAATTGTAAGCAGTTTTTCCATTTATGTATAGTGTGTATGTATATTATATAGGTTTTATTAACTTGTAATTACTTCCACAAATGATATACTCTCTATTCATATAATGAGGAAGTATTGTAATATATCTCTGTACAGTTCATTCAAAACAAATCTTTACCTATCGTTATGAAGATATGATAAAGTATCTTTTTGTGGTTCAGTGTTTTTAATATTTGTATTATTATTGTTTCAGTGGTGATAGCGACAGAGGCGTGCTCCTGGGCAGGGCGAGGAAGGACGCTGCCATCATGCCTAAATGTCATTGTCAAATGGTAAGCTTTTCAAACTATTTTGAACGAAAAATTTTATTTTCCATGTACTTTCCCAGTGATTTCATTCATTAATAATTCCATTATTATTTTTTAGGTGAGTATTGTCGTCGACAATGGCGTAGAACTTCAGATAAGGGCAGATATATAAGAGATTTGTAGTCGTGCATAGGGTTCGTTTTTCAAATTATTTTCTGATCACTTGTGTCTTTCTTTAATTTATTTTGGTTCAGTGCTGTTAATGTTTCCATTATTATTTTTTCAGGTAAGTTTTTCAGCGGTAGTAGGGATGTCTTCGTAGAAGGAAGGAAAGACCACAACAATTATCTTCTAATGGTTAGTACTTTTTTCTTTAACGATACCTTTTTCTAGCTCATTAAGTATTTTATCTTTTCAGGTAGCTATTTCATGGGAGCGACAATAATGGACAATTTCGAAGAAATGCCAAAAGGGCAACACCAGTTATCTTCCAATGGTTAGTACTTTTGATTTATTTCGAAAGGGCCTATTCTGTCTTTTCTGTCGTATTTCGATTCAATGTTCTAATATCTGTGTTATTCTGTTTTCTAGGTACCATAAGTCATATTAGCGACGATGGCGGAAATCTTAGCAGGAGGACAGGCGCAGTTCTTTCAAGGTAAGAGTTTTGAAATGATTATTTTTAAACTGAATATGATTCAGTATGTTTTAATGCTGTTTTATCGATCTGACTAAACGGTAACAAGTGATAGAAGATTGCTTGCATCATTGCAACTAAGTACAAACAAGCTATGACAAAGTTTAATAAAACAACTCGCCTAGCTGATAACTGTTAGTTAACAGAGGAGTTTAAGAAAGGCAAATTTTGTATGCAGTATGAAAGCAAGCAAACGGTCAAAGAAAAACCAAGCTTAACAGACGTAGGTTGATCCCACCACGAGACAAAGTGATGGAGTAAGGAAATTAACATGTGGCGGCCATGGAGTTGTAAAATAGCACTAAGCTAGAAGGTGTGGAGAAGTAAAGGCAAGCGCATATGCAGTACTGGATCTCTATAGACTAAAAAATAGCGAAGGAACAAATTTTCGAATGCACTCACAACTTCAAACGAAATCCAAATATGCAATCGAAGGTTATAGAGAACATATGGCACTCAAAAAAAAAGTTTAAACCTACACCTTCTAAACTAGCTAAGAGGCGATATTGTTATTAAATTTAAATCATTTATATGTAAAGGACACAAATATTTCATTTTGTCATCCCAAGTTAATGGCGTACTTTTAGATCCGTCCGGTATTAAGCGGCGGTTTCATTCCTATTTTCAGTGGGATGATGAAACTTTTTCGTCAAGTTCGATTCCAATTAAAATCCCACAAGAAAACCACACCAATTTGCAATCCGTGGATATTGTGAAACTGTAGTCTGAGTAATTTTATTTTTGTCAAGGCGGAACTGTTCTAATGAATAATTGAAACGTGTATTGTTTGTTCGTCGCTAAAATCGATATAAAATAACGATTACGCGAACGTTTAATGGGAGATGCATTAATTATGCCGCCGACAATCGCTTTCCTCTCTTCATAAGACAGAATCCCAAAAATCCAACCGCTCTTTCACTTATCCTCCTGTTCTCATCGAAGAGTCTTCGAACCGGAGGAGGAGGCGGAGGAGGAGGAGAAGAATAATAAAAAAATAAGAAGAACAAGAATAAGAAGAACGTAAAAAGAATCATCCACCGACCACTAGATTATAAATAGTTGCAAAACTGGCTTTTATTACGGAGTGACGTTAAAATCGAGTAGGTTGTGGCGTCCTTGGTGGACCTTGAAGCGCACTGAACTTGAACGCCATTCGCCTCCTTAGATCCACCATATTGGCTATTGTTAGAGGACCGAAAATCGTTGGAAATTGCAGGATTTCTATCGAGAGAGTCGTCGGTGGAAAGGGTCTTTAGAATCGATTAAATCGATAAATAGGGGGGATTTCATCGCGTCGAACAAAGGAAGAACGTTTCAACTATCTTAGGTTAATGGAGTTTAGGTGCGAATATTCTGCCGACAGAATCTGTAGAGAACATCTTACGTTACGTGCATTTTGTTAAAAACTTATATGATTGTGTAAAGTGCTCCAAAATCCATAATTTAACACATTTCCTTTTTGGAGAAAATCCAGACTTTTGGACTTTGTGAGGTAAAATTGACGTCATAGGCGCAGAATCTTTTTAGAGGTCTGAAATTCCAAAATTCACGTTTTGAGGCCCAAAAAAGGGGCGTTAACTCTTGGAGTTTTTTTGCTGAACTGGGTTGATTTCGGATTTTCGAAATTCTAGTGCCAAACGCAAGGGGACGTTTACCTTATGGCGCGAATGAAAGTATTTCTTTACTACAATTTTTTGTTTTCGAGATATAGGCGAGGAAATTGTGCAAATTTTCCATTTTGGAATAAAATAGTAATATTTTGGAAACCGTTGGGCTTAATGAGTTTAAATTCACGCCATAGGCTTAAAACATTTTTAATTGTTTTCTGTAATATATAAAGTACTGTCTTGCATGGAAATAGGTTCGTTTCTTTGACATAGAACATACTTTCGTAAAAATTTCGAACTCTTGGAGTATTTGTTCTATTTGAATTGTTCAAAGTCTCCATTAATGCATCAAGTTCTATACTAAACAATAAAATTTTCTATAACATGAAAGATAGCCTCATACATAAAAATATGCCAGTGTTCCAAAGTCCAAAACATTTCTATAGATGAAGGCCTCAAAGTGAATTCCTCAATACTACAAAAACATTTTCCGTGGTCACACTTAAAATACGCCCAAAATCCTTTCAAAAACATCGACATAACATTTTTCCCACAACGCCTTCCACACACGTGCCGACATCTAATGTAAAGGTAACTGCGTCGCGACCGCTCGATCATCATCTTGTAATTACTAAGATTATTGCTATCCGTGATCATAGTGATGATCTATCATTAAGGACCCGGAGAAAAAATTTAATACCAAAACCAATAGTAATTAATAGTAACGATCAGTCGGGGCACTCCGGGGTTAATTAAATTTCGGCTGGGTTAATCAATTATGAAATCCCAAAGAAGAATTAACGTTTATATCTCGCGGTGATTCCGGGATCGTGGGTTTTTCGGTGGGTGATAATCTCGACTTTTCCACACTCGTATGGGTAAAGAGCGACTTGTGTGAGTCCTTAATTTTTTTCTGAGTTAATTGGCGGTTTCAAGGTTCTTAAAATTAGAACTGGAAACGGGACAGGTACCTATGCACCCACACGTCGAGACCTTGGCACTAATTACTAGTTTTCTAACGATGGGAATCGCATAAAAGATTCGAGAGCCAAAAAGGCTCGTAAAATCAACAAACTCGAAAGCTGTTGTTGATGTAGAGGGAAATTTTAATCGGGGAGGTCGGGGGATTTTTGTTGAATCCAATGACAGAGTTGTTTATTTTAGATGACACGTTAATAGTTGTCCTAGATTTTTTTATTGGTTTCTAATTACTTTATAAGTTTGCTTAGGTATTAAATTATCCAATTACGGTGCCGTTTAGACATGTCTCGTAGAGGACAAGTAAAAGTTAAACGTATACACCTTTTTTTAAATGTTCCATTGTCCCATTCCCTCTTATAAGCTTAAATCCTAAGAGGGTAAGAAGAAATATTTCCTGTCCTACCACTTAATTCGACTGAATAACCGTGTCATCACTTACACATAAGTGCGTTTATATTTTTTTATCCAGGCATTTTCGTCAGCCTTGGCCGTTTCCTCTTCGCCTAATAATCGCTTTTAATGCCTTTGTCCGCTATGGAAACATCTTCTGATCGCGTTGACCGTGAAGTCTCGTCGAATTTCCGAAGGTTCCGACACTTTTGTTATCAAAATCGATCCGATACGGACGGAGGAAGATTCACCATCGTCGCCGACGACAATAAATGGGAAAGAGCCCGCAGCTCGGGAAAATTGGCGCATTCGCCATTTACACGAAATACCCATGGGAGTTATTATGTTGAAAAGATGATCGTTTAAAGGTTTAATCCCGAAGGTTTAGATTAGCGTATGTTTCGATAATAAGGTGGTTTTATTTCGCTAAGTTCTAAACGGTTTAATGTGTACTGATGCAAATCGAATGATCAAAAAGTCCTCTAAACATGTTGTGTTAACTGGGAACTTAGGTAACTTGCGCATCAATTACTTTTTGATATAATGAGGTTGCAGGAGGTATATTTTGTAATGTTAAGCTCAATGGCATTGACGAGATATCCCCTAAAGCATTTGGAAAGCTCTAACACCGGTCAAGAAATCTTTGAGTCAGATAAGACTTCTAGATTGTGAAATGAAAAGGTTCCTCTTATTATCTTATTGTTATCGGTATAATATATAATATTGAATTGGTATAATATTGAGGCGTTACATTCGTGCCTCATGGCCCTTTGCTCAAGCATAGTTTTTGCATAAAACTTGTAATAACTGCGTTACATTTAGGTCTTATGACCTCTTACACCATGTCTTCGGTAGAAAAGTGAAATTTGTCAAATCAACTCAGTGGATCAAATTATCTACAAGCCCTCTAAAAATTGGCGCTTGAAACAACCTGCTAGTAGGATTCCAAGTCACGTTTCCCATTTTGTTTTTATTTTTGAAAATTTCTAACGTGTTTACGTTGCAACGTCAAATTCAATTAACCAACTCTGGAGTTTTTTTTAATATCGTTATGCTTGTACGGTTCAAAATTATACATTATCTCACTTACGCAATGATGAGTTGCTTTTCCTCCTAATAGCGTATCGAAACGTATTCATCTTAAAAACCGTGAGAATAGGTCATAAGTAACGTCGTAGGAGACGTTAGAATAGACTCTTTGTTTCGTTTTATACTTTATTATTATATCACGCGTACACTTACTGCAATAGGACTTTGTAAAAATGCCGAATTTACATAGTATTTCGAAAACGCCGTGCGGCGTATCGTAATTGCTCGAAGCGAGGATGTCGTAAAGTGCGATGTGTTGACTTGGTTTATTGGCTCTTGTACGAGGAATAGCGAGGTGGTTGTCCTTTGATCAATCATCGGAAGATATTGTTTGTATACGAGGTTGACCGCAGTTTTGACCGAATCTTCGACGGCGTTAGAAGGAAAAGCCATTCTTCCATGTCACGAACGACGAAAAAACGAGTATCGGTATACTTCTGCCTTATAATAACACGTTTGAGCGTATGCGGCCTTGTCTTGATCACAAGGACGCTCTCTTAGATAACGAAACCGTCTTGTTCTGCTCTTCCGATGAAATTCCGCGGCTAATAACTTTCCTAGAAATTTTGCTTCTATATTCGTGCAGATATGCAACGATTTCTTCCTGAAACAAGTGCGATACGTTCTGAAAGTTGAATTGATTGAGAGCAAACTTATATTGAGGATAAAAGTATATCGGTGTAGCACTCCCTGAAAGGATTTTTAACTTCTTTGTTTCCTTCTCGGCGAGTTCGCACTCACTTGCGATTTTCCTTCACTTTCATCGATAAAACGATTGTTTAGTGGCCTTGAAAGTCATTCTTTTATTATGGTCATTGAGTATAAATATGTTATTGTACAGTTTTTTACAGAATTACTTATGAAAAAATGGATGGTGAGCTAATTCGACAAGCTATTAGATTTAGCTACTTTTTAGTAGATTTGCTGAAGAATTACCTATCTAAAGAAAAGAGTTATAACTGTTTCCAAGTATTTTTGCTAGTGTTTCAACCTTTGTTTGAGGACTCTTATCACAAATTTCCATAAATATCTTTAGTTATAAATTTAATTTTGGATTAATCAGGAAGATAAATTTAAACGAAGAAAATTTTAAACATTTTTCGTCATTATAATCATCTCCTTTCTTAATTTCGTTTGCCATAAGGTGTCATCTTCTTTCGAAGGTTAGCGGTTTTCTTAACTCCTACCCACTGATTGAGAACGTAGTTTTATGAGCAATTGAATCATTTTCTTCAGTTACACAATCATGACGTTTGTCTTTATTTCTTACATTACGCTTCCCTACATTTTTGTTGGCATGATTAAGGTAATTTCTTCCATTTCAAGGATTTGATATTGAAATTTATGAGCTCATATTAAATTTTATGGTGTTGTTAATTATATGGACTTGGAAATATGGAAATATGGAGATATGGACTTGTTTTAAATTTCATTGGCTCTATTAAAGTATTGGGATCATTTTTATCAATTTCTACTTTACTGATTTGGTTCTCACCATTAGAACTAGGGGTTCAATAGAATGAATTTTTTGTAATTTTCTTTGAATATAAGAAAAATACCTTCTTTTAGAGCCCAGAAATTAAACAGCTTTACTTTTACATAATTTCTGTCCTCTCTGACTTTTGTCGTGTAATCCTGGTCCTGAAGGCAGGAGTGCCGGTAAGCGAGAGCTCTGAAGCCTCCTGGGTGAAAAATGTGGACATACGCATACTTTAATTGTGCATGTACAAGTGCTTACAGTTTTGGTGTAGATGTTTTCTATTAACCGACAAAACGCTTATTTACCCTAAAATTTTTAATAAAATAGGCATTTTTGGGTTTAATTTGATTGGGTTTCGAGAACTTTACGCCAGTCGAAACATGTGGAGTTTCCGCCATTTTCATCGAACGTGATTATTTTTCCAGGAGCAAGCGATTCGATTTTTCCGAACGTCTTCTCCCCTCGCTGGATACTGCACTTCTCCAGAAAACGAAAAATCTGCATCACTGCCAGCAGGCAGCAGGAGAGACGGAGCGAGAGCTAGAGAGAAGGAGCGAGACGACGATAGCGTGGAAACGAGAGCCAATCACCTTACGACGTCTCACGGCCGCTCACCGAGCCCCCCAGGATGCCGAGCAGCACTCTTCAGTCTATCTCAAGACTTTGAAAAGTGAGTAGCGAGACGGAGCGAACACATAGCGAGGTGGAGTGCGACAAGGAACTCTTCTTCTAGGGCCGACGCCAAGATCGGCCATGGCGACAGGTAAGGCTCTCTCTCTCTCTCTTACACACGCACGCACTTCTTTCCTCCAATGACCAGTCCCAGCGAGCCCTAGAGGTCCCCAATTTTTGGCTGGAGTGAAAGTGTTTATCCCCGTGCTCGTCGGCTCCTCTTCCAAGTGATTCAGTGACGATCAGGTGAAAATCGCGAGTGAAAATCCCAATTTCCACCCTATCCCGACTCAACATATGGCCAACTAACGACTGTTGTTGCTTAATCTCGCTCGCTATTCCGCTCTCCGTTTGAGATTTCGACGGGCGGTCAGACGCGAAACTTTTTCGATTCCAAATAGCAGAGGTCAACATATACCCAAAGTGACATTGCAAATTGTAAATCGGATTGGCCGGAGTGAAAGCACAATCATTTTGGTACTTTTCGATACAATTTGCAACATTGTCTCGATAATAAATGTATAAATGTGGACAGTAAACCGTGCCATATTGGTTACTATTTTATGGTGCCATAAAGTGTGCCTTATTGGGATTTTTGCGACGTCGAATGTTAAAAATAACGGATCCAAATTTTAAGCTGGGTTGAAAATCGCAATAAAGTTTCTTGAAGGTCCGCTAATTTCGAAAAGCAACTAACTAAACGAATTCAAGTACCAAAATTTGAAGGTTTTAAGGCACTTTTAGGCAATTTGTAGCCAAACCGTTCAGAAAAGCTTTTTTCGAAATTAGAAAATTTGTAAGCTCTAAGGAAATTTTCAGTACTAATTTGATTCAATTTGTGTCCAATTTTGAGAATTTTTCTAGTATTAATCCCACATCATTTAGATTATTTTTAAAACTTGATTACATTTGGGGGTAAAATAAATCGGGGAATTCTTATCTTGAAATTCTTGAAATTTTTAGATTTGATAATTTGGGATCTGATTTTGGAAATTCAATGCATTTTTTTGTTTGTTTTTTCAAACTTAAACGATGTTTGATTAAAATTGGAGCCAAAATAAAATGGGAAACTTTTAAGAGATTTTTTTTAAGAGAGAAATCAGGGAGATTTTCAAACTTTTCATCAAATAGTCTAACAAAATTATTTTAAATTTTTTTCTTTTCGATCGTTAATAACACATTTCATTATAATAGCTGTGGAAGACTACTTTTTTTAAAATCTTAAATTCAAAACGACCAGCACTTCCCCTTCGATTTTAAAATTAAGATCCTCGTTCAATGAGATTCTTAACAGCTGCTGTATCGTTGTTGAAGTCGTGATAATTTTGATTTACATAGTGAAACAACAAATCATAATTCAATATAAACAATTAACAGTTACAACAAGGATCTCGGCACGTATGAAAGGGAAAATGTCGACCTTCTGTGACATCCCACTTTCCTACCCACTCAAAAATCATTGTGGCGACAATCTGTATGATTTTAGCGTTAGAAATCTCAATAACACGCGATACGAATTTAGCAAGGTATTACATAATTCACATATGGGCGTGAGTGAGATTTTCCTGCCTAATTTAGACGACAAATAAATAACATAGACGTATTTTTCTCTTGATTCATTAAAACCGACCGTTTACCGCATTAGCCACGGCTATAAGATTATTCTTATATGTACGTACGAACAATTAGATAATTACAATTTGAATTCCTATTGTCTAGCGGAGAAGACAACCTTCGTCTCTTTACAGGGTTACATATCAATTACCGAATCTAATCTTCGAAACCTGCAGGTTTCGATTTATAAGTACTGAGACAATGAGTGATTAGCGACGGTTTATTTTTTCGTTCACTCTGTAAACAAGACACATGCATGCGCGCATATGTAAAACTCAAAACGGGTGTGCCGGCTCAAGAGAAAATCCTTGGAGATCTGCCCACGAGCTTTTTTAACCTCCTTGGTGCGAAAAATAACAGACCGACATAATTTCCAAAATATTCAAAAATTTGCTGTTTAGAGAAAGAAATTTCGTTACTTTCGAGTTGCTTAACGTCTCATTTCGAATTTTCTTTAATTTTCTCGTTCATTGCCTTTTGTGTTTTCAACTCAAAGACTATTTCAGCGATGAGTCCCCTTCAAAACGTGTTGAAAAGCTTTTTTCTCTATGTATTGTCTATTTCTCGGACATGCGGGAGGATTCGACGTTATAGAAACAAAGCTTAGGCACTCCGAAGAGGGAATTAAAATTCAATGCACGACCAGCTACGGCCAGGCTGCATGCTTTCTGATCACACAGCTTTTAAAAAGTAACAAGAGAATAAAACTCTTTTCATTCTATCGTATAAATTACGTTACAGAAAACAGAGCGTTTCGAATTTTTAGTAATGGTTGTATTATACATTCAGGTTCGATAATAAGTTTTTTTCTCTCGATTCGCTTGTAATTTATTTCAAAGATCGAATTGAGAAGAATGATCAGAATGTAAACTGGGAGATTATTTTTCCGTTTAGGAATTTTGAAACCAAGCGTATTTTACAGGCTTGGGTTTGGTGTTGAGCTGCTTATTTTATATATATTCCTGTTTGTAAAGTCTTTTAGTGGACCAAAGCTGTTTGCTAGCAGTTCCTCTCGTGGCCAAATTCATATACCTCTCATTCTTTCATAAGAAGCCACCCCGTAGAATTATTGAAAGAAAATAAATGCCATGGAGTCATAGTGTATATTTACGCAATTAGTTAGCAGCAGTTAATATTGGTAGCACTGAATATGGCGCACTTTATTCCTTAAAGCTCCATTTGATATCTCTCTAGTGTCTAGAATATTTTTTCCTGGATCAGAGGAAAATCGGTTAAATATTTATCAATTCTTCTTGTGCAAGCTCCATTTGATATCTCTCTAGTTTCTAGAATATTTTTTCCTGGATCAGAGGAAAATCGGTTAAATATTTATCAATTCTCCTTGTGCAAGCTCCATTTGATATCTCTCTAGTTCCTAGAATATTTTTTCCTGGATCAGAGGAAAATCGGTTAAATATTTTTCAATTCCTCTTGAGTAATCTCCATTTGATACCTCTCTAGTTTCTAGAATATTTTTTCCTGGATCAGAGGAAAATCGGTTAAATATTTATCAATTCTTCTTGTGTAAGCTCCATTTGATATCTCTCTAGTTTCTGTAATATTTTTTCCTGGATCAGAGGAAAATCTGTTAAATATTTTTCAATTCTTCTTGAGATCTCCCCTCTCACACGTGAAATTCCTCGGTGCGTTTCTTCCACACAACCTTCGCGTGTAACTAAACCGATTTCCGATCCCATTGTGTCGTTCCCACAACGATGCAACATCTAGACGACGATCTAAAAATAATCTGTGACTGCATGTAAAAGCTTAAAGTCAAGGCGAATTGACCGCTGCCCTTTTCTGTCCTCCAATCAGACCGGCGAGACGTTTTTTCTCTATCACGTAATCCTTCACTTTCTCCATTAGACCATATGGTCGGAATTTTAGCCAGAATCGCGGTTAGCTAGGGGGAATCAGCGGTTTTATGGGAGAATATCGGGGCGACGTGGGTGGAAGTGTAAAGACCAGGAGACGGTTTCGTCAAGTGATGATTACGTGACGTGACGTAATTGCATATTTATCATTTTATTATTGTAATAGATTCCAAAGTGAGTCAGTAAGTAAATGGGTTACCAAATTTTCAAAAATTAAAACAAGGAGAAACTCTTATGCTCCCGATAAATAATGCAATTCGGCCGTATAAAAGAAAACTTTCACGTCGGAATACGTCACGACACTTACGCAAATCGTACCGTAATTAAAACAGGCGTACACTTCGCGTACGTACGGTCCAATCTATTTTGTATTTTCGAGCGTTATTCACGCATTATTAAAAATTTACGGAGCAATTTTCGAACCGTAAATCGTATCAGATTCTAAAGTCAAACGAGTTTTTTCGCTGCCGTCGTCGTAGTTGTTGTTGTTGTTGTTGAAGACATAACTGGACACCTTTTCGGTACATAACGGGAAAATCTTTTTTTTTTATAGTGAATGTGAGATATTAATCTCGAAACGTTTAAACAGAGAAATACGTAAAGTTTTTAACAGTTCATCGCTGGTTTCAATGGGAACTGGGAATTTATAATGTGGGAGCTTCTAATAAGTATGGACAGAATTTAGTTGAAAACTGTGGAGGTTATGAACGCCATGAATTTTTTGATAGGTTCATAGAGTCCTTAGAGGAATTTAAGATCCTTGGGAATTTTATAGAATGTTATGTTGGTCACATTTATGCAAGCATTTTTATTGGTAGGACACCAGTTTGCTTTTGCTCCCTGCTGCCCAAAAAAAGTATCTTGGGCACTATGCAGTGTGCTCTATTGGATATTATGAGGTATTTATTTCAAATTTTTGGTGGGATATTTAAATACTTGCTTTTTAGCAAATTTTTTTAGGTACTTAATAAGATCTCTAAGTTTTCTGAAGGAAATGAAAAATTGGCACTCTTAGCATTACTTCTGTTACTTCTTGTTCTAAATAAAATACCTTCTTCAGAAATTTTCAGTCATTATTAGCAAATTTGACACCTTCATTTGGTCGAAAAGATACTCAGATTATTTCTACAGGTTTTTCTGATGTAAAAGTTTTACACTTTATTTCTTCAGATTTTTCAGGGCCTACAAGGGGAATTTTTAAAAGCTTTTTGTCGTTTTCCCTCATTTTAATACTAAAGAGGTCCCAGGATGGCGATTCTTCTTTGAAATTATGGTCCATTTTCACTACGTTCTGGTTGTACACAAGTTTTTCATTTGAATAGATTGCTTAAACATTTTTATAAAATTTTCTGTCGGACATTTTCATTTTCTGTTTGATTGCGTATGTTTGTAAGTAAAAGCATTTATTTTTACATCAACCTAAGTAATCGGCTAATTGGTAATTACGTAATTTAAACCGGTCAAGTTTTCAGGATCTATGTCAATGAAACCAATGTTCTCTTGTAATTTCATTCATTTTCGTCATGGTGTATACCATGAAAACAAAATGTTTCTCCTGAATTCGTCGGTATTTCTCTTACAAAAAAATTTCAGGACTTCACATCATCCAGAGATGTTCTCAAATCCAGAAAGCTTCATAGAAACTGAGTCAGACTAGTATTTGACGTTCTTTGTTTAACTTTATTCAATTCTTTCGAATCTATGAGCGCTTTAACAATTTTTCAGGGAAATATTACCAAATCGAGTCGGTGCACCAAAACACTAAATGAATATGTGGGTAAGAGGCGAGTTATAAGGCACCAACTTTATTTTGCGAGTATCTTCATCTTCCAGGCATCTCGGTGATTGAAGTATGGCGAAAGTGCTGGAGTTCGTGTGTCCGTCTCAAATAACTTATGCATGTGCGAGTCCGCCATGGAGATTAACGTGAATACACTTACGTGTACCTATATGGATTCCATGTTGTTCATAAATTCGCTTGAAGCGCAATTAAATACAAAATTATAAGCAAATTAGTGCAGGAATGGAATATAACCGATCTTTTACTTGTCACTGTTCATTGGAAAGTAATGAATACATAATTACAAGCCGTAAATTAATGCGTTAATGATTCCTAAAGATGATGTAGAATTTTTTGTAATTAGGTGCAGTTATCATCGTCGCTAACTGGGTTCTATTTTTACATTAGGCTTGTGGTATGCATCAATCGTTAAATTTATCTTCATTACCCGAGGTTGTGGGACAAAACGACGAAAACCTCACGATTTGGTCTTTAACTTAACCGTACAGAGACTGACACGTTTGCTTACCTCCCTAGTAGAACAAACGTGTTCAAATAATGAAGGAATTGTCCAATATTTAATTTATTGCACACTTAGCGTTATCTCTGACCTCCATACCGTTGAATTACGAATAATTCGGGAAACGTCACTCGAAGAGGTTTACAGAATTGGTTATAAATAGACATGTTGAAATTTACACAGAGCGGAATCGTTAAATTCACGTTGTTTGGTTTGAAAGAAAAACGTTTTGTTTGCGGTTGAATAACAAGTTTGACGAAATGCTCAAAGAATCCATGTCATCATCGACATTTGCATAGAACTCGTCTCTCGAGCTTCGGGACCGTAAAATGGATTTGTTTTAAATAATAATAAATGTAATAATAGCATCCGAAGCCGGGAGTTTATTGCCCAATAAATCATCCGTTTATGGAGCAATCTGCATGCGATTTTCACAACATGAATAAACTCAAAATTTCCTTTGTTTCGTTGTTAACGTAAAGCATAATGGTCTAGACCGGGGAGTTATTTATTACCAGTGGTTAAATGCCTGGAATTAGATATTTAAAATGTTATAGGATTACAATACCCTTAACAGTGGAGGATTCTCATTTCCACTACTGATAGTGTCGATTTTCTGACGTTACATGTATCGGTTAGGTGATGAGTGTAAGACGTGATCGGCTTTAGTTTAGACTTTGAGCTTTTACTTCTTCTACAAAACGAGTGATGGTTTAAATTTTCGATGCACGTTTTTCGACCTAATCTCACTCTTTTCCTCATCCCCTCGGAGAGTGAAATTGGGAATTATTTGACCATTTAGTAACTGTGACGTAAGCTTCACTCTCTTTTCCACCTCTTCAATTTTTCAGTCAGCTCAAATAGTCAAGCTACTCTCCTGCAGAGTTTCAAATCTAACAAGGCGAGGAGTACTTCAGAATGAAACTGACAAAAATCAATGGTCACCTCTATATATCATCCCCTCGGAAATTAGGAGTTACGAAATTTTGTTTTGTAAGTTTGTAAGTGTGCTAAGTTTAAAGTTTCTAGCTATTAGGCTTCTTACCCTCATGGCACCCAGTGATAATCGTCCCAAGTAAAAAGTTTCTAACTGTTTGGGAAGTACCTCGGGAGAAGAAACACAAAAATCTTCTTCGCTTCTTTAGATAGAAAAATTTGTTAGTATTTGAAATTTCTGTGCCATCTGAGAGTCCAGTTTCTAATCGTTTCAAGTTTCTAACTGTCGCACGCATTTCAACCCCTTCTTCATCCTCTGGGTAAGTGAAATTCCGTGGTCTTAAAGTTTTTCGTGCCAAGGGAAATTCGTAGTGGTATTTTTCTGAACCAGCTAGGAATCTAAGCTATAATCTTGGGTAATTTAGCATTTAGTCTTGGGATTCTGTGTTTTTCTGTTACAGTATTTCTTTCCTGCCCTTTGGACGATTTCGATGTTGTAACAAGGCATTATTTGAAAAGATCATTTATAGAAATCAATGATCGTAATGGATTTAGGTGGGAATCCTGACATGCACAGCCGCCATATAAACAACACACGTTACCTAACTGTTCTTTAAGTATGACCATAAATCACTACAAGTTAATAAACTTATCGATACCTATAAACTTTAATATGAATTAAAGTATACAACAATCAATAAAATCACGTAGCTCGTCCTTTGTTTCCACATAACGCTTTATTTATGGATGTCAGTTAAAATGATGCTTCATAAATATTAACAAACAGTGTCATTTCCTGGTTCAAATCCCTCTTCTGATCGTTATCAGGAGAAACGACACTATCAGACTCTGCGGACCCGTAAAATCGTCGGTCCTTTTGAGGCGCGCGAGCAAACATTGATTTCGGCCCTTAAAATTACTGTTCATATATACACACACACACACACGTATAAATGCGTATCCTCTCCGTCTCTCTCGCACATACGGGAATTTTATCTTAAAAACACGCACACACGCACACGCAGGTAGATTAAGAACAGGTAACTCGACTGGAGAAATGTCAGGTGGATGCCATTAAAGGTTAAAAGTGTTTGATTATAGAGAGGGGAAATGATTATTTGGAATGCAAGGGAAATGTGTGTGTATAATTCAGGTCAGGTTCTGAGTTGTACCACCAAAGACAAAATGGTGTGTGTTTTGTTAGCAATTCGAAGAGTAATTGAAAAGTGTGAGCCTTAGTCCCCTTAAACTCTCAGAGAAGTAGTAGTGTTCAACGAGCATTACTGCGCAACCCGTTCTTGAAGCAATAAAAGCAATTACGATCTTTTCTGCGTAGAGTCTTAAACAAGAATTGCCTTGCAGAGCAACAGGGTTCAAAAATGTTGTATTTGTAAGAAGCTCCTCAGTGGTTACACTAGATAATTCAGCTCGTGTAATGATGCACAACAATTGCTATTAGTTTAGCACAGCAATTTGTTCATGTACTGAGTGCTTTGCAAGTGTTACTCTAAGTGGGATTAAAAATTACCAATTGCAGGACAATTTACGTTGTTTAAGAATCAAATTTAATACATAGTTAATAAGAATAGAATTTAAGCAGGCTTTAAACTTCAATTTTCTATGATTGCGATTAAAGATATCGTAATAGAAATAAAATTTATTGAGGATTTCAAGCTTTATCACATACAAACTTTATGTTTTGTCTGCTCTGTTGCATTATCGTTGCATCTACCCCTCCGTGCAATAGTTGAAATGGAAACATCAATGCATTTTGTACCTTTATCCTTTCAAGCGCTCTGTTTTAGGATTTTCAGCAAGTTGTGGTGGTTGTGCAACCCTTTTCCAGGGTTCAGGCCCTGCAATCTTCTGAGGCACTGAATCTTCTCAACCAAACAGGCGGAGTTAGTCCGTAAATAAAAGCCTCATGCCTCCTGAGTCTTTTCAGAGTCTCATGCTGAAATTCCGCCAGAGCTCGGGCCTCGAAACGCCCCGCGACCTCTTCGCCTCGTAGGCGGACACCCTGTATATCATTATACCAGTTTCTGAGTCCATGGACTTGCTGACCTCGCGTAATTGAGAAATCTGACTCACCCGGACATTTTACAAAGAAGTCGTTTGACTTTTAGTGTTATCGATTCGTATACAGGGTGAGCGGTCTTGCTTCGCCACGTTTCTAATGCGAACCTCGTCCCTTCCCATGGAGACACAATGGAGTTTTCGAGGAAAAGTGGCACGAGTCTTTTCCCACTGTCCGCAACAAAGAAGCCGAAACCGAGAATTATTTTAGGAGTAGCTGGTGGAAAAAAAATATTTTTACATGCCTGCAGTAAAATGTTTATAATGTCGGTGTAATTACAATGAGGTTTCAGGGACGTTTTGTTTATGTGACATCGTGTATTACATAAGACAACTAGTATTGTGTAATTGATCACGTTATCATCGTCGTTTGCATTTGAAATATAATCGAAATAATCAGTAAAATATATTATTCGTTTAACGAAAAGACGTTAATAAATTGGCTCTCACGTACTCGATTGTTATAAAGAAATTCTTCATTTAATGCTTGTTTATTTCTACATTTTTACAATCTGTTAAAAGGCACAACTTATTGGACGATAATAACGTTCAATTAAAAACTATAGGCAATCATTTCACCTTGGAAAGAATGCGTAACAGTCATTAAAAAGTTAATTACTTCACGGAGAAAGTTAATGAATTAACACGACGGGTTTTCATTAATCGCTTTATATTACGAAAACTGAAGAAGCACAGTTTGAAGGAATGAAGCTATTTAGATCGGAATGAGTCCTTCTCCCGCAGAAGAGCAATGGATTCAATTACACCCGTTTCCTGGCTATGATTACCGAATGAATTCAGATGAGGGGCTTCGTTAAACACCCGATAATTTTCCTAACGCGGATTATAACCCTGCGCTCGTATTTTTCCGTTTGAGCGCGCAAAATGACCGAAAACCATGAAATTAATCACATATTTATAAAACCCGTTGCTGCTTCGCCACAAATTATAGGCATATTTGCATGCGCATACGCCCTCTGTTTATTAATAATTACCGATTTAGCTTCTTGCATATGCGGGTACATCGAACGATGTTAATAAACTTTACGTCAAAGGGAGTAAAGTGGAGTTTAAAGCAAAGTGTTCGATTACTCCATGGAATTTTTTCGCGACTCATACTTCTAATTCATAACGCATAGTCATCACTTTTGAATCTGATTAATTAAATCTATATTGTTTTAAAAATTACTCGATACTGCCCTATACGATATTGCAATAGAAGAATATTCAAGTACGTATGCCCTGCCCCTCTTGATATTTGTTAAATAATTCAATATTCGTCCAAAAATTATTCGATAGTGTGCATAAAAAGAAATCATCATACATTTTCTATTTGATAACCGTTTGTAAATCGAAATGAATCGATAGTGTTCTGAAAATTCGTCGATACTCTCCTATTAGTCTCTTATTTAAAAAATTCTATAAATCGATTGGGAATTTTTCTGATTACTGATTATTTCATTATAAATGGCGTTTATTTTGAGAAAAATCGTTGATTTTGACTTATATCATATCTCCTACATTAATGATTAAAGTTAAAATCGTTCATGAAGTCATTTCGAAAAATAATCTCGTTGCTACTTCGTTTCTTGATGATTTAGATAGTGTCATAAATGGAATGTTGTTTAATTGTAGAGAAAGTCGCGGAAATTGTTATCAATGGAGGAAGTACATAACGAAATGTCGCAATAAGCGATCTTTTAAGCGTAAATAGAATTAACACAAATATTTCTGCGATATGTTTAACTATAAAAGGTTGTTAGGATATCTGGAAGAATGAAATTGACGTTGAAGAATGTTATTGAAATATTAAAAAATCTGAAATGTATCGTGGGGTACTTTATATCTTAAAAGACTTAAAAAACGTTGAAAAATCATTTAAAATTTATAATTATCCAGGAAAGTCCTTAAATTTATCCAGAAATCACAATTTTTCCATCTTAAAGCTCCTCTTACGCGTATTAAATTCTCAAACTTACTCGATCGAAGGAAATGTTGAAAATTCCTAATTTCTAACGCTTCTCACGCTGCCATTTCGCGAAAAAGGAAACATTAATTAGACACGGAGTTTGTTACCCCCGAAAAAATAAAATTGCCTGCTCGAGGCGTCGAAGAAGTCATCCAACTGTCGGTGCATGTCGCTGCATAATTCAACGCCACCTTTTTACAGTTAGATATTTATTTAATAAGCCACGCATTGTTATGAAGAATAATACAACGTGATCGTAAAGGTGGTAGTATAAATCATGTAATTCAAAAGGAGTACTTTTTTTCGGAAAATCTAGCCATTAATGGTCTTCTTACGGTACATCGAGACAAGAGGGAAATGACCTAGTCACGGTGTTTTCAGATTGGACAAGGGATAATTAATTTGACTTGGGTACGACCACCTCTTATTCGGTGATGGGGATTTGCTCATGCCCAATTAATTTGCGGTAATTAGGAACATAGCGACGTTATAGTTCGATAAGTGTATGGTGATTAATGATCGATGATCGGGCAATAAATGCAAAAGCAAATGGTTCAGCCTATCCAAAAATAGTTTTTTAAGTGGACATACCGGTGTAGCAAAAAAGGTAATAACAATGAACGATGAAAATAAGGCGATTATTGGTGAAAATTTGATTGAAACTGAAAATAACATAGGGAACTTAAGGCAAGGTCTCAAGTCGAAGGGGTAGATAGAAAAAGTTCTTTCCATGTATCCCATTTGAAACCTGATACTAAAATTTCTAAACTACAATTCATGATGTTCATTGAAGGCGTTAATTAAGATAATCTAAGACGCAGCATTTACTTAATTCCTTAATTACAATATGTACAAAATTTTAGACATCCAAAGCCTGGAATGAGTACATTTTAATGTTTAAAATTGTATAACCATTTACCAGACCAATTTGAAACGGTGACTAACGCAGTGTCCAATTGCTTAGTAAAAAATGTCTATTAAACTGTTGCAGAATTTGTTATCGTACAGCTTTTTTAATAAGCCTTGCAGTGTAATTTGTTTCGTTCTAGTCCTACGTTTCCCTTGTTATTTTTAACGATTCATTAAATTGACAATGGTGAGGAACAAACTTTTATTTTACTTTATCCAACGCAATACAATAAATACATGTATTACCTGATAATTTGTAGCCATTACAGTAGAAGGTACAAACATATTTGCATCGACAGTACCAAATTTCCTTCAAGCATACGAATTTAACACTCCGTATGTAATACACCACTTTGGTATCGTGTGTATAAAGTTCTGGTGATTTTGAAATTAATTAAGAGAAGAAATTTTCCAAGTAACACATGCTCATAAAATTGAACAGGTTTATAGTGACGTTATTAACGCAAGTGACAATTCCAAACGCATGAATCAGTGTGAAACCCTTACTACCCACGTTATTATTTTTAGTTACCAAGTCCTACCGCAACGGCACTAGTAAGTAATAAACTATGGGGGCCTCAAATTGTTTCAAAACACCTCTGCTACTTCCTTCATTTCCACCTCATTTCAATACTTCAAACACAAAAATTTCTAAGTGCTCTAGGTTAACTGTGATGTTTCTTTTTTCCAGCAAAAATGAAAATAATCCTGCCGCTGGTCGTTTGGATAGCATGGCTGCACATGACGGTGAGTTTTTCTAGCTGTAGAACGAAAAAATCCCTCGTCGATAAAATCTTTCGCGACATCTGCGGGAAACGTATTAAACGTTCGGTGTAATTATTTTCTATCTTCTCGTCTTTTTTTCGATCTGATTACCAGGTGACAAGATGAGTTGCGTTAATTACAAGTCGGATACTTTCGGTTTAATCGTCGTAGATCCGCTTGATTTATTCAAGTGGGGGAAATGTAATTGTAATTTATCGAGACCGTTCGTGTTTCGAGTTGTTTTGCACGCGAGGGAAATTGATGAAAATGAAACTTGAAGCTAATTATTATCGTTTATATTGAGATATCGTGGAAGCGGATAAGTAATTATTATCGTTGATGTCGAAACGCGTATGTTATAAGCATTTGCATTAAGATGAACAGGCAAATCTCTTTTGTTTCATCATTAAGGCACAAAGTACAAAAATGCAGTTACTCGTAGAAATGTAACCAGATTTTTTCCCAACTATGATCATAGTAACATGGAAAGTGCTCAGATTCCTACAAACACAGTTAAGTGTTAATCAAGGTAATAAAGGGATAGATTTGTACTTAGCAGGGCCGTCCTTAGACCTATCAACCAAAACACTGATTGGGTACATCGAAATTATTATCAGGTTTACATTCAGCGCATTATTGCTAACGTAATTTCATTATGAACAATTGACACGTCTTGACTAACTAAATTATTATCATTTATATTTATTCATTCAATTTATTTGCGGGTATCAAGCCATACAAGTACAGTTAATACAGTGAATGGAATTATTCATTCAGTACAGAACGTTTTACGAGACCTCTGGCAGCTTTGGTGCCTTTTATATGTATTTAATTTGGTTAAGTAGCGTAAAATATATTACTATTACTCAGCATACCAGAAGGTACAGAAAAAAAGTAGATTTATGAAAATGGTGCAAGATAAAAATGTCTTTAACTTTCACAACACATCGAAGAGGAATATATTAAGATCAAAGTTTCTCAAAGTGTTAACATGAAATTTAGTATCTCCATCTTGAGATATGATCAATAAATTAGCTCAAGCTGGTCTTCGATCAATTTTAATCCCTGATAAAGCCATTTGAGGGGCTCCCTAATGTGGGTGCTAACATTTAAGTTGGATGCCAAGTAAACGTTCGATGTAACACTTAACTATTAACTCTTTCTCGAAATGTTTGAGGTTCCTTGTATTATTTGAGACGTGGGTGCTAAGATTTGAGTCGACTTAACTCCCGGAGTTGTGATCGTAGCAGCTCCAATTTAGCTTCATTTTACTGTATAAGATGTAGCTAATAAAAGGTAGCTCCTTTGACAGTTTTTGAATGATCTCAATTGCTTCTCGAGTTATTTGAGGTTGTTTCAAATGTTTCAAAAATGTGGATGACAAGTAAAAGTTGGAATTAATTCAACTCCTTGAGCTTTGATCGTAGTAACTTAGAACTGGCCTTATTGGAAAGTTTGAAGTGTGCTCAATAAAAGCTGTTATTACAGTTTTTGTACTCTCTTAACTGTTCTCGAGATATTTGACGTTCCTTGTGTCAATTAAATATAATTAGAATCAAGCGAGAAGTTTACTGTACACTATAAATTAATTAAAGGTGTAAAATAATATAACGCCTATAACTTAGAGAGGAATCCAAAGTACAGTGGCAGTAGTGAGATCGTAACCTGTAAATACATTCCACAAACTATTGCGGGTTTTTCGTGTATATTTTCAGCTTTCCTCTTTCTTTCTCGTCGATTTACTTACTTTGTCAACAGTTTTACTTTCACTAAACAATGGCACCGCGCCTTACTTGCCTGCGTCTGTTCAGATCGGCACGAAAAGTGTTACTCTTGAACGTCTTAACCTAATTGTCGTTGATTCAGGCTGATTCACTTAGAACGCCCGCGAAAAAATACTTAGCCGTACAGACGTGAAAGCAATCGAAAACCGGATCTTTCGATACAATTTTTTCCGTAAAGGTCCGTCATATTTTTTTACGTAACTTCTAGAACTCCTCGAACGTTCGCTCGCTGTTTCCTTCGGTTAAAAAGAGAAAGGCTCAGCTTATATTTTTGTATGCACCGGTTCGCCTCTGTGTGTTTGCTTTTTAAACTTCGAACAATGCCTTATTGACTTCTACGGAATATTAAATACGCGCTCCGTACGATAACTACTTAAAGTGTAAATTATAATAAAACCGGAGGCGTATGGGCTTAGTCATGGCCGCTCGTCGGGAATTCTGAAATAGGGTTTACCGCCATATTGGAATGTACGAGGCGAGAAAGGAAAAATCCAAGGGTAGAAGATAGAGAATTGTGGCCTATGAGAAATTGGATCTACTTTTATAGATTTTCAAAGAAATGCCTTAATGGTTGCTTCAGTATTTTAGCTAATCTAGCCTTGGTTACTTTCAAAAGTCTTGCGATTATCCACTTGGTCATCCCTATGCAACAGAAGCACCAAGTTCAGCTTATTGCTTAGTTACCGGTCAGTAGAAATAGCTGTAATAGTGAATATTCCAGCATGTGCTTTCAGTGGTACTTCAAGCACATTTAAGAGCAATAACCCACAGGACGTACCATCACTTGACGTTTCCATTGTTTCATAACGGGTTCGGCAGTGGAAGGGCAGCTTCTGCCAGCAGAAAATATCGGACAAGGTCTCACAATCGAGTGGTACCAAATTCAAGAGCGTCGCTTGCTCGAACGTTCAACTCGCTACGTGAAACTGTCGCTCTTACGAGTTAATCGTTCCCATTCAAACGGTGCCGTCGATCGAAATGTAAATGAAGCAGAGAAAAAATTCTTCAATCGATAGATGGCTCCACAAGTGCAAGGAGAATTTCTGCACGTATGAAGAGCGTTCCAACGGGTGCAGTACCTGGAACGGTCATGCGAGGAAACTGGAATTTTGCGAAATGATAATTAGTTCCACAGGCTATAGTGATCGGTATTAATAGTAATTTTTAGCGTTGGTGCAAATAACCCAGAAGCTGACGTAGAAGGTGGATCAAGAGGGTTGTAAACACCGTTGCTATTTTTACATTGGAAACTGATGTTTTCGTGAAAGGTACATCAACCTTTACTGCAGCTGATAAGTAGTCCATAGCTTGATCAAACGTTTGCAGGATATTAGCTAGAGCAGAAGTGGAAAGCTTCAGACCCATCGCGTTGTCAGATATGAATGCTTTAGAAAAATATTGATTGGTATTGCAGACCACTTTCATGAATCTGTATTGCAGCATTAGCATGATTTAGCTGTCGTTATTGGTGTATTCTGGGGATGAAAGCAGAATTACTTAGACCAAAGCGACAGGTGATCATTCTTCATCGAAAAGCACCATTACCGAAACTTACCGCCCACATCTAATGGATACAGTTAAGTGTCCTTTTTCGATGAATCTTGATTTCATAAGTTATGTCATTTTTGGTCTAAAAGCACAGCGAGAATTACCATTTTCTCACAACAAACACCCCTTTTTTCCTGCTGAGTATTTCGAAGAGCTTCCCCTAGAAAGGCGACAGAGTCCAACGACTCGACACTTGGACGGCTAAGATAACGGAAGCGTCGTCATACGTGACACAGGATGTCGTATAGGAAACGCCATATTTCAATAATCTAAAAGAAGAAATTTTAACGCCTTGCTGCGATTAAAATAATAGTAATCCGTTGGCGTGTGAAAAAGAAACTTTATATACAATACACGCGTATAATTGCGGGATTTCTCAGACCTTGGTTCTCGTTTTGAATCGAAGGATGCGCGACATATCCACCGCATATATTCCCTCGGAGGTAGGTAGGTAAATATTTAAATTCGAGACATTGTAATGCATCAAAGTACGTAGTGGTAGAGAGAGGAAGACTCGCGCTGCCATCTTATCATTCTGCACGTTGTAAAGCTCACGACCGTACGACGATAATAAATTATAATCATGTAAAACACCGGTGGCACGAACGAATGACGGCTATCTTCCATCAGGAGGAGAAATAGCTGGATTTCTTATATTTTCTTTGTGTTGTTATGACACATTTTTTCGCCTAGGGGGGAAATAATGAGTCGTAAACGTCAAACTATCAGGAATATTAAATTAACCGAGAGAATATTCAAATCTAACTTCTCGTTATAACGATAATTGTTTTACATTTTTGCACGTGCTTGAAATAACTGTTGTTGATCTTTAACCGTGAAATTGACTCTTAATTCGAATCCTGCGTTTTCGCTTGGATCGTATTAGGTAATAACAGCTTGTATTTAATTAGGGAGATCGTTATTATACACCATTAGATAAGATTGAATTAAACGGGACTACAGATAAAATTTCTGCTACGACAAACAAGTCGAATTGGCAAAATTCTGCCCTTTTCTGTTAAAATCCACGTTTCCAGGATGTTTTTCAATAGAATTTCCGTTGTTATCAGATTTAAAAAATAATCAAAGGCAAAATGTTGCAGTACAGCAATATCCTTAAAGTAGCTACCAAAGTAAATTGATTTTAACTAATTAATTCTGTACGTTTCCATGGAAATCAAGTTATCGTATATTCAAGCAAGGTTGGATATACCAGGTTGTTTTATTTATTAGCTTCTGGATGTGTGAAGCGACAAAGTAGTAAATTATTAAAAAAATTAATATAGCATTACGTCACCCAGTAACTTAACGGCGTAAGACTTTCATAATTATTAAGACATTGACACGTTTCCGAAAGTTTCATGTTGTTAAACTACGTAGGCTCGACATTCTTTATAATCTCGTTACTGGTTTCAATGATACCATTTGTCACATTTGAAAGGTCATGTTCTAAGCCAAAAACAGCATTGTATTTCCTGTTATAGATTTTTATGCTCAAATGTTTTTCAAATTCCAAGGTAGAAAGGTTAAATTACAACCTTTCGTCCAAAAGTGTTCATTTCAGTGGCTGAATATTTGACAAATCTGAAATAAACTTTTGGCAGAGCTGGCGCCTTCGCCATTTCGTACAAGTCCTGGTAGATGTGACGAATTCATTGATGGTAGCTTGTAAACGCAATAATAGGTTAAATTGAGGTAGTATAGTGAAAATGTCTCACAATTTCCACTTTTCATTAAGAAAAACTGGACATTTTTGGGATCACAAATCATTTCATAAAGATGCGAGCAGGAAAATGCAAATTTCATGAGCATTCATTTTCCACCGGATGATACGTCATTCTTGAATAATTTTACATTTAATTATACGTTAATTTTGCACTGTTAACATTCCGTTTCAGAAATTTCAGGAAATTTACATTTTTCACCTGAAAATTTGTGAAAATTTAATTTGGGATTTTCTATCATTTCGTCATTTTTGTGACTGAATCTCTCGCATCAGTTTTAACCTTGTCCAACATTCTAAATCGATTAAGACGTGCACATGCGATAAGTTCATCCTCGGCTAAATGTTACTTGTTTCTTCGGAATGCACGTATCGATTTGCATGTAGAATCGCGAATTAAACAGGATTTAACTCTACGTACTATGATAATGGCGAATGCAGTAAAAACTTCCTCTCCTTCCTAGCTTATACGCGACAGATCACGTTCACAGGCGATATTGGTTGAAGAAATTATTAGTTAAAAGCATATCTGCGACGTTTACCGCGCACCGACTACGGTAATTGCGGCTTTACTGAAAGAACTAATTTTCAATTAGCAAAAACGATAGCCGATACATATGCACAAGCACACAAACACACACATTCACAGAGACGCAGCATTACTCCAAGAAAAAAAAACAGTTAGCCTCTGTGGGAACGATCGAGTTAAATACAGTTTGCTCATAGGAGAAAATTGCAGAAATAAGAAGAGAGAGGAGTGCAACAGGCGGAAAGTAAATAAGTGCGCATTGACTTAAAGAGATCGCGCTAGGGTTTGCTTAAAAGTTTTTCGATTTTACCAATTGGAAATATCCGCGATCCTAAACTCCATCTAATGTATCATTACATTCCAAGAACCGTTTCGATATATCGTGGGTAAAGTCACGTCGTGTGGGTGTGTATGGTACTAACCCTACGTAATTCCTCGACATCTTAATAACACGGTGCAGCAGGAGATTTTTGTGAGAGGAGGGTTGGCGTATAAGTATTTCCGACTTGCCGTTTACGGTAATAACGATGATTTACGAACGCATGTGATAACGTAACGGTTGATCATCGTTACGATCTCCCCCCCGTTTTGGTAGTAGTGAATTTCTCAATATGCCACGAAACGTAAGTAAACTGGTTCTCGTTTGAAAGAAAAAAGACGTCACCTTGACGAAATGTTATCTTCACGGCAGTCTAGTGTTACCGTTACAGCTCAGAGTTTTGTCACCTCACGAATTTTCACGATCCAACGAAGGTACCAGTTACGGCCAAAAATAAAACGAAAAGAATTCGGACAGTACTGTACCTACTTTAAAATGGGAAAAACGCACTGTTACGCCTTCTAACAGCTGTAAATAAGAAGTCAGTGTAGACACGTATTCCATGCGAGCACACCATTATTCAAATATGATTGAAGATGGCTGCGATGACCCCGACGGACGTGAAAACACCCTGTATAACGGCGTTCACTCATGCTCTAATCTTCATCTTTCTCGTTAGCACCTACGTACATACAGACATAAGTTTATAAATGATTTTCATGAGTGGCGTTAATTAGCGTCATACCAGCGAGTTGAACATTTATGTTTTAAAAGTTTTTAACAGTGTTATTCATTGATTCGGGGATTATCTCTCAGCATAACTGTAAGAATGTGCCATGTATTCACTCCTGAAAGGAAACTTAATTATCAGCTTCTATTTAGAAACGCAATTAAATTCAGGAGTATGTTCATTGTAGTAACGATGGTACGTCGTTTCTCTCATTTACTTATATACTTTCCTCTTCCGGGAATATAATGATAACTTGATAGATTGGTAGTTTAATTAGTGTTAATCTTGCAAACAATTGGTTCTTTTCATGACGCTTCTAAAAATTGTTGAAGCTTTGAAAACGCTCTTCCTGCTATAAATTCATAATAGTCATAGATAATCTCTGCGTGTAATTTATACAAATCCTTTTTCCCCTGTTTGAACGTTTCAAATGGCAGATAAGAATCAGCATACCCGTATATAAACAGCCTTCACCAGATGTCAAGCTTTCTTTCTCGAGTGCCATCGGTGCTCGACAGAAGGAAAAGCTTTATGGGGTGTTAGAAATGGTAGATATTGAGGAGGAAATGATGATTTACTTGGTTATCAAATTTGAGAACTTTTCATGTGAACATATTTATCTTTTAATAAAGGGTATGTCATCATACTATCATGTTTTTAAAGTTTTAGTACACTAAACTCAAACATAACCTCAGAAAATTTTACCTCCTTCTTCTCTGGTCGGGAAATTGTTTGTTCGTTTTGAAGGGATTTGTATTCTCTACGATATGGTTTGTTTTTCAAAGTTTTTGGCGGGGTTTTAATGTTTTTAAAGAGCTTCAAAGTTTTAAAATGTCATATTTTGAAAGTTTTTATCTTTTTTGTGTCAAATTAATCACCTCAACTCTTCCAGGTTGGTTTAAATGCCCTTTTATGCAGGAAAAACTTATCAATGGCGTATTTAGTCGTTATTCTGTCCAGGACACTACTGTATGATTCTGTTAGTATGCTTTATGTTAGAGCTTCGTACTTAATTTACTTAGTTTTTAAAAGGCTTCGTATTCATACCTCGTACATGTACCTCTTACGTTCATTTCCAATTTTTTAAAAATCTGAAAAAAATTGAAGTTCATACTTTTAGCGATGTTGCAATAGAAAATGGTGTATTCAGTACTAAATTGAAGTAGGAGAGTGAAAGAACTGCAAAATAGAATTGTCATTAATCCTCTAAGTTCAAAACGACTAAAAAACTTTGTAAATCCACTCTCATCTCGACATGAACTTCATTTCCACACGACATCCACTCCTCGGATTTGTTGATCTTCTAGAAGCCAAGTAATTTCCATTGATTTAGTATTTAAGCGATTGCTGGTATACTGTTAGCGTCTAATAGCAGCACGTAAATTGCCACATTTGCCATCTGTTTGCATTACTATACAATCTAGTCGACGATGATAATCGCATTGCATCTATAAATAAATTGCCCTGAGTAAAGCGCAATTGCGTCCTACCGCCGTGCAATTAATCCCCGAAATATTCTGACACGATTCAAAGCTTTTGTTTATACATGTTGACCGTGAGAAAATGGAGGATTTTCTTCTCAATTTCTCTCTCTTTCTCGTGGCTCCCTTTGTTCAGGTATTTAGAGTGTGAAACTGGATTATGCTCGAATACTCATTATGCATGTATGTAGGTGGAAGAGGAATTTTACATGCGATCGTCATCGTTAACTTGTCGTAGCTCGAAGGTACGATAGTAATCATTCGTAGGAGATAAAGCCAATTTAAAATGTGGCATTATTTTCGAGGCTTCCCCCTTCTTTCGCCGCGTAATGATCGTCGTATGTAACAAGATAATTCCTGTAATCAAAATCGCTTTGCCAACTCCTTTTAACGGTTAGTTCTAAATTGCCCCCGTTTCCTTTCCCGTAAAAATCCGATCATGCAACACATTTTATTTCTAAAAGATGAGGTACAGTTTCTCACTCTCCAGAGTCCGTTATGTGTGCGGCTGGAAGCATGACGGACGAATTTATCTACACGGCGTACTTGCTGAAATTTTCCTCTTGTTTCGATTTTAAATTTGAATGGGCGAAATATAATTATGAGAAGATGATCATTTTTGGACCGGATTGTTCTCACATTTGATATTCATGGTGTTATTGTTATTTCTAAGGGAACTTCGTAGGAAGATTTATAACAATTGGGGCTATAAATTGAATCGATCACAGCAATTGATGAAACAGTCGATTTGTACGTCGACCAAGATGACGACAGTAAAATATCGGAACGAGGAATTGTTGCAACATGAGTACGCTAAATTTAAAAACAAACAAGTGTCATGCACTCATGTACGTTAAAAGAAAATTGAAATAGGCAGTGGCTGAAAGTAAAATTATGTAAATAAATATAAAAACGTCGCCTTGGAAATGATGTGAATAAACTAGTGAACTAAATACGGGCAGTATGTAATTGCTTAGTTAGCTTGGATTAGTAATTCGGCTTTTATTGCTTTCTTGTTGGATTGAATAGTGCCATACGTGTAATTAGGAAATATTGCATGGAAAATATGTACAAGCATCTCCAGCAATCCATTTCCTTATCGCCGAGCATGAAATAAACATTATTGCTGAATCTGTACAAACAAGGAACAATGAAGCAACAAACATTTTACATCGATGGACAAATCACGTGATGTAAAGCATATCCAGGCATCATTCCATGGCGTACAACAAGCACAATTGAAGTGCTATTTTGTATGAATTTTCATGTGATGTCATCCCGTCATTCCTTCATAAGAAACGTATTTTCTTGGCTGACAGTAAGCCTATTTGTTCAACACAGTTAGCATCCTTCAAGCGGACGCAATGTCCTGATGTACTTACTCTCCAGAAGCGGTTTAATTTAAGTGCGCTGTGTAATTGGTTGGCAAATTTATGGACAACATGGGATTGAGCGCCCACTTCCGCTTTCACTTTCAGCAAGATGTAGCGATCGTTCGTGAATATTTTCAGGCGACATTTACAAGCAACATTAATGCAAGGAGTGCCCTTAAAAGGTTTAAAAATTGCGCATTAATCGATATATTTGAACCAGTGTACATCTCTTATAACACTTGGATTAGAAACGAGTCACCCCGAGTCCTGTTGCAGCATATAACGCTCGTAAATTGCCCCGTGTGGATGCGCTCGTATTTTTTCCTTTACACGAATGACGGTCAACAAACTTCATGCCTTTATGATGACATTATTCTTTTTACTGTTACCGTACTTACCTTCAGTTCCTATTTTATGTCGTTCACGTACGCTCCGCAGATTTTCCTGACAGATAGAGATCTTCTTCGCCTTGAAGAACGACGAATGTTTCGTGTTCATTTTAAGAACCGAAAAAAAGTACACGTTGATAACGCACCTGTCTTCGATTACTTTGTGTCTTATTACAGGTAATTGCGGCGAGAAATGTCGGTAATATCGCGATTATCCTGTTGGATCTACCGTGGAAAGGTAACGAGCGAAATTGGCCAATTTTTCAAAATTTTCCTCTTCCCCTTTAATGGCGAAGCTTTTAGTTTCGATGTACTTATGATGAAATTGAGCTTTCAGGCAAAAGTTTTATAACCTGGGATTTGCTATTTTCCGATCTAACTTGAGGTAAAAGAGAATTTAAAGTCAGGATAAAGGATGAAGTTGTTTAGTACTCGAAAATATCCCTTAAGATTGAATCAGCTCGAAGGGCTTTTGAAAGGAATTATAAGGACTTTTCTGAGCATTTTCAACAACCGCATTGGCTTGAAGTAAATTTCTTGGAGAAATGTGTAAGAATAGTCGTAGTGGATAATAAGTCGAATCTTACTTACACTTTATGAGTCTATTAACCATCGAATTTCCTGAAAATGGTGTGAAAATGTCCTGTAGCATTTTCTAGCGATTCCTTGCCCAGAAAATAATTTCTTGTAATAAAATAATAAGAAATTCTTCTTTTAGAACACTTTTTTATTCATTTAAGGAACTGTTTTGCCCAGTTTTAACCCATTCACTGGAACAAATAGTTTTTCATTAGAAAATCATTTCCTTGACTCGCGTTTTGACCAATGCTTCACGATCCAATCTTTCGATTAGGATCGTTAATTCCTAATTGTCGGACATGGTGGACGAATGCCATTTTAATAATTTCTATTTACGATGGTTTCGGCCTTATGGATTTTATTGGAAATCATTTATTCCATAATCTCTGAAATTTCAGTGTTTTCTAAAAATTAAGGTTAACAGCAGTGAATCTAAAAATAGAAAATGATAGATAAATGCCACAGTGACATAACCTGGTTAATTAAGAAACTCGCTTTTATTGCTTGTTTTAAATGTCGATGTGATCAATTTTAGATAATAAGCGTTCAACATATTTATGGTCTTGTAGAATCTAAAAATGAATACCGTTACTTTGAAGAAATCACTGATTAATTGAAACTGCAATTCTACTAAATGTCATTAATATTTTAATTGAAATTAACGTTATAATATTCATTAAAAAGACCCTACATGATTTCACAAATTGATTAGGAATATATGTTATTATTTTCCATTAGGAAAAAGCTTCCTACATGCGTTTGCTCTTCATTGATCAACTATTGGCGTTTTTGAGTAGATTTTGGGCTCTGAGACACATCGCCAGTTCTTTTATTTAGTGTGAACCTTTTATACTTCTGCTTTTACTTTCCTTTCCTATCACTCTTCTAGTAATCACTTATAACATGTTAAGAAGACTTAAACCATGCAGGTTTCAAAGGCAACTGTGGGTGATTTGGTACTCAACTTATATCCGGTACAAATTGCAGAAAAAAATTGCGTGTTTCGTTCCGTTGGCTCGCACTTCTCCTAATTTGTTTGTTTATTACTTGCCTAGATGTTAATCTATTAAACCTCGGAAATTAGCAGGATCATCTTCGCTTCGTATGTCGTTACCGCCTCAAGGAAATCGGCAAGGTCCCCCTTAATAGCTCCTATTCATTAGTATTTATATAGATCTTCACAAAAAAATTCATGAATGAATCATGAGCGCCTCGGTCAAAAAAAATCTGCACAAGATGAGTCTTCTCCAAATTTAGACGTGACGAAGAAAAATCAATTAATCCTCCTTCCTCTAATAGCGTTTTTTCCGCCCGTTTAAAAACGTTTGAAAAGCAAACACACTCCGACTCGTTAAGCGTTAAGACAAATAAGGCATACAGGGCGTTCACTTTTACAATATGACCTACTAATTCAGGTTCTGTCGAGATCTCAACGCTTCGCTTGATTCGACGCGTAAGATTCGGTTTCGTTCGGAGCCTTTCTAAAAATTTTTACGCGTCCGTACTCCGTTCAGAAGAAAGAAACTGTTTAAACCTCCCGGAGTACGCCGGTTAATTATCAAGGAGTACCGTTCGCCGGTATAAAAATAACGAAACCACTGTTATGTCGCGTTATTAAAACGCAATCACACGAGCTGGTCACTTTAACAACTTAATTCACTTAGCGTATACGCTTGTTATTACGTATTTGCTTTTCGGATGGTTTTCCATTAAAATATGGCGGAACAAACCGTCTCTTAACGGCTTTAGAAAGGTCGAAACCCTTAGGAACGCTGACAAAAATTTTATCTGTGCCAGACGGTTTCTAAAACTACTCCCTTGAGTAGTGTGCGTGTGTGTGTGTATACAAGTCGAGATAACATTCCTTCGAGCTCGAGATTATTCCTCCACTCGTCATGGAATGATATTGATTACATAAAACGGTGTTTATACGGTAGCGCCTTCTTCTCGGATTCCTCCTTGTGTTGATATTGCAAAATGTATAAGCGAAGAGGCGTAGGAAGAGCCTCCGCCATATTTGGTAACGGAGCGCTGACGAGTTGAGACGCAACAGTCACCAGGGGGGACCATATAGATTTTTTCTAGAAATCCATTCAGATGGACAAAGGGTATATTGCCTCCAAATTTCAACTCACCAGGTATTTTTTCCAAATTTTTAGGGAGCCAAATTTTTCGAGTAGTTAATGGGACAGTTTCCATGATTTTTTCATTCTGGAATAAAAAGTCAGGCAACAAAATAAAATACTAGTATTTTTTCTTTCGGCATCGAAATTTGTGCGACGTCACTAAGCGCTTAAACAATACAGGACCTGTTTTCGTACATTCAATCACGAATTTGCAACTTCCTTCTACAGTCTGTTTTATTGCTCACACTGTATATAAAGTTTGAGTTTTTTTTTAGTTTGTAACGTCTCACGGTGCAACATCATAAGCTTAAAACGACTACTTTTGACAAAGGAGAGCTCAGAAAATAGGCTCAGTAAAAATAATTCATTCATTGGAAATTGTAATTTTTCTCGTGAAGCAATTAGTATTAATTTCGAAAGGGACTGATGATTAAGTAATGTTAATTAACGTATCTACTGTTTGAAAAATGTATTAGAACTGTTTTCCATTTTTCTGGAAAAAGATTAAAATTTGCAGCCTTGGTTGTTGTTCAGGATTACTATTTTCCAATTGTGTTGAAATCCATAACTTTTCTGAGCTTTCCAGTTGAATTGGCAGTATATAAACTTTTACTTAAGTTAAGTAAAATGAATATTGACGTGCCTGTTACAGTCGGTTGGACTTTACTTCAATGTCAATTACACACATTACTATTATTATATTGGGATGTTGATACTAGACCAAGGAATATTTTTACATTTGAGATATAATGATGGTTGATTGTTTCCGAATACTAATACTCATACTATCTAAACAATAATGTTATAACTAATCATTTGGCGAATTTTAATCAACTACAAATAAAATGAAAGTGTGCTTTCAATATCTTGAAACGAAATAACTTTTATGGCATGGACCAGTTCCGTCAGTACGACCCGTATTAAGTTAGATCGATTGGCGGAGCCTTACCTCCTTAGTCCTTGCATGATAATTTTCATAATTATGTGTCTCCGATACTTTACCTTTTAGAAAAATTAAAAAAGCGCCAATTACGGCACGTTGGTATTCAGAAAAAAAGTGTTTATGGCTTTTGTTAATTACCTTCGCTGTTACTCTCACTTTTAAATCTATAGGCCGTTCATTGTTTCACCGCCAGATGCTCGGCTACGATTCGTTCCTTAAATTGTTGAAATCGCAGAATAATAAAATGTAATAGCGTAATATCGCAATGTTGAAGACCGTTCTTACCGGTTGTAAATTACTGTAATTTATAGTTCATATAAAGTACGAAAAAAGTTGTAATACCACAAACTAGTCGTGGCGGTTATGCATTAGGTTTACGTTTTGAGGTAACGTAGAGACCTGATTCACCAATTATTTGGCAGTATTTCCATAAATTTCCTACATATTAAACTCTTACCATGTTGTAAAAGTGACGAAGTCATGAAGTTAAAATATTCACTTCGAGCGCCTTTCCCTCTTAAATTTAAAGGTCTTGCGTAACGATTTGGAGATTCACCTGATCGGCGGGTCGGGAAACCAGGCAGGTGGAACGCAGCTTCCGCTGTGGGAAGGTAACGGAAAAAATATGCCGAAGGTCGTCTCATTTATTTCACACTTGATAAATGAAACTGCACTTTGGCACCGGCCGTTTACGTTAATAATAAACTTCGGCGAGGACGCGATGGAAGCGATAATTTTTTGGATATTGCACATGTACACTTACGATATATAGCGAGTTAGCCAAGGTACAGGCAATATTACCAGTATTTCATATGTTACAAATTTTTAAAAATGTTATCAGCAACATTTTTTATTATTGATCACACATTCGACCTTCATCAGATTACTGGCATAATTAGTGGCGGAAGAAGAGGTAAACACATCCTTTAACTAATACTTTAACAAAACTGAGAAACAAACGAGCGATAAATAATATTTTCTTAACGGTCCCTCCTAACGTTTCTCAAAAATAGAGCCAATTACTGTACTGCCCCGCCTTTCTCTATCTCACATGATTGCTTTATCCTTGATAAAAAGTGAAAACAAGAAAAAAAGAACTTAAATTTACCAGTCCACCCACGCTCCGCCGCTATATACATACATACTTATATGTATGTACAGCTACAACTCAGCTCGCCCACATGTGTGATTTTTAAATAAATAACCCGTTCTTTCTCTCCTTCTCTGTCTTGCCAAATTTGGCCGGCTAATGTACGCAGAAAAATAATCGATTTTTTCAACAACAACAAGAAAACAGTGGGAAGCATATGGGAAAAATTATTGTCTGCTAATTGTAAGTTAAACTCAGCTGTAAACGAGGGGTTTAAAGTCGGCTTCCCACGATTAATTCTCACCTCTGATTACGGAGTTTGATACCCGCGAGATGGTATAGCGCGCAGGTTTTGCTTGAACTTTCTTCACTTGTTTGGAAGAATACTTATGTACAAAAGTTTACATCCATTGAAGTACAATGTCGTGTATCGCGCTAACACATTACGTTTAAGAGCCTCAAGAGACATCGTTAAACGTTTAATAAGTCGTAAATACTTGTGATAAAATGAGGGGTTCGTTATGTAATGTGTGAGTTTATTTTGAAGGTATGACCTTCGGATAAATCGCGGGTCGAGTATTGCTCAAGCAAATGAATAGTTCGAAATCGAAAGGAAAATGGTTCTACAATATTTAAAAGTGCAATCAACCCATCAAGGTATAAAGGAAACCACTTTAAGTCCAAGTATCTTAGTAACTTATTATGGCATATGGTCAATTTATAACGCTCACTATCATTAATCAAAGTGATACATTTTCAGGAGAGCTGAGAAGAGATCCATAAATATCAAATTATTATTAAATGATCACTTTTATAGTGCACACTAATGGTAATTGAAGGTCATGTGCAGATTAAAGAAACTAAAACGTATCTGTACCCCTCTAAAAGTCACCACAGTCAGTCTGTCACCACATTACAAATGAAATATTTTATCTATTCATTATTTCTTAATAAAATATGAAAATGCTGGGTTATTATGATAATAATGGATTTTACGATCCTTAAACTAAATTTCTAATCCAATGTCGTCCTGTTTCAGACCGGCCAGTCCTTCGGCGGGATTGGCTACGGTATCAAGCCAGAGCTCTTCTCCCTGAACCTGGAAGACGGATACTTCGCCTGTCAAATGAACGCATCCACCGACGTCATGCAACTGTTCGACCTATCGAAACTGTGCGACGGTACGCCGGACTGTTTTCGCGGCTCCGACGAGAAAGCCAAAGAACTCAAGTGTACAGGTAAGCTGGAGATCCAAACGCGCACGCAAAGTGCAAATCAGCGACACATCAACACGGTTCCAAAGAAATTTTGGGAACCCTCGTCGCTTACTGCGAGTAATCACAGCTTTTAAGATCAAGCGACGGTTAGCTGCCCGGAGTTAAATTTCGTTATAGTTCCTCCGGTCACAATTCGTTCATATTCCTGCTGAATGATTCATGCGCACGACTCCGGGACCCTCCGTCATATTTTTCCGTCCACCGTATATTTATTTATCGTTTCGGTTCGATCTCGAATTTGAACTCCTCGATGATCTCTTCCTGTCTAACGGAAGAGAGCGGCGATAACAATAAGTTCGTTATGCTAACGAACGAAGTAAGTAGGAATGGTGTACGTATATGTGTATGCTCGGACGGTAAGAACGTTTGGATTTATCACTGACGTCCACTCTTCTCTCTAATGAGAAGAGCTTAGATCGAAAGTATCGATTAGGACTGTTTAAAGCTTGTTTATACTGTAAGACGAAGCGGGGTTACGTGATGGTCAGGTCAAGTGCGTTTATCAGATGAAAGAAATTTTAAATCTGGATTTTAACAAAGTTAGTTGTCTTGAAATAACAAAAAAGAAAATTTGTTTCTTCTCAAACATAGTGTAACTTCCTACAGGAACTTGATATTATGGAAAATCCAGCAAATCCTCAAAACTGGAGTATGGGAAGACGAAAGACTCTCCAGAAAGTCCTAAATGTACTCACAGGAGGATACATTCTTCATTATGATCCCTCCATTAGCGTAACTTCCTACAGGACCTAGGTATTATGCAAAATCCATTCAGTCTTTAAAACTGGGGTATGGGAAGAAGAAAGACTTTCCAGATGAAATCCAGATTTTCTTCGAAGAATCGATAATGTTAAATCTAACGTCGTAAATGTATTCATAGGAGGATACATCCTACATTATTATCCCTCCGTTAAAAGCTCTAAAAGCTCTCGGTCGATCTCCTCGTCGATACTTACGTGATCTACAAAGTCTGAGCAATTATCGAAATTCCTCCTTCTCGAACATGCACCATTTACCACCAAGGACATCGTCGCCTGAAACGTTCTAAAATTAGTCGAGAGATTAAGATAATGTGGTCGACGATCTCTCATTCTCTCTCCTTCTCTCTCGCTCGCCGTTCCTCTCGGGATGAGACAAGACCTTCAGGGTTGCGATAGGTCTGGGATCTCGTAAGGAGAAGAAGAAAAAAGACGTGCAAGTAGCTATTAATTCGCCACCATCTGACCGCAATTACGGGCATGGAACTGGTTCTGAAAAATGAGCCATATCTCGGCGATACATAATATCGAGTAAGTGGAGGGGTAATTTATTCCTCTGATGCTCTCGTACCAGATCTTAGTCTAATGGGGCGTTTAATGAAAGTTTGAAATGTGTGAAGTTGTACTGGTACGTGCGATTTTCAGATCAGATGCAGTTTAAAAGCGTCGATTTGAAATGAGCAATCGGTGGATGGAAGTAGAAGATGGATTCGTCTTGGAAGAGTCTTGATTGAAATTGAGTCTCCGTCTGTCATGCATTTCATCCGGCCACTAACGATCTACGAAGGACTATTATGGCGTTTTCACGTCACACTTTTCCATTCTTCAAGTAAATTGCTGTGCTTGTTGTGGTTATACAAATGTCGATCGAAAATTGCATCCTGCAACTACTTTTACATCAATCGAATTGGGATATTAACTTGAAATCGCAACGACATACATGGCAGGTAACCAGGTTGTTATGGTCAGTGGCGTAACGACGCAGCAACGGGCGAAATTTATATTGTACAGTGTAATATCGGATTTAGAAGGTTTTCCTGATGTCTAAACTTCAAAATTTTAATTCCATACGCTAAAAATGTACAAAATAAGCCTTCTAGAAGCCCCTTGAGACCCTTAAACCAAATCTAATAGGTTCTCACACGTTTCAAATAGCTTCATTTAAATTTCTAACGTCACCTATAGACCCAGAATAAAAATTTCCCGAACGTTAATAAGATGCTGGATATAAAAACATTATTACGAGGTCTACCAAATCTGAAAGTGATGAGTCGGCGGGAAATTCACGGGAATAACAGTAACCGTTCGAAATTAATGGTTTAATAACGTCCGAGACAATAGCTGGTGACGTAAAAACTGTTAGTATGTAAATTTCTCGTACAGATATGGTCTATTATCCGGTTACGATTAGAATTTCAAAAAGGAATAACGTTAACGTTCCCGACCCAATCAGAAACGGCAAGTTTTGACACTACGGGGTCTCTTAGTGATGCTTTAATTGTTGCCGGAATGAGGACATGTGTGATGCTAATTACTTGCTTGAGGTAATAATCCTATGAGTCACATCGCCAATCATGGTTTATTTTAGGGCCACCACGTATATTTACTTCGTAACATTTATCCTGTTCACTTGTCCTATTTCTATGAAGCTTTATTGGCATTCAAGTTGCTATGGATAATTAGTGGCATTCTTAAGTATATTCAAATGTTACTGACTGCTTCAATATTGCATGGGGAGCAATTTTAATGGGGAGTTTGGTTTTAATAATACTTGGTATGTATGTATAACGTACGAGTGCCTTTATTATTTGATACTAGGCACATTTGCAACCGGAGAAAATTTCATTTCCTCACCGTAATTTCACCCGGAGGCCCTTTCGCCATTTATTAGAATCGCCTTCGTTGCTTTCATGGGGTCGTCAATCACGTATGTAAATCATCGTAGGTCCCTTTTATAACGATGTCACCAGCTATTCTCGCATGCTTACGTTTTGGATTAATTAGCTGGAGTAGTTAGCCTCGTTTTTCCCTACCGTCTGGTTATAAATAACCGCAGTTACTTCAGGAATGTTTGAAGATGGATCCCGCGTGGTTTAAACGCATTCAAATCGTTCCTCGTAACGCTGGACGGAATCCAAAGCAAAGGTCTAGGATTTTCTCGCACTCGCGGATTATTCACGTTCCACGAATCGTGAGATCTCTCGTCTCTCCCTCCTCCGTGCACTCCTCCTTTTCTCTCACGCGTGAACTCCTTTGCTCCTCGTCGTCTTTTTCGTCTCGATTTAACGTCCAGGGGATTTCCTTTTGTTCCTACTCTTTTACCTCCTCGCTTCGACCTTTGCGACCATAGTTCACGATTTTCTGATCGCGGATTCCGATTTGTTTTCAATTAAGGCGCGTGGGAACGGTTTAATAGTGTCTGATCGATTTTTTCTTGCTTTTCAGCCGATTGCGGGATAGAAGACGGCAACGTGTGCCAAAATGGCGCCTGTCTCGATGGGCAGTGCTATTGCAACGACGGCTACGGAGGTTGCGGCTGCGAAGTACCCGGTAAGTACCTTAATGGTGGTGTTAACGTATGATCGGGCGAATAGGGTTGAATTTGGTAATTTGGCGAAGGCGCCGAATGTTGGAAATGGCGGTATCAACATACCACGTTTTCAATATTACTGCATTTTTGAATTCTACCATTTATTTAGAAACTAATATATCTAACTAATAATACTATAGTCAACGATGTAGTGAAACTCAGTCCATATCCTAATCGAATCATATGGAACGCTAAGTATAATTTTGTCGTTCCTTTAACTGGCTCAGCCTTCTATTATCCAAATGAGAAAGTAAACACTTTCCACTTAAACCCAATCGGACATCACAGGCTAACTGTTAATGAGAAATGCGCTACATTACATCATAAATTCTTCCATTTTTCGTTTCGATTACGGAAACGGCGACAGTTACTAACCGGACAGATGCCGGTGCACGTGTAAATTCCTGCGGTTTAACGATTCCTGCAAGGACGCAGTAAAATCGCAATGAATCCGAATCGTCATCTTCATCGTCCTCTCCGTCGTTCCTTCAGGAGGAATGGGGAGTTTTGAGATTATACGTTTTTGAGTAATGGTTTTCGGAAAATATTGTCTAGGGAAATGTCCTTAAAGATGATGGGATAAGTAAGTGCCATAAAAGGATTCACCTGCTTCAAACTGAGCAGGTAGTGTTGGGATCTGCCACATCTTTCACTAATAGTTTTTGACATAAGAATCATGTCATTATTCTTCTACAAATATTGGTAAATTTGTTGTGTTTCAGACGAAAACGAATGTAAATTCAGACCCTGCGACGTGTTCTCTCACTGCATTAACACCCTAGGCAGCTTCTCCTGTACTTGCTTTCCGGGATATGAAGGAGACGGTCGCCACTGCAAAGGTAAGTAGTGTGTTAAACGTGCCCGTTACAGATTTTTATTCGTACGGCGTTAATTACGGATTGACTTGATAAAAACGTGCCTGGATTTTGTGGAAATTTCAAAAATATCTCGCTCACTCGACGCGCTCGTGTTTTACATCAGTAATTATCCTCATGATCGTGAACCGTTAGTGTGTCTGAATTCCAGATCTGACGGCGGCGTGCCGCATTTTTACTCGAGACGAATAAATCCTCGCGGACAATTTGAATTCCTTCATCTATCTCCCGCCTTATCATCTCGTTCGTTTTATGAGCACGTTTCCTGCCGCTTTTCCCTTGACACCTGCATTAACGCCCGGATCGCCGCGGCGCGCCTAATTGAAAAACTACGAATTGAGCCGGGAAAAAATCGCTTTTCCATTAGCGACGGCCTTAAAAGGCAGCGGGCTTCGCTCATGCTTTATGGCCGAGGCTTTATTTCTCGGTGTAGAGACGGAGAAACGACGTACCTTCGATTTTGCATAGGGAATCGAAAATAGATTAACGTCGCGGGTAGTGATGGAGATGTGAGCGCCTCGAAGGGAACAAAGCAGGTGATCTCGGGAAATGATGGACGAAGGAGGAGGGATAAACGCGAAAATATCGTGGAAATTTTTAATATGTGCCTTCGTTGTTACACCTTTGGCTTGTGGAAATTTCCTGGTATTTTTACCTAGCCATTACGTTAGTTGTATTATGGCGAAAAGTGTACGTAGAAAGTAAATTTCCTATATTAACCCAGGGAAATTAGTAAAGTAAATCCCCGGTTTGGGACACCTTCATAACTAATCGAATATCTTCATTTCGCCCCTCCTACCGATTTTCACTCATTTCTGGGCCTGAGGAGTTGAGTGTTTCGGTCCAACGATGATGCATCGTCCTCTGGCGTCCGTTTTGGAATTTCTTTGCGATTTGATCTCTCTTCCTACTCGAGCGCCTATTTTATCCCATCTCCGGTCGCTGATGGGTTCCCCCTACTATATTTAGACCATCGAATTATAACAATCGGCCTTCGATGTTCTCCGATACCCCCCGGCCGCTGGGTAAGAAAAAAACGAAAAACCGCAAAGACCGTTCGGCTTTTGTCTTTCCTACGTAGGAAGGCTCCGGACGAGAGAAAGAGAAAATACGCCCCGGAGTCACTAAAAAAGCCGCTAATAATAATTTTCTATGATCTATCATCGAATAGGTGGAAAAATTAACGTCAACCAGCTTTGGCGAAGTCATTGATCTTCGTAGGGCGTTGACTTCACGTTACTTCAGGCAGTGGCGCACGTAGGAGGCGAAGGAAGAAGAAAAGTCCGGGAGGACCCGTGCCCGGACGAAGTTAAACACCATTTACGCGCGTGAAATTACTTTTAAATAAAAATGCACCGCTCGGCCGGTGCGTAAGGAAATTATACGAGCGCATCGATTAGATTACACGCGGTCGATCAGCGATCGTTTCATTTTTCGTGGACTCTCCGCGCGTGCCGTTCACACGCGTTCTGATCGTTGTACGATGTGGACAATTCGTACTGAATTATTTTTTACAAATTTGGATTCTTCTCCACAGACATCGACGAGTGTCAAGATCCTGCGATCGCTTCGAGATGCGTGGAGAACGCGGAATGTTGCAACCTACCCGCGCATTTCCTCTGCAAATGCAAACCCGGCTACCATGGGGATGGAGAAATACAATGCCTAGGTAAGTATGCAGAAAAGGTTTGATCCAGCGAGCGTATTAGGCTGCATAACCAAGTGGGAGTGTAGAAAAATACAAGGAAATTTAATTTCCCTTAAGATAACGCCAAGAAGGGTTGGATTTTTTCTCATTTCTATTTGTAACTTTTTAGCCAAGGAGACAGAGCTTCTCTCTGCTTTTGCTCCAATTACTATTATTGCTCTTATATATGGGCCACTAGAAATAACTAGTTTGCCGCTTGCTGAAACACACCTGATGTGCACTATATTAAATAAAGTAATAAAGATGCTTAACCAAATGCCATTAAACGTGATGGTTGATTACCTAAAGGTAATTATAATATCTAATGCAAATTACATATCCCGTTTACTTAAGAATGTGGAACAGTCGTTCATCTAATCGCCTTACATACTCTGTACAATTACCTGTTACGTTCAAAAGTTCTTTGTTATGTATTTACCACTGAGTCAAATTGAGTAGTCTATTAACAACTTATTGAACAAGGCAGCCCTTCTATATAGTGGCATGGTCTTAAAAATGTAACTGCAAATAAGTAATCTCATTTACTAGTACTAAACAGAATTATGAAGGTGTAATTGAATTGTCTCTAACGCCATCACGTGTTCAGTAGACGTTCTCTATGCGAAAAGTTCCAGAACTCTCCAGATGTATCTCGTGCCCTTCGGCTGATCATCGAAAGTTCTCGAATTAGAACGTTACGCATAAATACTCTGTTAACAAATCCCCCGTTCCTCCCTCTTCCAGATATCGACGAATGCGCGAATCCGAACGCCTGCGGCCAGAACGCGCTCTGCCAGAACACGCCCGGGAACTACACGTGCGCGTGCCCCGAGGGTTTCCTCGGCGATCCGTTCGACGCCTGCGTCGACGTCGACGAGTGCCTGCGTCCGGACGCGTGCGCGCCTGGCGCCGTCTGCAGGAACGTCGTCGGGGGCAGGAAGTGCTCCTGTCCGCCGGGATTCGAGGGGGATCCCTACGCGACGGGATGCCGAGACACCGACGAATGTTCCAGGTACTTACGGATACGTTTAGGCCGTGTAGACGAGAACATTAACTATAAATCACTTCGTTATTCAATGTCTTAAGTGGTATTAACCATAAGAGTAGCAGTTTAAAACATGTGTACATTTAACTTTCCATTTCTTGAACATTTGTCTCGTTTTCAGGAGTAACCCTTGTGGTAGAGACGCGCTGTGTTCCAACATGGAAGGTAGTTTCAGGTGCGCGTGCCCGCCAGGTTTCATAGGTGATCCGATGACAGAATGCACAGGTATTTATGGTTCAAATCGACGAAAATTCACGTGTAAATATTCATGTAAATACCTCCAGAAACAAACAAGTGAAGACTGATTTTCTTTTCGAGACTGATCACTTTACGAAAAATTCTAGAAGGACCCGTAGTACGATTTATGAGTAGCTACTAATTCGTAGTTTGTTAAAGGTAGTTTGCGGCTGGTAGGAAAATCAGTTTTACGTGTAATGAGCATGTTGCTACCTAAAAGCGATAACGGTAAAGTTCGAGTATTTATTTATATTGTAGGTACAATTTTAAAACCTTACATCTAAATTTTAATCTACATGATCGTAACCATTTATCACGACTAAACGGAAATGTTAATATCTAAAAATTTTAATTAGTAAAGAATGTGTTCGAAGGGTTTAGCAGGGGTGAAATAATGAATATACCAGTGAAACGTGCAGTTTGCGCATATAACTCCCAAATCAAAAGTATATTTTTATTTTCCTGCTAACCTTTCGCTACGCTGCAAATACCTTTTTCTCTAATTACCTAAAACCGATTAAGAAAATCACTCTTCTCACCCTACTTCTCCCCTGGACCAATTAACACTTTACGCAACCCCCGCCTTACGAAACCCCCGGAAAGGAAGGCTTCCCTTAACAAAATCGCCTTTTTAACATTAACCAGATATTAACGAGTGCGCGTCGGATCCCTGCCCCCCGAACGCCGTTTGCGTCAACACGAACGGCAGCTATGCCTGCGAGTGTCCCGAGGGATACACTAAGGGTGCAGGTCAGGAGGATTGCGTCGATCTGAACGAGTGCGGACGCGCGGGAGCTTGCGGTATAAACGCCAAATGCATTAACGTTCCCGGCTCCTACAAGTGCATCTGTCCCCAGGGATTCACGGGACAGGGGCACGCTTTTTGCGAGAGTTAGTGGTATTTTATTTTAAAACAGAAATTCTCCCTCTTACTCTCTCACGTCTTTGCATGGATGATGCGGTTCTGCTGCGTGATACCAGATATCGTAAACGGTTTCATTCTGTACGAACTTCGAAGACTCTTGGAAGTTGTTAGAGTTGCAGGGTTGTGTAAGAGCTCCTCTGGATTATTCAGGACTTTGCTGAAAACTCCTGGGAATTTTAAGAACACTTTCAACTCTTCATAAACTTCCAGGGGGCACGTAGACGTTTGTTCGTATTGTTCGTGTCACGTGGTATCACCTTGTCTCTCGTAGAAACTTGTAAAAATATCCCCTTCTCTCTCTCTCTGTCCCCCGTAGCTTAGCTGACACCAACCCATGGGACTAATTCCTTCTAAGATTTTGGTAAACAATTTGTTTTATTGTTTCAGTACTTTCCGCATAACAACTGGTTGAACTATTTCATTACTTCTCCGGTAGAAAAGCCTATGTTCTGTACTGTATACCTACGTTTTGTAAAAAGTATTTATTTTATACTCTATTGTAATCTATTTTATCTACTTTCAGCTATACCTTCGTATGTATCGTCTGTCTTTACCTGTTCTGTTTCTTTCAGTACAATCACTCTCCTGTAGGTAACTTCTGTAAAATCTGTTGTAGAGTTTTCGTAGAACTGTCCGATCGAATGTTTCTTACGCTTTTCTCCAGATATTAACGAGTGCGAGAGGAACCCTTGCGGGGAGAACGCAGTTTGCAAGGACACGGTAGGCAGCTACTCGTGTTTGTGTAAGGAGGATTACACCGGGGATCCCGTGAAGGGTTGCGTGGATATCGACGAGTGCACGGCCCTGGAGAAACCTTGCGGACCTTACGCGACCTGCGAGAATGCCGTTCCTGGGTACAATTGCGTTTGTCCGCAGGGCTACAGGGCGAATCCCACCGCTAAAATTGCCTGTGAACAGGTAAGCCACTATAAGAGATTATAGAATCTACGTGACACTTAGAAACCCATCAAATTTCAATCTTAAAAATCTGCAACCACCCCTACCGCCTACTTTCCTGTGTTGTAATGTTAATTTTCATTCCAGGTCGACGTCAACATCCTCTGCAAATCCAACTTCGACTGCACGAACAACGCGGAGTGCATAGAAAATCAATGTTTCTGCCATAAGGGTTTCACCCCGAAAGGGACGTCCTGTGTGGACATCGATGAATGCAAGACGGACAATCCTTGCGGCCCTTTTTCCGTTTGCACGAACAACGTGGGCAGTTTTCACTGCGAATGTGACAATGGTTACGTGGGGGCGCCTCCGATGGTTCAGTGTAAAGCCCCGTGCGACGACGTCAACTGCGGCGACCATGCCTATTGCAAACCTGACGGACACGAGGCCTACTGCATATGCGAAGAGGGTTGGACGTTCAATCCCAGCGATATATCAGCGGGATGCATAGGTAAGGTTGTCTCAACAATCTCATCTTTGTTCCATGTACCTTGGATCGGCCAATCAAATTCCATGAGTTTTTAATTGAGATCTCGATAATTATGAGGGTTACAAAGTCGAGAATCGTCTCAATCAGGTGGATGCTTATAATACAGTTCGTCACATAATCATAACAATCCGATTTAGCTCTTGATTACCTCCTTTTCTCTTCCAGACATCAACGAGTGCGACAAAGTGAACGGACCCTCAGGTCGTTGCGGAGAGAACGCGATCTGTACGAACCTGCCCGGTACCTTCGCATGTCAATGCAAACAGGGCTACTCCGGCAACCCGAACACCCAATGCAACGACATAGACGAGTGCTCGAGGCAGGACGCCTGCGGCACGGGCGCCATCTGTAAGAACCTCCTCGGCTCGTACATCTGCGAGTGTCCCGAGGGAACGGTGCCCGATCCCGACGCGAAAGTCAGGTGCAACGAGATCGTCACGTGCGGGAGCGACGCCGATTGTCCGGGAAACGCGATTTGCGATAATAAGAAGAGGTGCCTGTGTCCCGAGCCGAACGTCGGGAATAATTGCAGGCGTAAGTAGTTCTGCAGCTTGCAAAAATTAATTTACTCATTCGCCAGCAACGGAGTTTTCAAAATTTCTTGATTTTTGTAGATCCATGCGAAGGAGCGGCTTGCGGGCCAAACGAACGTTGCATGCTGATCAATCAGGAAGCGAAATGTATCTGCAGCACCGGCTTCACGAGCACCCCATCGGGTTGCGTGGACGTCGACGAGTGCGCCGGCGCGCCCTGTCCCTCGGGAGCCGTTTGCAAGAACGAACCGGGTTCCTTCTCGTGCCAGTGCCCAGGCGGCACCGTAGGCGATCCGTACAGGTCCGGTTGCGTCAAAACGGCCAAACCGAACGGCTGTTCGGACACGAACCCCTGCCCGGCCGGGGAGCAGTGCATCCTGGACGATTACTCGAAGGAGAACGTCTGCATCTGCGTCCAGGGGTACGTCAGGGATAATCTAACCGGGAAGTGCAGAGACAACGACGAGTGCTTGGAGCTGAGAGACAAGCCGGCTTGTGGGATCAACGCCATGTGCAAGAATTTACCGGGGAGTTACGATTGCCATTGCCCCCCAGGTTTCAACGGTAACCCATTTTTGGAGTGTTCGGAGTGTAACAGCCCGGATTGTCGTTGCCAGCCGCCGTACAAATTCAGCGAAGGGAACTGCGTGCTAGCGAGCTGTGAACCCGACGGGTCGTGTCCGAAAGGGGCTGAATGCATCACCATCACCGGCGGCGTCAGTTACTGTGCCTGCCCGAAGGGCTACAAGACCGAAAACGACGGTTCCTGCGTCGACATCAACGAGTGCGCAGATTCGCAGCAGATCTGCGGTTACGGCGCCGAATGTAAGAACGTGGCGGGCTCTTACGAGTGCAGCTGCCCTGACGGGTACAGCGGCGATCCGTACAACGGCCTCTGCTCGCCGGCGCAGAAGAAATGCATAAGCGACAAGGAATGTTCGAGTAACGAGAGATGCATCCAACCAGGGGAATGCGTCTGCCCTCCGCCCTACTTCACCAGCCCACAGGATAACTCGTGCAGGAGCCCTTGCGAGAGGTTCCCTTGCGGCCTCAATGCCAAATGCACCCCGAGCGATCCACCGAAGTGCACATGCGAAGCTGGCCATAAAGGAGATCCCTTCACTGGCTGCGTCGACATCGACGAGTGCGCAGATGAACCTTGCGCGTATGGAGCTCGGTGCATCAACCGGAAAGGCCATTTCGAATGCGTGTGCCCGAAGGGCATGACCGGAGATCCTTACAAGGGGGGATGTATTTTGGAGCAGGGCGCGGTCAAGTCGGAGTGTCAGTCAGATAAAGATTGTTCCAGTATTTTGAGCTGTAAGGACGGGTCCTGTGTAAGCCCTTGCGCGGGTATCCTTTGCAGAGAGAATTCGCACTGCGAGCCTGAGAACCACAAGGGAGTGTGCAAGTGTAAAGCCGGGTACCAGAAGAATTCTAGAGGAAGCTGCGTTTCACGTAAGTATAAACACCGAAATGTGTATATAATGCAACTTCATTACATTATTAAACCATGTGACTAATCACATCCCATTTGTCCCTTCTTTGTCGTTTCCTTCCTCCATCTTATGCATCCATAAACTAATGTCAGTAATTTTTATTTCAGTGTGTAAAGATGTGGTATGTGGCACAGGAGCACAGTGCATAGTCACAACCACCGGACCAACGTGTAAATGCATGGAGGGGTTAATAGGGAATCCATTTCCTGGTGGACAGTGTATCACAGACATCTGCTCGAAGGCGAATCCTTGCGAGAAACCGCACGTCTGCATCAACGGAAGATGCAAGCAGAGATGTGAAGGAGTTATATGCGGAGTCGGGGCGCACTGCGATGAAAATTCCAATAAGTGCGTCTGCGATTTGCATTTCGAGGGAAACCCGAACCTGCTTTGTATGCCACGTGAGTTTCATGATTTTTAGACGTAATTAACCTTGCATTTGCGAACCTGAAGAAACTATTAATGAAACTGATGAAACAATTAAATATTCAGTAAAAATGAAGTCGACTGTATCTACCTTGAGGATATTTACTGTAAGTGTTTATTACGTGTTGTCTTTAATTTCAGCAATAAACATCCCAACCTGTAAACCGTCCTGCGGTAAAAACGCCCACTGCGAATACGGCGCCGTCACGAACCAATGCATCTGTAATTCCGGCACAATTGGCAATCCTTACGAGCTATGCGAAGTCATCGATAGGAAAATATGCAATCAGGACTCCTGCGGAGAAAACGCCGAGTGCAAGGAAAGCTACAACTCCATAGAGTGCGTCTGCAAAAGTGGATTCACCGGCAATCCTTACGTATTCTGCCACGATATCGACGAATGCAACTCGAACGTATGCGGAAACGACGCCGTCTGCATTAATACACTAAGCAGTTACGATTGCCGTTGTAAAGAAGGTTACGCAGGGAATCCCTTCATCATGTGCTCCCAGGTGCAAGGCGGGATCTGTAAAGTACCCGAAAACTGCCAATGTAGCGAGAAACTCCTCTGCCCCGACGGTTATTCCTGCGAAAAGGGTCGCTGTAAGAACCTCTGCGAGAACGTTAAATGCGGTCCGAAAGCGACCTGCGACGACGGGCGTTGCATCTGTCCGCCTGGTTACGTGGGGGATCCGTCGGATGCAACTATAGGCTGCAAGATACACGGCCAGTGTTACACCGACGTCGATTGCTACGATACGGAGATATGTTTCCAGTTCGGCCAGAGCGTAAGGAAATGCGTGGACGCTTGCAGTAAGATCCAATGTGGACCTAACGCTTTGTGCCTAGCAGAGAATCACAGATCGTCCTGCATATGTGCTCCTGAATACAAAGGAGACCCTGGAGACTTAAAAGTCGGTTGTCAACTGGAAGAACGTGTCAACACCGGCGTGGAATGCGAAACCGACGACGACTGTAAGTTCGGGACTGTCTGCTCCATCGACGCAGCAGGTCTACAAAAATGCATCAACCCGTGCGAGACTGTCGCTTGTAGCGAGCACGAGACTTGCAGGTTGGACGTTTCCGGGCACCCGACCTGCGGCTGCAAAGACGGCTTCATATGGAATCCGGTTTCGTCGTCGTGTGAGAAACCTTCAGTGCCCGATTGCAAATCTAACGTTGACTGCCAGCCAATCGAAGCGTGTCATCCCGACGCCTTGGGCGTTCTGAAATGTACTCCGGTGTGCTCGCATTTCACCTGCCCGGACAATTCAGCTTGCATCGCCGAATCGCACAAGGGACAATGCCAGTGCTTGACGGGATTCACGGGCAACCCGAAGGACCGTCACGGCTGCCAACCGGTCTCCAACCAGTGCACTTCAGATTCCCAATGCTCCGAACAAGAGACCTGCAGGAAATCGGCCAAGAACGATATTCTAATGTGCGTTCCCGCGTGTGAAGAAATCAAGTGCGGACCGAACGCGATATGTGTCGTCAACAATCACTTCGCGCGATGCCAATGCCTACCCGGTGCATTCGTCGGTGATCCGAGCGATCCGAGCTTGGGTTGCAAGTCCGTGCCTTGCGTTTACAACGACGACTGCCCACCGAATCAACTGTGCAACCGAATGACCCACAAATGCTACAACGTGTGCGACGAGGAATCCTGCGGAGCGAACGCCGTCTGCATCGCCGAGAACCACAAAGCGACCTGTCAATGCCCACCTGGAACGTCGCCCAATCCCCTTCCTGACATAGAATGTGCCATCGTCGAAGTTTGCAACCCGAACCCTTGTCACCCCTCTGCGACATGTAAAACCACTTCTAGCGGTTACACTTGCGAGTGTCCTGTCGGTACCATCGGAGATCCGCTTACTGTAGGCTGTAGACCCGAGGGGAGCTGTCCGAACGGCGACAGAGACTGTCCGTCTAGATCCATCTGCCAGGCGGGAAGGTGTGTGAACCCCTGCGAGCAAGTCAAGTGCGGTTCGAATGCGATCTGCACGATACAAAACAGGACAGCGGTATGTTCCTGCCCGAAAAACCTCGTAGGAATCCAGGACGGCTGCTTAAGATCGATCACCGAGTGCAAAACCGATGCAGATTGCGGGTCTGACGTGTGCTTCGATGGACAGTGCAGAGGCGTGTGCAGGAACAACAGCGACTGCTTATCCGGCGAAACTTGTTCGGAGAAAATCTGCGTCGTGCAATGCGCCGATCACAGTCAGTGTTCCAAAGACCAAGCCTGCGTCAACGGCACCTGCGTCGTAGGTTGCAGGAGTAACAGAAACTGCCCGTCTAAGCAAGCTTGTATCAATAACAAATGCGAGGATCCTTGCTCGAGGGAAGGCACCTGTGGCCCCAACGCTTTATGCTCGTGTCAGAACCATAAGACGATCTGCAAGTGTCCGCAAGGGTTCGAAGGAAACCCGACCCCACAGCAGGGTTGCATCAGGATGCCGTCGGTTTGCGATCATATAAGTGACTGTCCCAGTCGACACGTTTGTCAGCAGAACGTGTGCATGCTGCGCTGCGAGAATAACACGGTCTGCGCCATCGGAGAGAGGTGCTTCGCTAACACGTGCTCGAAAGTGTGTTACAGCGACAGTAACTGCCTGCAAGGGGAAGTCTGCTCTAAAGGTGTTTGCCAGGTCGGATGCGCGGTCGATAAAGACTGCAAGGAGTCCGAAATATGCCGCCAGGGACAGTGCAAGTGCGCCTTAGGCTTCATCAAGACGCCTCAGGGATGCGCCGATATCGACGAATGCGAAGACAATCCCTGCCATCCGACGGCCGCCTGCCGGAACCAGCCGGGTTCTTTCACTTGCCTCTGCGACAGAGGAAAAATCGGAGATCCGTTCAAGGAACCGGGATGCTCACTGCCGGGACAATGCAGACAGGACGGTCACTGCGCGGATAATTTGGCGTGCAAACAGGGAAAGTGCAGGAACCCCTGCGAGGGTAACAAGTGCGGATCGCAGGCACTGTGCAGCGTGAAGAACCATCTGGTCGCCTGCGAGTGTCCGCCCGGGCATTTGGGGGATCCTTATGACGCTGACTTGGGATGCTTCAAGGTGGAGTGTCTGAAGGACCAGGATTGCAACGCCAACAGGTTCTGCGATGAACAATCCAATAAATGTTTGAGTAAGTAGATATGTGTGTGATTCAGAAGATACGAGAGAGAACCTGTGAATGTGAAAATGAAGCGCTTTGGAGAGAGGTGACGCATTTCGATTTTGCTCGCTTTCATTTTTTTTGCCACGATATGATTAGAAACCTCTTGTCTTGACGTCGGAATGGGTCGCCTCCGTCCGATTCATTTGACCACTTTACATTCGCCTTTTCTCTCTCGCAGTCGTAGCTCTCTCGTACAATTCTACCCGTTCCTATTGGGGATTATGATTCCCATGGGGCCACTCGAGATACTCGATATTTACAGCCAAATACTTCATTTCTTCCTGACGTGATCAACCATTTTTAATCCTTTGCAGATCCTTGCGATATCGTCAACTGCGGCAAAGGTACCTGCACTACCGAGAACCATCACGCGGTGTGCACCTGCATCCCAGGTTACGCCCTCGTCAACGATAAATGCGTCGACATCGACGAATGTTCGGAATCGAACCCGTGTCATAAGACCGCCTCCTGCATCAACACGGACGGCGGTTTCACGTGTATCTGCCAGAAAGGCTTGGTGGGAGATCCGATCGCCACGGGATGTAGAAAACCTGGTGAATGTTTCACCGACGAGGACTGCCCCACTTCGGCTTTGTGCGAGAAGAACAAGTGCAAGAATCCCTGCGAAAACCCAAAGGCTTGCGGTAAAAACGCCGAGTGCATCCCGGTGTCGCACCGCGCCACCTGCAGGTGTCCCACTCGAACCAAGGAGGATCCCGAAGGGAATTGCATCGCTATCGAATGCTTAGACAACAACGATTGTTCGCAAGTGAAAACGTGCGTGAATTCAATTTGCAAGAACCCATGCGATATCCCGAACTTCTGCGGCGACAAGGCGAAGTGTATCCCCGTTAACCACCTTGGAGTGTGCACGTGTGAACCTGGAACGACTGGAGATCCTCACTTGGGTTGCGTACCTTTCCAATACTGCGCTAAAGACACCCAGTGCCCTTCAGGATTGAAATGTTACAACGGCTTGTGTACTTCGATTTGCGCTTCGTCCAGGGAATGCTTAAGCGACCAGCTGTGCATCCAAGGCATTTGCCAGCCGACCTGCAAGTCCAACACATCCTGCCCTGAATATCAGTTCTGCCAGAACAACATCTGCGTACAAGAAGTGAGATGCCGATCGAATTCAGATTGCGAAGTGAACGAGAAATGCCTCACCAACGCCGTAGGGCGTACGGAGTGCATAAACGCTTGCGAAGGCGTCCTCTGCGGAAGAAACGCCGAATGCACTTCGAAGAACCACGTCGCATCCTGCCACTGCAAACCCGGCTACAAAGGCGATCCAAACGACGACAAACTCGGCTGCCAGCAAGCCGAATGCGAAACTCACGACCAGTGTTCCAAAGACAAACTGTGCGATCAGTTCATGTGCAAGATCGCATGCCTGGTTCACAATCCCTGCGGAAGGAACGCCCTCTGTTCGGCCGAACATCACAAGCAAGTCTGCTATTGTCAACCTGGATATACCGGAAACCCCTACCAAGGCTGTAAACTCATCGATTTCT